>JABCIY010000224.1:0-521469 GCA_014298035.1 Pseudocercospora fuligena
AAAACTTGTACAGATTCCTGCTCTGTAGGCCAATGACTTCCTCAAGTCCTTCCTAACTGTCACAACCTACAGGTCAGGGTATTGGGCAGTACTGAGTGCTGAATCTGAGGCTTATCTAATGGTGCCTCAAGACCCAGGCTTATCTGTTCCCTTTACACTCTAAGCGATCCAACACGCTTCAAGCAAGTGTGCCTCACTAGGTTCTTTCACAGCTTATATACACAGAGCTTCTTTGTGTAATGTGTGTGGGTCTACCTCGAGTCTCCCTCTCCTGTTTTGCCTCTTCCTTCTAGGACTGGACTTATAGGTTTAGGAGTAACCTGTACTGCTTTGGTCTTCTACCTTGTAGTTGCAAACCCGGGCTCATAACCTGTCGAGCTGAGGAGGGCCGACAGGTATAAATGGATCATAAAGTGCAACAGAAGCTACAAGGAGTAGTAGGGGCCAAAGTAGGAACAGCAAGTGTGTTGTTGTTATCTACAGGTTGGAGCTGAACCTGAAAGGTGTCAGCTTGGACTAGTCACATGACCATTATCATGTAATCCAGTCTGCCTTGGCATCCGTTGCCAGGTTACCAACTGGACTGTATATTCTAACAAGAACTACTATATTTTACCCTTAAACTCGTACTATTAGTATAGGATATCTAATACTATATATCCCGATATATTAGTTTCGACCTATATAGGCCTCTCTAGATCGAAGTACTTTAATATAGGCGCTAAGTAGAAAGCTTTCTTAAGGTCTTAGAACGATTTAAGTATATTAGGTAGAATATAGATCTCTCGAGACTCCTCCTTCCGCTACTTATAACTACTATAGACTATATTAGGCCCTCTCTCTATTAAACGGTTTAGTAGGGCTACGATACGGGAGAATCCCTCGATAAAGCGATAATAGTAGTTTACGAAGCTAATAAATATACGGATATTATATACTAATTTAGATACTAGCTAATCTCGTATAGTATTAACTCGTTCTAGCTCTATCTCTACTCCTTATAGACTAACCTTATACCTAAGAAAGGAGACCGAGTCTATATAGAACTCGTATTTAGACGGTTTATAGTAGAGCTTATACCGTTCTAGGCGCTTAAGGACCGCTAAGATATATTACTTATATTCCTCTTCGTTCTTAGAGAAGATTAGGATATTATCGAGATATATAATATAGAATATATTAATTAGATCTAATAAGGTACTATTAATATATACCTAGAAGATCCCTAGTATATTCGTAAGCCTAAATAGGACTACTATATACTTAAAGAGGCTATAACGGGTCCTAAAGGCCGTCTTCTACTTATCGCTATCCTTAATACGGAGCCTATAGTAGGTATCGTATATATCGAGCTTAGTATATACGTTCGAGCCTACTAATCTATCTAAGGACTTCTAGATAAGCGGGAGAGGATAGCGATTCTTAATAGTAATAGCGTTTAAGGCCTAATAGTCGACGTATATACGTAGACTACCGTCTTTCTTCTTTACGAAGAGGATACCTATACTAGCCGATAACCTTAAAGATCTAATTTAGCCCTTCTCGAGGTACTCTTCTAGATACTTCCGTAGAACCTCTAGCTCTATCTTCGAGAGATTATATAATAGGCCCTATAGAGGTAACTTACTATCTATAAGATCGATACTTAATTCGTATAGCCTATAGTCTAGTAATAGTAACGTATTCTTATTAGAAAAGATCTTCGAGTACTTCTTATACTACTCTAGGATAACCTTCGCTAATAAGGGATTATTTAGCGCTAGCGACCCTATATATAGTATAGTCGAGGGGTTTAATATATCTTATAGTATAGTTACCGCGATAACGAGGGCTAACTTATACTATTTTCGGCTATTTCGCTTTCTCTATATTACTATACGGCGATAGAAATTAATAGCGGGATTCTATTAGGATAACTAGGATATATCTAAGACTATATCGAAACCGTAAATCCTATCTATAGTAAAATCGTCTATATATCCTCTCGCTATACTATTTATATCTAGCGCTAGAAACTTTACGCGATAGTAGCCGTTAATAGATAGGCTCTAACTATTAAGAGTCCTATATCGAGTACTAGGCTTACGCTCTAGATATAAACCGAGCTCTTTAGCTAGTATATTACTAATAAAGTTACCTTAGGCGCTATAATCTAGTAAGCCCTTTATCTTCCTAGACCTATCTAGCCTAGTAAACTCTAGGTCGAGCCTAATTAGCTCCTTACGAGGCTTTAATACTTTAGAGCCTAGCTCTATAGATTATCTCTACTCCTCTATATATAAAACTTCTCTAGCCGCGATAAGGCGCTCTATAGTATAGGGTTATTATTTTCCGACCTCTTCTACTTTAGAGCTAGATAGTCTAGTTACTTATAACCTATCTCCTAGTAGTAGTAGTAACGAATCTAGTCCTCGTTAGCCTTCTAGGATAGTCTACGGTCCGAATTAGGCCTCGATAGGCTATTAGGCCGCTATTAGGATCTAGATAGTCGCTTACGATCTAGTACGTCCTTATCTATATTACTATAGGTTATATTAGAGCGCGGGCGATCCTTTCCTTTCGCCTTACTACTTTCTACTAGTTTTATATACCTCTATTATTCGTACGCTCTATCCTCTACCTTTATAAGAATAGCTAGTAGTAGCTTAATAAGACTTAGTCTCTTCTAAAGGTCGTCGTATAGTATAACTATAAAAGCGTATATCTATTAGGACTATCTATTCTTACTAATCTCGTCCTACTAGATCTTTATATACTCTATAAGCTCTAATAGATCTCGGAGGCCTTATTTAGTATAGCGAAGTCGTATATAGGCCTATTAGGCCCTTTCCTCTATAGATCCTATCGAGTCTAGTATATATACCTTTATTTCCTTCTATATAGATTAGGTTATCCTAAGCGACTTAGTATAGCGCTTCTATTTAAACTAGTATTCGTAATCGACCTATTCCTCGCTAAAGTCTCTCTTAGTAAGCTTAGTAATATAAATAGTTAGGTTTCTATAGAAGATTCTTTCTACCGAGTCGGCCTATTACTACTATTCCGCTCGGCTCTTACCTATAAAGACTATCGGATTACGAGCCTTTAGGATTATAGTCGAGGTTAGTATAGTATAGTCTAAGATAGGCCGACTAATAATAGCTAGCGGTTTTCCGGCCGTAAGTTCTATAATCGTCGTATTCGCCGCAATAGTCCTAGCCTTAATTCTAGCTAGTTTAGCTCGTTATTCTACCTTCTTAGCCTCTTTCTCGGCTACGAGGATCTATCGCTCTAGGTCGTCGTCGTCCGAGCTAGATTAGTTATCGACCGGCCCTTTCTAGTCCTCTATAGGTTCGTCCTTATTAGGCGGGGCTAGCCCTTTACCTTCGTCGCCTTCTATAGGTATATTATCCCCTCTTTTAGGAATAGTATCTAGCGTTACTAAGCCTTCTAGCTCGCTCCTAGGCTAAGTAGTTTATTTACTAGCCTTCTTCGAAGTAGAAGCTATTATTAAATAGTTCGTTATACGTTAGAAGATCGATTTATATATAAGAGTAGGTTATAATATATAGGCTAAACTATCCTAAGTATAAGATATTCGAATCGATAAGGAAGGGAAAAGGAGAGGATATAAAGGAGCTATAAAAGCTAGAATAGCCTAGAGTAGGCTAAGCCGGGTCCTCCTAGGGCTTAGTACGACTAATATATAGTATACTACGTATAGGTCCTTATAATATCTATATAGTTAAGAAGATAAAGGAATAGAATCGCGATAAGGATAGAAGATAGATTAATAGGATATCTTAGTAAGAATATAATTCTAAAGAAGATATCTAGAAGTATACCGAGGATATTAGTAGGTCGGTAATACGCGCCTATAAAAGATCGATTAGATAAGATATAAAGAAATACCGAGAACGTTAATAGGCTAAGATAGGTCTAAATAGGCTAGTATAGATAGATAGAGATATCCTTCGGATATAGAGGGACTTCTATAGTAAAAAAAAAAAAAAAACTTAAAAAAGAGATTAGAAGTCTTATTAGATATATTTATATACTATTAACCGGAATATCTTCCTAAATACTATATTAAAGGAACTAAAAAGAGGGCTAAAATAGGCTAGAATAGCCCTATAGAGTCTATATAATATATAAATAAACTAAACTAGTCCTCCTTAGTATTAATCTCGTTAGAAGAGACTATAATATTGTCTAATAGACTAGAGAGGGCGCGAGAAAGGATAGTAGCTCTAGTCTAGGCTATAACGATAGTCTTAATAATATAGAAGATAGTACCGAGGATCTTAATATACTAGAATAGGTTAGAATAGGCTAAACTAGGATAAGATAGACTAAGCTTATCTTATAGAGAGTAGTAGTACTTATAGTACTATCTACTATACTAGGAGTAGGTATTAGGCGCTTCTTTCTACTCGAACTAGCTAGAGTCGAAGGAGTACTCTCCTTATTATTATCTACCTTACGCTATAATAGGGTTAGCTAGGCTAAACTAGGCTAAAATAGGCTTATATATCTTAAAGCTATAGTTATTACGGATATACTTAGCTATAAGTAGGCTAGTCTTAGAAGGTATAGAGGCGTCTATATATAAGTATAGGCTATCCTTACTAGCGAAGGAGGGCTTATTACTAGAAATATATTAGTATAGGCTAGAATAGGCTAAGCTAGGTATATATACTATCTAATTATATTATAGAGCTCTATAGTAGTATCTTATATAGTCTTAAGAGTACCTTTATTAGTATTTAGGGCGATAGCGGCGCGGCGAGTAGTATTAAAGGCGTCGATACGGCCTTAATAGGACTCGGGGAACTAAAATAGGTTAGAATAGGCCTAAATAGGCTAAGATAGATATATCTACCTCGTAGTACTCGCTATTAGTATAGAGGTAGTAGGTATAGTACTTTATATAGAACCTAGAGCTATCGACGTCCTTATACTTATTATTCTAGGGATTCGCTATCTTATAGAAGTTCTAAATAGATTAGAATAGACTAAAATAGAATATTTTAGGGCGGAGCTATACCTAGAGCTACTTAACTATAGTAATATTAGCTAGAGCGACGTAGTTAATATATAGATTACTATTATAGGCGCCGATATTAGCCTATTCCTTATACTACTTAGCCGCTATAGTATAGATCGGTACGGAATAGGCTAAAATAGATCTAGATAGGCTAAGAGAAGCGTACGATAGTAGCGGAGAGGACTTACTACGCTAAGTTAGCGTATACTAGTCTAGAATAGGCTAGTATAGGTATCTCTACCTATACTACTAAAAATAGTATTTCTAGCTTATCTTATTTATTAAGGTTATAGAAAGGAATTTAGATTAGCCGAAGAACTAATCGTACCCCTTACTTCCGCGATTAGTACTTAAATCTATACTATACTAAAAAATATAGTAGTCTAGATTATATATAAAAAACCTAGAAAGTAAGGATATATAGAAACTTAAGATCTTAAGGATAACGATCCCTAAAAGAGGGGTAGTTATAAGGACCTATACGTAGTATACTATATATTAGCCGTACTAAGCCTTAGAAGGGCCTAGCTTAGCCTACTCTAGGCTATTCTAGCTTTTATAGCTCCTTTATATTCTCTCCTTTCCCTTCCTTATCGATTCGAGTATCTTATACTTAGGATAGTTTAGCCTACGTATTATAACCTATTCTTATAATATCTATACTTCTAAGAATATAATAGTTATTTATTTAGAGAAGTTTATATTCTATATTAGATCTAATCCCTTATTTAAATTCCTTTAGTATCTAGTCTAATATTCTAATTATCTATATTACTATTTCGTATTCTAGCTAGACTATAGTTACTTTATTATCTAGATATTACTTCTATTCCTTTATAAGCTTAATTAGATATTTAGTAGTTATTCTATTTATTATAATAAGAATAATATTACTATTCTTTAGGAATTTAGTACTATTAATCTATTTATACTTTTTAGGTATAATAGTTAATATATTATTAGTAATCTTTTCTAATTAGGATAGTATATTATTAATATACTTAACTATAGTAAGTTCTAGTATAGTTATATTATATAGAACTATAGCTTTCTAGAAATCCTTTATTTTAATCTTAATTTTATAGAGCTTCTACTTATTAATTCGTACTAATTCTATCCTATTCTAGGCCTATATTAAGACTAGAAATATAGTAGAAAAAAGAAGATAGATAGTAGTAGTAATAGTATAGAACTATATTTAAGTATTTATAAAGATAGATTCTATTCTAGTCTTTATTTTAGAGACTATAAGATTCGTCTATTTCGTAGATATAGCGATATTAGTAATACTAGTAGCTATCTTCTTAAACTTCTTTTTCTAAATATAAAATATATTAATATAGATATAGATAGATTTAAAAAAGATCTTAAATACTATCTAGAATAGTACTTTTAGAGATTAGCTATTAACTATTATATATTTCTATAGAGCTATTAGCTTCTACTAGAGTATAGTAGCGTATACTAATATATATTTAGACTATATACTAACTATAGGCTATTTACTCGTTTTTAGTAGTATTATATATAATAGTATAGTAGTATATATACTAAATAACTAAATAGACTACGGCGGATACGATAAACAATGTTTTAAAAGTGTATAGGTAACTTCGTACTTAATATTATGTTTTTTTTATTGTGAAGAGTCGTTGCTGCCCTTTTGACGCAAGGTTTCGGGAACTGCCGGAGTGGCGCTTTCTTGATTTGGGCCCCTCCTCTTCGCCTTCGCCTTCGCTCTTTACAACCACACACACCACACACCACTCTCCGCTCCACCACCGAAACACCCTCAAGCCCACGACAAATTCTCTAGATCAAGCGCTTCTTACTACTCCACACAGCAGATAAGAAGGCAAAACAGCTTCGTATGTCGATTGAAAATCTCAAGTCTTTCGGTAAGTGAGCCTCAGACCCCAACAACACGCTCAGCCTCGAGCGATAAGCACACGCCTCGACTCGCGTGCACCGCGCAGCACCTTGTAGACCTGATTTGGCTACAGGCTGGCAGCAGCGACAACGCTGGCGCTCCAACATTTGTTGTTCAACTCATACGCCGACCACGACTGACATGCGTGTGACACAGACCCCTTCGCCGAAGCCGATGAGGATACCGGAGGAGACGCCAAGCAGTCCCAGAACTACATCCACATCCGTATCCAGCGTAAGTTCGACTATTTGAGGATTGCCACAAAAGACCACGCTGACTCGAGTCCCTTCAGAACGCAATGGTCGTAAGACCTTGACTACGGTCCAGGGCCTGCCGAAGAAATTCGACCAGAAGAAGATCCTCAAGGTGATCAAGAAGAAATTCGCCTGCAATGGCACCATCGTCAATGACTCGGAGATGGGCGAGGTGATTCAGCTCCAGGGCGACCAGCGCAAGGATGTCCAGGAGTTCTTGATCGACAAGAAGGAGGGTTTGGAGCTGGATGCCAAGACCATTAAGGTCCATGGTTTCTAGTCTCGTCAACACATAGAGCATGATCGCCAGCGGTCGTCGCGACACCGGCGGAGTCGGCATTACAAGCCAGCACATCCGCGCGAAGGACCGGCCAGCTCTACAGTAGCTGTGGACTCCGGCAGGACCGGCGTGCGCGACACGACTTCACGACTACGGCACAGCCTATCAGAAAGGCTACGACGACATGCATGGTGGATACCCTCTGATCGATGAGCTTCTGGAACGCGTACTCTACATTTCTTTATCATGACCCTTTTCGGCTTCTACGGAGATGCATCTGTGTCTTGTCACGAACACCTGGGCAGTGATGGACCAGTTATTAGGACGAGTAACGAGTGCGGAAGGAGCACAGGCTGGGTTGGCTTTTTGTGATTCAATAGTCTTAACAGACCAGAATGGAATGCATGTCAACCTTGCACCTAAGTGATACCACTTGTCTTCTCGAAAATGCCTCAAATCATACACAAAACTCATGAATGCCTTTATGATACATGCCGCATTCGTGCATCTGTACAATTGTGTGTGCTCACCTCTTACGCAGCACCAAGCAACCTCTTCTGCGTAGCAGCCTCCTGCTTCCTAATCTCTTCCAACCCAGTCTCAGTCGTCGTACCCCAAGCCTGCCACTCACCAACCTCACCCTGCCTTATCAACCTCTGCAACACAAGATACTCCGTCATATCCTTTCGATTCTTCCTCTCTTCTTCCTCAATCTTCTCCTCAGGTATCGCCTGCCCATCCCTATCCACCGGCACATCCGCAACCACAAACTGCTTAGATCCATGCGGATCCAAAACCCTCATCCTCTTCACATGCATCAAAGACTGCTGACTCCTTATCCTCACAATAGCCTGCATGATTCCCGTCCTCTTCTCATTACTTCCCTTAACATCCGGCATCGCGAACATATACGCTACACATCTCGGTCGTTCGAGGTATTTGTGTAGTTTCCATTGCAAAATCTCGCCTTGACGTCGTTGATTTATTCTTGACTGCAAAGACTTCAGAAATCCAGGCATTAATTTCCCCTCTATATTCCCAGATGTAACATTCCCCGCCGCAAAAGCTTTATACATCTCTTCATAAATCTCTTTCGCGATTTTCGGTGTCTTTCTTCTTTCGAGTTTGAGAGCAGGTTTCACGAACCAGAAGGCCATGAATTTGGATTGCATGTATTTCATGAAGGAGTACAGGCGGTATTTTTCGATTTTCCAGCGGTTTCGTGTGTCGCTGAAAATTGAGGGGAGTTTGGAACCTGTGGGTGGTATGAATGTTCCTTCGATTATACCAATGTAGTTGAGCATTTCGCCTGAGGCTTGCATTTTTTCCATTTGTTGTTTTTGCTGGAGGGACATGGATTTTTGGGGTTTTTGGCGGCCTTTGCCGGCCATGCGGTTGGGATTCATATGCCATCTTGGTGATGTGGTGAAGGTTCGTTTCGATGATGGTGATGTGTTGATTCGGAGGATCGTGCTGTTGGTGCTACCGCGGGCGACAGTGGTGGCGAAGTGGCATTGTCGCGTATATGACGATGCGCCTGATCGTATTGGAGTTGATAGCAGGGATATGCAGATGCGTTTCGACATTGGATGGGATGCGCGCGAGCGAAGTTGTGGTCTTGTGGACTTTTGAGGTGAAGCTACTCGGAGGTCTCGCCCTTGGAGCCGAGCCATCTCCTTGACTGAGCACGATCGCGTTTCCCCCGACTTCTTCACCACAACAACATATACTTTGCTAGACAGCTATACACGAGTGTTCTGCCTACGGGTCTCACCTTCGAGATCAATTCAATCCACTTGTCTTGCCCGAAAACGCCGCCTCTCTACGATCACGAGCCTCAACCTCTGCTGAGCAAGAACTCAGTCATGCCGGCGAAGGCCACACGCGACCTCTGAGGCCTTTTGGTGCCCCACTAGCTTATTACTATCCTCATGTGTGCCAACAGGCTCTCGTCCATGCTAGATCAATCAAGACATTTAAGCAACCCTTTGTTGCTTTGAAAAAGGATGCATATGGCTTGGCATTTTGCTCGTGTGGAGGCCTGCATAATCCTGCAAGTACTCAGAAGGGTTTCGAATCGAGCAATAATGTCCATATAACGGATCTTTTGCAGAGGATATATGATGCGATCTGGACTGAGCCCTCTCAGGTTCTGGAACCCATCGTCATTGCACATGACTGTGTATACAGTCCCTCTAGGCGACCGTGGTTCTGAGCTCGACTTACTTTATTGGGCGCAGATTCACAATCACAGCCAGGTTTGCAATAGTCATCTGAAATATCATTCTGTAACACCAGGGAAAGACGAAGGAGCAGAGCTTTGTCATACAGCTCCAAAGAGCTCTGCTAACAGCCTCGGAATTCTACTCCGCTTTACACTACTCGATTTGCCTGAATCAGAGCAACACTGTCGTGCATCGCTATTACTTTATCTTCCCCCTCGAAGAATTGGCTCGTTGCCACCCAGGTCTTACTAATTTTCTTTGGCCGATTCTGCCTTGTAGCTATTGTACTTCGAGCCAGCCATGGCTAATCAATTCCCAGACTACTGGGGCATGCAGTTCACCAAGACTATTCACAATAAAGCGGAAGGCCCAACAGATCCAAGAAACATCAAGTTACACTCCGACTTTGTGGTTGTAGTCACCGGAGCTGGCAAAGGACTTGGTTATCACATAGCTTTGAGTTATGCTATTGCTGGAGCGAAAGGCATAGTCATCGCCTCAAGGACCAAGTCCGACCTGGACAAGCTCGAAGCCGAGATCAAGCAGGTCAACCCGAAAGCAGATGTCCTTAGCCAGACATGCGATACTATGAAAGACGCCGATGTCAAAGCGCTGGCAGAAGCTACGAGGAAAAGATTCGGCAGATTGGACGTCGTGGTAAGCTCTTCTCTCCATCTTCTGAAGAATCAAGACTTACGCAGCAAAGGTCGCAAACGCTGGTGTCATATCGAAATACATCACCAAGTCGGATGGCAAGGAGTATATGCCGGTCGGCGTGGTCGAAGACGAAGACTTTCCTCGCGTCATCGAAACCAACCTGATGGGCTCCTGGAGAGTTGCTCACAATTTTGTGCCACAACTTGAAGCCACAAAGAACGGTCCTCAAGCGTAAGACAGGGAAGCAACAACGAATGAATTTGCGCTGACTTCTGGTTCACCTGTAGATTCATCGTCATCACCAGCATTGCATCGCACATGAACAAATCCGAGATGTGTCCAATCGCATATAATCTGAGCAAAATTTGCATGAATCGTCTAGCCGAGCACATTCATCAGGATCATTACGAGACCACTGGTGTTCAAGCCTTTGCAGTGCATCCCGGCGCCGTATTCACTCCGCAGACCGAGAGGCATCATGAGACTCAATTAGGTCAATTGTGGACTGATGGTGAGCTGTGATTACGAATAGCTTTCGATGCACCATACTGATACGAAGACAGTCCTTGTCGACGATGTTGGACTCTGTGGCGGCTTCCTCACTTGGCTCACTTCTGAGAAGCGACCTTGGCTGAGTGGTAGATACGTTTCTGTCAATTGGGATACGCAGGAGCTCGAGAGCATGAAGGATGAAATTGTGGAGAAGGATAAGTTGACGATGCGAATGACTGTATAGTGTTGAGAGAGGTTAACTATTTTGATAGCTTCGCTTAGCTGGCGGCTTCATGCTGTGCGCCTTCGCTGCGCCACCTTGACAAGCTCCCCATTTGAATTCTGCTTCATGGACAATCTTTCACGAACGAAATCGATTTCCAATCGATAATTCCACACTAGTCCCCTGCCACTCGTGGAAATTAAAAAGCGGGTGGCAGCGCATGCTCATGATGGATGGTGCGGCGTCTGAATATGGAACACTGGCCCCTAACACCATCCGCTTGTTGCAATTCCTACCTAATAGCACAGTCAATGACATACACGTCACCTTTGTCGACGAATTTGACTACACAAGCGGAAGAAAACCATACATTGCTCTATCCTACTGCTGGGGGAACAAGGATGACCTACGACAGATCACTATGAATGGATGTACCTTCGATGTTACAGCGAATTTGTGGCAGGCGCTGAGCACTATCCAACAACATCATCGTAGCGACATAAGGTACTACTGGGTCGACGCAATCTGTATCAATCAGGACGACCTTGAAGAGCGCAATAATCAAGTGCACCAGATGTGGCGGATCTTCTCAAATGCGCAATGGGTTTATGCATGGTTGGGACCACTGACTGTGAATGTCGAGCCCATTATCGACTTGTTCGAGCGCGAGATACATCATAGTATGCTGTTTCGCCGTGCACAACAAAGTCCAATCGCAATCGACCACGTCGCGGAAGATCCTTTATTTCAGCTTTCGACTAGGACGACGCGACAAGCCAAAGATGTTGAAGCCTTACTCGCACTAGCCTCGCGAGAGTACTTCGAACGGGTATGGATTATTACGGATTTCTTGCAAGCACCTCGCCTCAAGTTCCTCATTGGGGCGTACTCGTGCGAATGGGAACTGCTTGACGAGGTCATCTTATCATTACACGATAGCTTTGACGAAAATTGCCGGCTTGGGACGTTGGATCGACTCAATCGCACGCGCCGAACCTTTGAAGCGCGTCCTACTGGACTGGAGCTAAGAGCTCAGGACGTCGTACATGGCTGTTTAGCGCTCTATTGCAATAGCAGATGTTCAGATGTCAGGGACCACTTGTTCGCTATGCTCGGCCATCCTGCGGTAACGATGGTGCTTAATGAGGTTGACATAGATGAAGAGCTCATTATAGTCCCCGACTATTCCCTGACGTCAAATGAACTACTAGTCATTACTCTTCGCTGGATCGATGCACTGGACCATCATGTGCCATATTGGGTGAGAACAGTGTCAGGCCGCAGGAATTGCTATCGACTCTTAGCAATGCACTTGACTGCCCACATGCAGCGGCAGACTTTGGGCGATGGGTACAGGACTGCGAGGACTTCCTGTGCGTGACCAAGCACTGAATAGGACTTCGCTCAGGGAAACGGTTGAGCTGTCAGGGCAGGATTCTCAGCGCACTCATGAGTGACGCGTTCTCCGAGGTCTTTGCAGACAGTATGAACGAGGAAGTTTGGATTTGGGACAAGAGCCTTGCGATCGTTTACGAGCGACCCTACGGCGCCTCCTGCGATGTCATGCCCTGGTGACTATGTCAGTGAAAGGCCCATGATGACGAGTGCTGTTGTTTATGACTGCGTACGAAAGACCCTGGAGCAGAGCAACATACCAGAGAAAGATAATTGATGGAGAACGAACTGTCGACGTTGTTATGGAAGCCCCAGATGCCAATGACGCTGCCCGCTCATGATATCTGGGCAGGTTTATGGCTCAGATAATCTTAGTTGCCGCTGGATGGGCACGGCATGCTAGGAGGACAGAGGCTTAGTCGCCGCACGAAGCAACATGACACTTTGCGAGTAGGACATTGACCCGACCGCAAGACTCCCTCATCTTGCTCTGCCCGGATTCGAATGATCGTGTCTAAAACAGGTGACAATCAGCCTCCGAGGTCAACAAAATTGTTCAGCAGACGCTACCATACGACGGTCAGTAGGGCCGATGTCTCGTGTGTCTCCGAGATGAGGGAGTTCCGAAAAATTGACGACCTTCAAGTCAGACGCGTTGCTACCGCTCTTGCGTTTCTAGCCCTATCGGTTTCCAGCACTTGTCTCGAGGACAAAGAGCACAATTCTTCGACACTGCCGTCGTATCATGCCGGCCATATCTGCTTCCAACGTTCGTTTGGTCATTGGACCGCGATGCCAAGGATTTGACGCTGCTCATGGTCGATCTTGAGCAATTTGATGCACCGGACCGGTTCGTGGGTAGAACCATCAATCGACGAAGGCCAATCTCTTCGAGCATTTACATCGATAAATTTCTTGTATCATGATGATCAAGATAGCAATATACAGCGTGCGGATCACTGTATCTTCTCCTCATCCAAGATTGCGAGGTCGCAGTACCAATGGACAAGCCGTCAATATATGTGCCTGCCCAAGGCTGTACCGAGTGTCGGCGACGCAAAACTGCGCCTTCCAGAATACGATGTTGTATCGCTCGACCAGTGAGCTACGGGTAAGTACGAGTCGGGCGTGAGTCGTGATGTCAAGGTTCGTTACAAGAGCAGATACGAAGTCTCAAATCATCATCACCGTGAGGTTAAAGAAGGCCAAAGACTGGATCGCTAGAAGACGCCTCCGGAGGGGCGAAGCCAAGCCCCTTGATCTCTGCAGGTACCGTGGCTTTCACTGGGGCAACCACCCACCACTGTTTCACACTGCACCTCACCTCGTATCATCAAAGATCTTCCAGACAAGAGATTTCTGCATTGGTTCTGTGAGGTGAAAGAGTGGAATGTTTGCAATGCAGTTGCTTCCTCATCCTTCCGCAGCAGATCCAAACGAGGGAAGCACCGCTGATTTAGAGTTTTGCTATACGGTCACAACGTCAGCCACTACCATACGAAGAAGGTCGAGATACCGACTGCGATCAAGCTTTTAGCTTGTTAGCGGCCGCACGCTAATAAACAGAAAATAGAGCTGATCGCTTGCCGTTCGGTCTACCCCGTGAAGGCTGGCAGCTCAGACATTGTTTTCACACGGTCGACTGCCCGCTTCTGATAGGCTTGGCCTGGCTCTAGCTCCATGCGACGCTACATGATCTGCGACATATACGGCGGAGATGCACATTCTCCTCATATGAGCTCCCATCTCATCCTTCACCATCACTCACACTCCTTGGACCACAACACCAGATTCTCTACACGACGAATTCGACTGTCACTCGCTCAACAACAACTGTTTCACCTATTTTCAAGATGTTCGGCTTCAGAATTCTAGTCTGCACGTTGTCAATACTCAGCTCTATCGCCAATGCCGCGCCAGCAGCAATTCCAGAATCGAGAGACGATGCCACAATACGGGACCTGCTTGAAAGTCATTCACTCGTAGCAAGAAACGCAATACCAGCTGCAGAAGCTCGACCTGCAGTTCAACCCGAACAAGTCTGGATCGATGAATTCGAGAATATCCAGACCATGCCGGAAACGAAACCCATCGCACACGATGCGAAACATCCACCATCAACAAGACACAAGCAGTCCCACCATCACAAGGCCCAATCACCATTTGACTTCCTCATTCAACGATACAGTCACGGTGTGGAAATGGTCAATTTCGACCAGCACTACCTCCAGGGCTTCTTCGACGGCATCACGAGCATAGCAATCTTTGGAGCCGTAGCCGTCGCTGCTTCGATCTGCATCGCACTGATTTATCACACCGTTGCATCGAAATCTGGAGGCGCGATTCGACTCGGGACACATCGACGTGGTTTCTCAAGATATTCTCTCTAAACTGCAGAGTGACCACGTCGAGCTGGTCTCGACGACGAATCATGACTGTGATGACTAGAACTCTGGACTTGGAGGACATCGCTTGGGGGTTGAATTGGGTCGCTGGGACGCGTCAAGGATGTCACAGCAGACATTCTGGTGGAAGCGGAGCATCGTTGCACTTCTTATTTCTTGTTGCTTGCACTATACCCAGGACTGTGCTTCCACTCTTATTTGTATCTTACGGCCAGCTGTACTCGAGCAAACGTTCATCGAAGAGCTACCAATATTAGCCAGTCAGCCGCAATGCCCTGCGCTGTGGTAGGCATGTATCACTATCACTACACCAATTTCTCAAAATCCACGACATCTTTGCTTCACCAGACACCGTTACCATCAAGACAAGCAATTTGCATTGATGTCCTCACTAACGCTCATTAGATCTCCGAGTGCCAAAACGCGTGGATCAAATGCTATTAGCACGCCATCATTGGGCGGGCCAAGGCCAGCCTACCACATTTGACCGAGCTGTCACTTGGGGGACACGTGCTGCGTTCTTGGCTTCCTGCACGTCGAACCCTTATGCAAATCTTTCGACAGACTTCAATGATTTCGAAGCTGCTTCTTTTGACTACTGCTCGTGTGGAATTCTTGTTCGAAAAGTTGGTGAAGAGAAGCGATATGGTTGTCAACGGCTTGGCGCTGCCGCCGGAGAAGCAGTGCGACCTGGAAGGTGAGATGTGCTCTGCTGGGCAGTACTCACGCAATGATGTGGACAGCGACCTGGAAGCCCTTCATCATTTCTTTCGCGAATCATAGGTGCAGGGAATTACGCCGATATTTTGGTATTCGACAGCGCTTCATGCATCGTCTTCACGGTCATGGTCATTCTCACAGCACAAGATGACCGTGCCCACATGACGCCTACTCAAGGTATCCAAGGAATCTCGGATCGTTGCAACAGTGCAGTCAGCCAGGTCAGGTCTTGTCGTCCACCACCCCACATCTCAATGGCACATCACCCATCTTCAACTCCATTCCACCTGGTATCCTGGAACGAAAAAAAGTCATGGTCCTTGTGGCACGCCGTGAAAGGGATTGTGCCATCTCGCAGGAGTTCGTGGCAGTCCGAACAGTAGTCAGTGTCTATGCAGTTTCGACACACAAACATGCCTTCGTCTGTTATGTGATGTCGACGGCAAGGACCATCGGCAAGGACCATCGCAGACAACGATATCTTTGACCTTCTTTCCAGGATCACTGGTCAATAGTACGGCTCTGGGATGTGTCTGAAAGCTGTACGCTTCGTGCCTGATGTCTGAAGGGCGTCTTCGACTTTCAGCCTCACCCAGGAGCATATGTTCTGACATGCCACTAAAGTGCGTGTTCGTGATTCAAGGCACTTCTCGGCGAATATTATGGGGTGCAAAGTGTTATCGAAGTAGACGTCGTTGCGGTGAGCTTCAAGTTTTCTGTAGTCGTGGTTCGACCATCTTCTCGACACGGAGCCTGGCCATACGAGATAAAGTACGATTGCTTCCGCTCAGCTTCGCCAGCACGCTGTCCAGATTGATAGCACTTCTCGGCGAGGCCTTGAGGCATCGGTGTGAGCCTGCTGAACCACGTCAGAGAAGACTGCAGTCCATGGCAGGCTGCCTGCCTGTCGAGAATCGCGCTGCGCCACGGCTGGAGTGCAATCACAACGAAGCTTCGTCCTTGCAGAACCCAACTCTGATCTCATGTGCCCATTGTCGCCATGAACTACAGCGTAGAAGCCATCATTATGCTCTTCTCCGTCTTTGCTTGTTGAAATGAGCGAACACAAGTTGCGTGTCAAAAAGCATGTTGATAGAGAAAGGGAGAGGGGTTCACATTCGGCTTTTCTTCGGAAGTTGAAGAGGGCAGCGACTTCTACAGCAACAGCCCAGCCATCTTGCGGACATCAAAACCTCTACTCAAACACTGTCAGGCTGATGCTCGGAGTCTGCAGTACTTCAGAGGTCCTCAAGACGTCTCTCATGTAACATCACCAGGCAGACGGCCGCATCATGCCTGCATGTACTCAGTGTCATTGTAACCCTGACAACTAACCATGAAGGATTCTGGCGAGACGACTGGATTATCCTTAACGAAGCTTTGCAAGCCATATATGAGGAGTAGGCGCCAGCTTTTGCTTGTGTTCACTATTTAGCTGGTCCTCAAACTTCAGTCATAGTGACCGTTAAATATGCTCAATTGACAGCTTGTAGGACTTCCAACCAGGCTTCAGAAGAACATCGTGGCAAGAAATGGCTGCTGTCCTCGAAGAAAAATTCCCCTGGGACTTCGACAAACCCGAAGACGCCTTCTGGAAAGACATAGGATGGAAAGAAAGTCGTAGCTTCTTCGGTGTATTCCCATCTCGAGAAGTAGCTCAATCATCCGTGCAAGCGAGACTGCCTGGTGATACCAACCTAGATCTACCACACAACGACAAACTACAACTTCTGATCGACATTCTAGAGCAAAGACTGCAAAACCTAGGAACCTTAGCAGCCCCAACTCCCTTACGCGTCGCAGACAACACAACCTGGCGCAATATCTACCACTCCATCCGCATTCTAAAAGGCAGTCTCGGCGATTCCTCCTCCGAAGAGAAAATAATGTTAATGCTAATGTCACATAACCCCGAGGTTGACGGCCCTCAAAAGAATATGTCTGAACATCATAGCATGGCATTCAAATTCTACGAGAAAGGTCAATATGCAGAAGCACAAGAAATGGGTAAAGAAGTTTTGGAATGGTTAGAGAAGCATCGAATGTGTGGTCCTGATTCGCCACAAGCTTTGTCGATGAGGAGACTTCTTGTTAAGACGGCGTGGAAATCGGGTGATGAGAGGGAAAATGAGGAGAGGATTAAGGAATTGAGAGTTGTGGTTGATGGATTGCCTGAGGGGAATTTTAAAAAGTATGCGGAAGAGGAGAGGGAGATGTTGGAGGATTTGGTGGTGGAGCTGAAGGGCTAATTTTCGGTTGTGCTGTCACCAAAAGCAATGCGTGCCAGGTGCACAAAACGACTAAGGAATGCAAAGATTGTGCAGAGTGATAAATGTATGGATCTTCCAAATTTCATTTGTTTTTGTTCATGTGTCTTCTGCATCTTCTCTTCAAGCCATACTCAGGCGATAAGGTAGCGGGGAGCGATCACTGGTCATAATCTACAAAGAAGAAATTCCCTATCATTCATCAAGTTGTGCCATCATCAGCTCTGCTGCGGCTGATGAGCGGCTTCGCCCTTCTCATGCCAAAAAAGTTCCGTTCAGCAATGCATCCATTAGAGGCCTCGGTCACCGAGCCTATGTTGTTTCCGTACTAGTGATACCTCCAAGTTTCATGACCTCCCATCTGCGGTAACATCGGACCGTACCCAGCGCCTGGCGGTCCTCCAGGCTGTGGCCGATGGTTCATACCATTGTGATTCAGAGGGTTGGGCAGAGGTCCACCCTGCTGTTGCGGTAGTGCGCCCCAAGGGCCAGATGCTGTTGGTGTCGTGCCTCTCCCGTAGCCAGGGGTGTTCGGGTCCGAAAGTGGACTTGGCGTAGGGGCTTGTGGAGAATTCCACATTCTCGAAGTGTCGTATGCATTGCCAAAGCTGTTTCTTGGGTATGGATTATAGCTGGAATAATTGTTGTACCCTTGATCGCGCAGCATTCTAGCCTGAGCGCCTTCTCGGCTTGCTGTGCTTGCAAGACCTCCTTGTTGAATCTGGCGCTGAAAGTCTTGAGGTGTTGAATGCTGAACCGGGACATATTGCCGTGGAGGTGGCCCTGGCTGGTAGAGAGGATTCTGTGGAAGCGGAGGCGGCGTCTGCTGCTTGTCTTGCAGCCCTGCTGCAGACCAGACCTGCGACGGTGGGGTCCATTGTGAACTAGGTCGTCGTTCGTTGAGTGCTGAAATGGAGTTGCTCGGTGTGTGCATAGAGCGAGGTCTCCTATCGCCAGATCCACCATTCTGCGATGCCTCCAGGGCTTTGGCAGAAAAGCCTCCACCAATCAAGTAAGGTGATTCATACACCTTCGGCCGACGACAGAAGCTGTTCAGCAGGTAGGGGTATTTCTGCAAATTCTGCAAGTACGCCTGATCTGCATGAGGTCCATCTGTCTTCGACAGTGACGAAGTGGTCGTGGCCGGCGTGAGCGGCCCTCCAATCGGCGGAGAGTGATGGCTCATCGCTGACGATGAAGGTCTGCTGTTCGAGACAGGAGCATACGGTCCTGTATATGGATTCGGAGGAATCGGCGACCCTGACGAAGGGCCTTGCTTGAGCAGCGTCTTCTGCTGAGACACTGATTGGTAGTTGGGCACGTACCCGGCTGCCTCAAAGTTAGGCCGCTGCATCGTCTGCGCGCCTTGCGACTCGCGTCTGAATTTCGAATACTCGCCTTGATACGCCGCTGGCAATGTCTTGGAGGAATAGTATTGGTCGGATGGGAAAGCGCGAATCGGTGTTGCTGTGCGAGAAGCATCGCCTCCTTGATAATTGTACTGCGGAGCAGGCGGCTGTTGCATTGGTGGTGGCGGTGATTGCTGGCTGTAGACTGAAGATTGTCGGTTACCCTCTGCCAGGAATGAGCGCTGATTCGCCAAAGCTTGATAGTCGACTGCGCATAGCACGTTCGGTTTTACCGTCTCCTTTGGCTTGTATTGATAAGGTTTCTCGTTCCGAGCTCCAGCTGCAGTATTCATAAGGGCGGCGGGGTTCGAGAATGATTGCGAACGCCAGGCCGGCTGTGCTGGCGCAAGAGGCTGCTTGACCGCTGGGTATTGAGTGCTGTGCTTAGGCTGTACACGATCCATGAAGTTGCCCTTAGGTGCAATCTCCTTGCTTCCAGGCTTGTCAGTGAAGAACACCTTGGCATCAGTGGAGACCTCGGGCAAGTAGTAATAAAGCTGGTCTGGTGCATTGACATCGACTTTCAGCTTGAGTGGCGCCTTGTATGGTACGGTCAGGAAACCTGGCGGAGGCGTATGGTAGTTGTAGAAATCGTGCCACTTGTATGCTGCATCCGTGTTGAATGTGTCGTCTTGTGATGGAACGCCATCTTGCCTGTTCTCGAGAGAGAACTTGTTCTTGTTGATGTTCTCTGGCATAGGGAGGGCTGCAGCTGATGGCTTCGGTCGCACGGAATCATCGGGATCCAGCACACATATCCAGCGCCACTCAATCTCGACGCGGTCGCCGTCCGGAAGCACATCAACGATGACGGTGCGTTCTTGCGGCCGATTTTCAACAACCAGACCTCCAAAGACTTCCCCGCCAACGAAGCGTGCTTGCACTGTGTCGTTAGGTTTCAGCTGCTTGGCGTGGTCTAAAATCAGCCTATTGACCTCGAAAGCCTCAGTGTCCGGATTCTTGCCCATCTTTGGTCGGTGATAGCGGCATCGGAAGTCGAAGCCTTCTTCAAAGTATTCGGTTCCGTCTTCGCTGAAAGTAGGTACCAAGCCAGAATCGACAAGTACACCAGCTGCGACCGCGCAGGTAGCGTGGAACGCACGAGTGCACTTCTTCGAGGAGCACTGAAAGCAAGCACCTTTCTTAGAGCGGCAGAAATTGCACTTGAGATCCAAGCGAGCCTTGTCGATGTTCGCAACGCCATAGACCTTATCTTTGCCATCTTCGTTGACAATGTAGGTTTCTGGAGTATAGAGCGCGCAGGACTTATGCGCTTGCTTGCCAGTGTCCGTGGGCAGGACCTCTTCCCACTTGTTCTCGTTCGGACACATGCAACAGGGCTCTTTCGTTGGCAGACGAATGCGAATCCTGATCTTCTTCTTTTTCTTGGGCTCTTCCTTCTTGGCTTCTCGCTTGCGCTTCTTTCCCTTGCCTTTGACACTAGCAGGAGGAGTGGGCAATTTGCTGTCTTCAATTTCCTCATCTTCGCCCTCGCTGTCAGTTTCTTCGTAGTATTCCGGAGTCGGCTCGCCTCTCAGCTTGCGTTCAATTTCGCCAACATCCACCCAAACATTGTCGGATTCGCAGTTGCACTTCTTTGCAATGCGACCAAACTCAAGCCACGACTCGGTAGCGAAGTTGACTGATTCTGCGCAGTTGTAGCCAAGATTGTATCCGGAGTGATAGCCATATGGATAGGTGATTACAAATTCTCCTTCATAGTGCACGAGCTTGTTGACCTTGACACCATACTGCTTTTGAAGCACGTCTGGTGAAATCAGATAAGTCTTATGGCGCAAGAATTGATCACAGTTCTTGGCGTCAACAGGCCAGGCCTGCTTCATCGCACGCTCGAACTTTCGAGCGTCTTCCTGGGAGATGCTGTACCATTGCTTTGGAGCACCGAAATGGATGTAATTGATACTGTAGAGGTCGACATCTTCAAGATGCCAAGCAAAGGTCGCTTTCCACATTCCCATGTAAAGATAAGCAGTGTTGACACCAGGAACCTTCGTACCAAGAACATCAAGCAGATTGGGCAGCTTTGCGACGTTCCAGCTCGTGACCGTGTCGTCGAATAAAGATCCGGGCATGTCGGCGGCATACATCGGTTGGTTGAAGCCCATAGTCTTCCAGTACATGCTCTCTAGCTCAGCGCATCGCTCCGGTGTGAACTCATCGAGATCTTCCAGGTGGTAGTCGAAGTTCTTGAAGGCCTTCTCATCGATATGGTCGACAGTCTCGGCGGTGTTGTTCAGTCTGCGAGACGTGACTGACTTGGTACCTCCATTCTTCGCTGGGCGACCGGGCTTCTTCTTCGCAGGCGGCTCCGCTGGAGGGGTGGCTGGCGCTCGCTTTCGACTGCTCACTGATTCGTCGTCGGATGCTTCATCTGCGGGCGTTGCGTTCCGTCGTGGTCGGCCTGGCTTGCGCTTGGGTTTCGGAGTACCCTCATCTTCTTCTTTGATTGCTGCAGCACGTCCACGTAAGCTACCGCCTCCTCGGATGACTTCCTTCTGCCCTCGTCGTCGTTCTCCACGCTTGGCGGGAGGCTGATGGCTGGTTTCCTCAGTGAGTGCTTTCCATTCCGGAAGATTGTAGGAGCGCTGCTTCTCAACGTTTTGCTGCGTGTAAGTGCCGAAAGTGCCGTTGAACTCTTGTGTGATGGGGTTCTTTATCTTGACGCGCTTTACATATTCATGCAGCTCGGGGAGAGACTCGCGCCTACAGGGGTGGTCAGTGCCTGCAAATCACGATCCGGCGCGTGTGTACTCACCATTCTTGTGGAGGGACAACTTTTACGATACCAGACTTCATGCCGTACTTGTCGATCTGTCCAATGAATTTCTGGAAGTCTGCGAATTGTGCCATGGTTGGCTTAAAGACAGGTATTCGGCCTCCATTCTCTTCATCCCAGTAATGATCCGGAAAGATCTCTTCTTCCTCTTCCTCCAAATCGAGGTCGCTCAATTCCGACTCGTCTCCATCGTGCTTGCGCTCGTGGTCCTCTGATGTTGGTGGCGTCAAGACGGTCGCGGTCTGCTCTGTGGTCGGCTTGATTTCGTGCGCGTCGTGGGATTCGGGCGACAAGGCGCCCGCGGTTGCCATGATGGACTATGTCCACCAGCTTCCGCGGTGGGCGCGTGAGTGTTGGTGTACTGCAGCGCTGTGTGGTGCGGCCGGCGTGTTGAAGAGGTCGAGATGCGAGGTGCGAGGGTGTGCTTCGCTTCGAGGCGGCCCGCTTCGCAAGCGACTTCGGCGGGAACAGGCAGCTTGCGCACACTCTAATGCAGTGCACTCGACGTAGGTATTGAAAGGTTGAGAATCACAAATGAATGGTCGCTGCCGGTCGTTCGAATAGCACCTGACAGCTCGTGGAAAGAGAAGATGTGTGTGTGTGTGTGTGTCGCGGAGTGAAGGAACAAGAACTGGATACATGACGATTTGGCCCTGGCAAGGGAACGAGCATTAGCCTTCAAGAGCGCGCTAGCGCGACTTATCAGGCCACCAGCCCACCGAAACTCATCAACAGCGTTCATCTGGAAAAACGCTTAAAAACATGTTCATCAGAATCATCACTGGAAATGTGTTGGTAAAGGTTCGATTGACATTAAGCAGGCTTGACGTCTAGATAATCCGGACTCAGACACGGTTTAAACTTCATCAATTGGATCAGAAAGTCACGTGAACGTCGCTGGATTGTAGGGAGACAGCTACGAGCATGTGGATGTATACTGTGAGGATGCATTGTAGCAATGGTTGTGCTATAGGCGTATATAACTATCTGGGAATAATAGATCTGTAGCACGATCTGGTGGAGCTAGGGTCTCGAGCTTGGTTGGCTTCACGCGCCGGAGCACAGCCGGACCTCAAATCACGGAGACATATCGCGTTGCAAACACCCAGGCTTCAAGTCGCTCTCAAAACGCCTCGATGAGTGTCGCGTGGTGAGACCTACCTTCATCCATCTTATTTCATCGCGCTCCGACAACTGAGAGTTGCGCAATGTGAGTGTCGCGGTACCTTGCATCGATGCGCTAGATCCTGCACGACATCTTTAATTCTCCGCCACAACCCCCGGGATGATCCACTCGCGTGGGAGACAAACTCTGTGCATCAGCCAGGTACCGTTTCCCGAGCATCAGGCCAGTGGCCGCCTCGAGGGCGCTACAGGCTTCGCGAGGTTCTTGGGAGCATACTGTCCCTCGTCGAGAGTCCTTTGTTCGAAGGACAAGCACCGCGGAGTCCTCGGGGATGTCTCGTACTCACTTGTGCAGTCTCCTGGGCGGGCAGGCAGTTCGTCTTGTACGATGGGGTGCGTAGGCTGTCTGCAAAGATGAAAAGCTTTGTCGCATTGAAGTTTCCGTTGAGAAATAAGATAGGACTTGCCTGATAATTGCAAACTGGTGTAGGTTGTGTGCACCTCACCCAGCTGCGAACAGCTTCGAGCTTGACCCATCGCCGCGGGGAATCATCTCGTACCCTAACGCGTACGAACATCGGGTAATTGTAAGCTCGGAACCATCATCACTGCGTGTTCACGTCTGTCATAACATTCATGTAGTATTCATAGTCTTTTTTCCTTCAGGTCGGACGCTTCGCTCGTGGTGTTGGAGTCCAGGCATCCTTGGTCCTCGCACTGCCAAACATACCGCCACTTCGCGGAGTAGAAAGTCTGTCAGCAAGTGACTTTGCTGCAGGTGTCATGCCGCCGCTGCTTTTGCGAATGTTCGCACCGCTTGCAAATTTAGGTGTAGGCGTCCGTCCGGGAGTGATCCCCAGCTTTCGGAGCTGCTCTAACCTTCCACCATCTTTTCTCCTGCTAGCATCTGCTTTTTCCACTAACTTGTGGTGCAGCTCTTCCCGCTTGCTGCGTTCTTTGATATTAAAAGGACTGATACCATGCTCATCTAGCTTCGGTAAGAATTGCTTTGCAGCTTCCTGCTCAGCAGCATCTGCCTCTTCGTCCGTGACAGGCACTCCCACTTCGCTGGGTGTGGGTTCTGCATCTACGAAGGCATAGCCGTTGACGCGAGGCGTTTCTGCGCCCGAATAGCCAGTTTCGGACTCCGTAGCCCTTGGCCTGCCCGCAATTGCAGCATCGATGGCACTCATAGAAGGGCTTGGCGGCACAGCGGTCTCTGTTGCAGGACGATCGTCTGAGAACCGAGTGCCAGGATAATTCACAGCTTTCGGCGGGGCATTCGAGACCAGCTCAGCCTTTTGCGCCCTCGTCACGACAAGATCTTCTACACCCTCTGGACCAAACATGAAATGATTTCGTGGACCCTGCCGACTAGGAAAGCTGTCCACGGATGCAGGCCTCGCATCTAGATTCTGAGAGGGTCTGGTCGTGACTACTTGCATTGTAGTCTCACCGGATGCACTCGTTCTAATCAAGGCTGTAGACGAGCTTTCGCCATTCTCGATGCGCTTCTGCTCCTTCTCACGCCAGGCAATTTGTCGCGCGGTGGGAATCTTGTTGCCATGATGAAAGAACCCGTACTTGGCGGCCCGCTTCTCATTCTGCCGATCCAACAGCGCATTGAAGCTTTCGTTGTCTTCTGATGTGTATTTTGCTTGAAAAGCTCCCAGCGACATGTTCACGTCCACGTCTGGCTTCTCTTCTTCAGGCGTAAAGTGATCCGTATCAAGTGGTGTTCGTCCCGGGGTCTCTCCGATGAAATTTCTTGGGGTATCACCAGCTGCTGTCGTTCTGCGTGGAGTAGAACTTGTCCCTCTTCCTGATCCCCTCCTGCTGTCTGGACCTGGCGTCATCACTGAGGTCAAGTTCCTGCCAGCTTCTCGGATCCAGTCCTTGTTGTCGCTGTCGAGTGCATCCATATACTCCTTCTGCGCTTCGGTCTCCAGTAGGCCCGGAAAGAAGTCTCTCGCGATGATGTGCGACACCGCTTCTGCGTATACATCTTCGTCCAACACCTTCGCTGGCCGCTTCTGTCTTTTTGGAGGGGGCGGTGGAGGCATCAGAGCCGAGTCGGAGTTGCGCTTGGCGAGCGTCTGGCTGTTGGAGCTCGCCATGATGGGTATTCTGAGCGGCAGAACTACATAGAGTCAAAGGTCGGGCGTAGTCGGGCTTACAGAGCGTCAAGATGTGATTCATGCAGGTGCAAGATGGCGGCGTGCTCTGGAAGTGTGCTATACGGATGTTCCCTAGCCGCAACCCTAAAAGAGCAAGAGCTCAGTCTGGAGCAACCAAAATCAGAGTTGCTGCTTTTGCTCAATCATCACGCAACCAAACTCGCTGACAGAATCTCGTGTTTCTGCATTGTATCGATTCTCGCCCTTCCAAACTGTCAACACCCTCATCTCAATTTCAAATACGAGACCGAAATCCACCGCAGAGCAACGAAATGGCAGCTGCGGCAGTGGAGAACCCCATGCCCGTGACCGGCGAGTCCAAGTCTGCACGCAAGAAGAAGGCAAAGGCTGAGGCGGCTGCTGCCAATGGCTCTGTCAACGGTGTCGTGGCGACACCCCAAGTAGCCTCGAAAGACGAGTCTGTAGCGGCTGAGGATGCGTCTGGCGAGCACGCATACATCAAAGAGCTGCAGAAGCAGATTCGAAACACCAACAAGAAGCTGAGCAGTCTGGCGAAGGTCGACGCGATTGTCTCGGAGAACCCAGGTGTCTCCCTTGACGATCTCGTTGCTCAACGCAAGATCAACAACGACCAGAGAGCCGCTGCCCAGAAGAAGCCTCAGCTGCAGGCTCAACTGGCTGATCTTGAGGAGCGTGTAGAACACTACCGCAAGTTGGACCAAGACTATCAGGCCAAATTCACAAAGCAGCGCGATGAGCTCGCGTCACAGCATGAGAAGACTACGGCCAAGCTGAGGGAGGAGCTAAGCCAGGATGCCTTCGAGACTGCGCAGACGCTGTTACGCCAGAAGCTGTTGACATTCTCCCAGTTCCTTCGCTGCGCAGCTGCTAAGCGCAATGCTGAGGAGGCCGTGGACGACGATGAGAGCAGGGCATTTGAGGGAGCGCTCTTGCTTGTCTATGGAGGAGATCAGAAGGCCGTCGACACCGCCATGAACCTCATCGACGGCAGTAGCGACACCGTCCCCAACATTGACGGCGAGCCATTGCAGTTCACTTGTGAGTTTATTCCCTTTGTCGTCTCATGTCCGGCACGTGCTCAACCGTTGAACCATCACGTGCTGTATTTCCTTATTTGTACACCAAGCTAACACGAGATTGCAGTCGCGCAAGTCAAGGAGGTCTCACTAAAGTACACGCCGTTCGCCAACGAAGAGACCTGGGTCGATCAGGTTGCCGATGCGACCAGCGGTGAAGCTCCGCAGCCACCGACCGAGAGTGCAGCGGCCACGTCCGATCCCACAATCGCCAATGCAGGCCTCACCGAATTAGAGACATCGACTGCGCCGAATGGTCACGTCGAGCCTGCATCTGCTCCTCTATCTGGTGAAGCGGCAGGCAACGTCGCTGGAGAGCGTTGGGACGCGGATGCTGCTGGTGCCTCTGCGGGTGCCCAGCAAGGCAGTCTCGAGGAGAGCTACGAGATTGTCCCTCGCCCATCTGAAGAGGTGGACATTCCAGCTGAGACTTCCGCTCAGACACAACCACAAAGCACGAGCTGGGCTGAGGAATCGCACGAGGCTGCTACCGGCAATCAAGCAGGAGAATCATGGCACACCAAAGCTCCAGGAGAGCAAGACAACGGCTGGGGTGACAGCGCTGCAGATGTTCCAGCTCCAACGACGGATGCAGATGGCTTCAGTGAGGTGCCCGGGCGTAGTCGTGGCCGCGGCGGCTTCCGTGGCAGAGGTGACGGCGAGTTCCGTGGCCGTGGCGGACGTCGTGGCAACTTCCGCGGTCGTGGAGATGGCGAGTTCAGAGGTGGACGAGGCGGCGGTCGTGGTCGTGGCGAGGGAGGCGAATTCAGAGGCCGCGGCCGTGGACGTGGTGGCCCTCGCGGTGGTGCACAAGCTCCAGCAGCGTCTTAGGGAGATTCTGAATGGTAGATTGTGCCACCGCAGGAGAAGACTAAGATGATGCACGAAGCATGATCTCTGACTCCCATGAGTCGGAAGAGGACGATTGAAATCAAACAAATGCTATAGCGTTCTAGCACCGCATGAATAGGTTACAGGAAGGTCGGAATGGGAACATGAATGTACAATACGAAAGCCATCTGCACTGCCAGATGAAGCTTTTTGGGCGGCGGCGCCTTGGAGTGCGTTTGTATAAATAACATACCAAGCTGAAACTCCTGCGGCCACATATGATGTTATGCAGACACAATTTGATGTCCCGAATGTCCATCTTCGGCCCACATGATCGGTATCTAGAAGCTTCAAAAGCTGTTTCCCAATCCTGGTATCTCTTAACAAGCAGTTCAGACATATTGATCAAAGCTCTACGGCCCATTTCGAGCCTTTTCCTCACGCGAAAACCACGAATCCCATGCTTCGAACAACCTCATCAGCGAACACACGAGAACACAGAAAGCACTTCATTCCAGCGACAGCAATGCCAAAAGGCAAAAGCAGAAATAAATTCCGACTCTGCATAGCCCTCTTTCACCGCGACAAATACTCTCTCGACAAAAGTCTCGGCTTGGCTATATATCACTGGGCAATCCTCATTCGGCCGAAAAACCTCACCAACACATCATCGGGAGGTTTTGTCTGTTTTGACGTTACAGACGCAGACATCACCAGAGAATGGAGATTCAGAGTTCGAAAACCTTTTGATGTGATTTCTGATGCGAGGTTTTTGGGTGCTGTTGTTATTGGGAAGGTGTTGAAGGAGGAAGGGGAGATAGAGGGCATTTTGAGGGAGAAGGTACCATTGCCTAAGGGTGAAGAGGGAGAGAATTGTGTGAGTTGGACGAGGGTTGCTGTGGGAGCTTTGAGGGAGAATTGTGCTGTTGATGTGGGAGTCGAGATGAAGGAGGTGGTAAAGGAGGCTATGAGGTTGGGTGATGCGGTGAGGAGACATGGGAGGGCGGAGAGGGTTGAGGGTATGTTTAGGTCATTGATGTAGGTGGAGAGATCATTGTTGGCTCAAGAATCTCGAGTGGGTACACGTAAGAATGTTCTTAGACGTGAAGTGAGGTTGAAGATTGTCTTTAGTCCAGAGCGCTCTGCAGCAGGAAGGAAGGCACACATGCATAACGACACAGAGAAAGCATACACGGAGCTTCTGGACGGTAACTGAATTGACAAAATGGGGTTTCTGGCCTGATTGCTGAAATATATCAGATTTGAAAACACTACCTTAAGGCTCACATGCCCCCAATCATATGCCAATTCATTCAAAAGCTCGAGAGCACGCCCGATATGGTCAGTCGCCAGGATCAACGGTCGTCTACCAAGCACATTGGACATCACTCCAGCGCAATGTTTCTCTGCTCCTTCCCATCATCATGCACAGCGCGCCACAGGAGTAGTATAGAAGAGTAGCTTCGGCAAAGTAGTAGAGAGCCTCCTAGACATTGCCGAGATCTGACATACGGAGCAGGGTGATCCTGTCATTGCCAGGGTGAGCAAGCTTCTACAAGGATGATTTCCAGATCGCTTTCGCATTTTGGCAAAATCTGTCGCTTGCGAGACGAGGGAAGTTCGGTATGCCGCGCTTTCGTCAATGTGTTGCAAGACCAGGAGGCGGACCTTGATGATCCGGTGGTCAAGACGAGCAGTATCTTTACTGACAACTGGATGGGTGATCCCTCACCTCAACCAGTCGTTTGTCTTCGCGGGACACGCTCTGCTTTGACATCTGAGCGAAAGCAAAGCAACCATGAACGGTACCGTTGACGTTCGTCCAGAATATCCTCCTGCTGTTCCAGGCCGATTCATGCCCGATGGAACTGCTTCGCATAATCCAGGAAATACGCTCATCTGTATGATCCAGGAAGGATCCGAGATCTATCGTGGTATCAAGGCAGTCTACGACGCTCTGGTCAAGCATCCAACACTCTCGGAAAAGGTGCATGTAATGCCGCCGGATTCCTGGCATATGACAATGCTCGATTGCGTTGGCGAGGACAACCGTGAGCCTGGATGGTGGCCACCAGGGAAGGAGCAGCAACCACTAGAAGAATGCACTCTTGATTTCGCCATCCGACTCGGGAAGTTGGACGGAGCACTGGAGGTCGACAACCTTAGTCCGCCTTATCGAGTCAAGGGCACTGGGTTTGATGTCGAAAATGGATTCGGAATCGGGCTCTGTGTAGAGGGTGCGAACGCTGCTGAAGAAAAGCGGCTGAGGAAATTGCGTGACCTGCTTGCCGATACCATAGGCTTTCGAGATCTGAGACACGAGTCGTACGCCTTCCATGTGACGATTTGCTACTTCATCAGATACGTTGAAGGAGAGGACAGAGCTGAGTTGGTGAAGCTTCTTGAGAGTCTCTTGTCAGGAACGCGTATCGAGTTTGAGCTGGGACCGGTGGCATATTGCGAGTATGAGAACCTGGAGGTTTTCAATAAGTTGTTCTTTGTCAGTGAGAAGGAAGGGTGATGGCATTAGAGGGGTGGGTGTCAGCATTGTCCTTTCAGATCCTGTAGGTGGCTGAAGTCTGCAGCGAACGCTTCTGCCTTCACTCTCTTAACAATTCGAACTTGCGAATGGCAAGCAGCTTGTTCCTCGTTCCTCAAAAGCGACTTCTGTTGCAACGCCTAGACATCCTGCATGTGTTATCATTCGCTAATCAACCACTGAGTGTTCGAGCTTCGTGAATCTTCGCCCCCACATCAAGCAGGAAGACTCCAGCATCGACAGCGAGAGCCCATTGCCATAGATCTTGGGACTCCATTACTGCTCGCAATCTGCAAGCCTCGCCGGGCATATGCTCTTGATTGTAAATTTGTGTTCATGCTCTTTCTATGATCGCAGGATGAGTTCACAATTTGCTGCCAAATGCTTCGGTAAGCCGCGAGCACGGTGATGGATCTGTGATGAAGGATGTGAGGCTCGAAGCTCTGTTGTTGATTGAGCACACGCGACATCCCAAGCTCTGCCAAGACTTCGCAAAGGCTGGTGGCTCCAGCTTCCCAGACGTCAAGATGCGTCCTCCATCACACCTTTCATCAGGTTGACATTTTGCCTGAATCCACCAAGAGTCTACAGACGAGGTGTAGTACGATCCAACGGCTCCCGATGCGACACTAATTCCTCTCGTTCAAGGCTCGAACACGCTCTATGAACGACCAACCTCCAGGATGACCATCTCAGGCGGAAGCCGCGACGTCTATCCATCTATGCCGCTCGACATGAAGAGAGCATACTAATGACCCAATGGATCTCGACGGTTAGCTTTGACCTGGCGAGCGATATTTAATTGCATCGTCCAGCCTTCGCGGCGAAGACGCGGTCCTTCGTTCTCTCACACCTTCCGTGGTAGCCAAGATCGCCCGACTTGGTCTCTTGTTTCGGATGACATCTTCGTGCCCAGCGCATATCAGCTTCTCTACATACGATGCACAATTCAGCTTATCGCTCCAGTGCAGGCTTTCACAAGCGAGAAATAAACGCTTGAAGGACAGCACAACTCGTTGAAGATGTCGTCTTCTGATGGACTTTCGGACTTGCAGGACACAATCGGAAGTCTTGGTTCCCGTGAGCCTGATTATGCAAAAGAACCATAAACCCTGACCTTGTTCAAACCATCGAACTCGGGACAGCCGCATGAGATCTTGGATTGTGCCAAATACGCCCTATAATGGCACCAGATGTCTTCGGCCATGAGATAGTGATTTGAAACCTTGTAACGCTAGATACACCTGTTCAGCTAATCAATATGACGAGTCCTGATGTGTTCAAAAACACAGTTGAACCAGATTCCACCTATCCTTTCGACTCTGCAAAGACCGACGAACATCAACGCTTGGAACTTCAGTCCACAGCAATCAAGCAGTTGACCAATGGTCGACTGATCCACTCACCAGTAGGCACGGTCAAGAAGGTCCTAGAGATTGGCTGTGGGACCGGCACGACCACGACCCAGTTGGCGCAAGACTTTCCTGAAGCAACGGTCATTGGCCTAGATCGTGCAGCAGTCCCACCTTTGTATGTCAAGCCAGCAAACGTCACATATATCACTGGCAAGTTCGAAGATCTGGTGCAAACTGATCATCCGGCTTTGGGAAAGGGTACATGCGATCTGATCTACAGCCGATTCGTGTCCCAGGGAGTTGGTCAATGGTCCAAGCATATCGAGCTCTGCCACGATCTCCTCGCACCAGGAGGTTTCCTCGAGCTTCACGAAACAGATGGCTCCGCTCTCTACTCAGCCAAGTCGCCAGATGCTCCTGATCCGAAGACGACAGAATGGAAATGGCATCAATTCGTTATGGATGAGTCCTTGAAATATGGAGTCGCTGCCAATGATATTGGAAGACTAGGAGACATCATGGAGCAAGTTGGACTTGGAAGTGTCGGCCGCATACATTACCCTTTCGTGTTCTACCCCTGGCCTGCTCGACCGGAAACTGAAGCCATCGGCGAGTATTGTAAGAGATTCACGCCGATGGTGATTAAACAAATGATAGCTCTTCTCGGCAGGGACAAAAGCGATCCACTACGTGTCCAGACACTTCAAGAAGAGGTCGATCAGACGCTTGGCAAGGCTGAGATAGAGGGGCTCCACTTTCGGTTCTATGTGTGGTTTGGGCAGAAGAAGCTAGAATGAGCTATGAGAAGAATGAGGCTGATAAGTCTGAAATGTGAGATAAAACCAAAGGTACCCTTCGAATATGTGAAGTTAGTCACATCGTATCTGAAAGTGATTCTGATATTTTTGTCCCCAATATATGTTGCCGCGCCCCACTTCAGCTTCAGCTTCGCGTGACATTCGCGTCGGTCGCGACGTCGGGTTTCACCTCACCTCAAATTAATCCTCACAACACCTTCACTCTTGACATTTGGACTCAACTGAGCACCGTGCACGCTCTCTACTGAGATTTGTCTGCATCTCCCACTTCCAATACACTGTGTTCTTTCACAGCAATGGAAGCCACTATAACCGCTATACGACCTCGTGCACGCCGATGATGGAGATCATCGACCTGACGTCCGATGCAGAAGACGAATCACCGTCGAAAGTTCTCAATGCGTTCAAGCCGCGAAAAGAGACTCGGAAAGAGCGGGGACAATTGCACAAACGCAACGTGAATGGACAACTTACACCTCAGAGTAATGGCTTCGGTACACACTCGTCCAATGCCTCGCGCAGCCAGCAAAATGGCAATGGCTCGCAAGTGCGCAGGCACACGTCAACAATCAAAGGCGCATCTGCAGCTTCAGAGCGCACCCCGCCAGCTGTCATACATGATTTGCCAAGTGGGTCCCGTACAGCAGAGAAAGATGCAGCTTCGCAGAGAGGCTTTCTGTCCAAGGAACATGAAGCCGCGCTTGGGACACCTGGCAGGAGATTGAGTATGGAGCTCAAGGACATTGATCGGACCCTCCAGAAATCGATGCGGCAATCTGAGGCCGAGAGACAAGAGAGAGTCGCAAAGGCGAACAAGTTTCAAGAGCGCCGCGTCTCGGCCAGCAACGGTACATCGAGCCCACTGGCAGCTATGTCTGGAGCAAATGCAGCGAAGAGCAGAGATTCCGGCAGTGAAGAGCGGACGAAAGTCCAAGGAGGCTTCTTCAGCCAGTATCAGAGCGGGCTGAAACTCCCATCAAGCGTGGACAAGGTTAAGTCCTCAAGTCTCTTCGGAAACGCAACAGTGCCTTCAAATGAGCAGCGACACTCTGGTCCAGTGCTATCGGGACCTGGCATTGCTATTCACAGATTGAATCACGCTCAGCCGCAAGCAGACCCACCCTCGACGAAAAATGGCTTCAAACGTCCTTACCCCGACAACCACCCTGGCAGCGCCCAATTCCCTATCACCAAACGGCCTCGCAACGCAGAAACAGACATGAGTCTGAGCGAGCTGTTGCAGCATGCCAACGGCCAAACCAAGACAGCGCAGCGGACGAGCGAGTCCTCGCAACCAAAATCACCTGCGAGCAAGCGACAAAGTGTGTTGAACGACGTCACTGACAGTAATTTCGAGCGCATTTCGTACAGTGATGAGCCAGAGCCTTCTCCACTAAGCACGTCTCGGCTGCAGAAGTCAGATATTATACAGTCGATATTCTCAAAGCTTCCAGATTTGTCGCCGAATAGGCCCTCACCGCGCCGTGCTGGCGTGGACTCTGGGGACAAATTCGGACAGGAGTACACCGCGGAGGAAGACGCTCTTCTTAAGCGACTCAAGGAAGTTGACAAGGTGACATGGCACGATATGCCAAAGCACTTTGAGGGTCGGACGGCGGCCTCTCTCCAGACTCGATACTCGAATAAGCTGAAAGGCAAACTGATCCCAGCGAGCAGCCCTTCTTCGGCCTCAACCAAAGCGCCTGCGTCACGCTCTGCTGCAGTTCCGTCGCAATTACAGCCAAGGCCGCAACGTCCTTCGCCTGCTGTTGAGCCTCAACAGGCACCAAAGAGCACGCTCATCGCATCAGCTCCTGGACCTAAGAAGTCTTGGACAAGATACTCTGACGAGGACGATGCCTTGATACGTACTCTTAAGGAAGTCAACAAGTTGAGCTTCGAAGAAATGCTACAGTACTTCCCGGGACGTGCTGCCGGATCGCTATCTGTACGCTACTACACGAAAAGCAAATTCGTCCCGCTTCTGCCAATTAATGATCCTCGAACGGTGCCTCTGGAGCGAGCAGACTCGCAGGAATATGCTGAACAGCCGAAAGCCAAGCGCCAGAGACGAAGTGCTCCTGCGGCAACTGATGGCTTCGTATCTTGGAACACTGCTCGGTCCATGATGAGGAATGAGACTCCAACGAGTGAGGTCATCGGTGCAGAGGCCAATACTGCGCCTGGATCAGACGCCTTCCTCAACCAAGACAGCGCCCACCCAAAATCTGTCACGCAGCTCTTGCGCCAACGAGAGACTGGCAGCACAGCGGGTCGTCGTTCATGGACTGCCTCAAGATGCGTGATACCTGATGAGCTCAAGAACCATGCCTTGGATGACTACACCTTACAAAGGTTCTATCATGGCACCTCAGGCGATGTCGTTGGTCTATCTTGGTCACAGTCCGGGAAATACTTTGCTGCTGGGTCCATTGCGATCACTGACGCCCAATCTCAACAGTACAATATGAGTCGCAACCTTCTGGTCGGTGACAACGAGCGAGGCGAGCTACAAGAGCTGCCGGATCACCATGTGCCACGACCTATTATCAGCGAAGCCAACAATGTCAACGCATTGCGTTCAATGCAACAATCACAAGATCCAAGACTGTTCATGACCGTCACAAGTACTGCCTTTTCTCAGATTCAAGACCACGAGCCTTGGTTATTCACAGCCGGGACCGACAAGATGCTGAGAAAGTACACCATCAAAGACTCGTCGTCAGGCGAACAAAGCAGAATTCGAGCGACCAAGGCTAACTATGCTGTCGAGCACTGTGCTACAGTGGATCTTCTGGCCATGCATCCGGACGGCTTGGTCGCTACAGGATGCCATGCAGCTGCCGACAGCATTAAAGTCTTCGACTGTGGTCCTGAAGATTACTATTGCACGTTCACAGGTTCTCCGAATCGTAGTGACCTTCAGACCTCAGCCGCTATCTTTCCCTCAGCTTTGAAGTGGGGAGAGCACCCTGTTCATCGCCGCTTTCTTCTTGCAGGATTTTCAGGAGACGAGGACAAGCAGCTAGCGGGCGAGACGGCTTTGTGGAATGTCGAATACAGCCGACGAGAAGAGATTATTGGCACAACGCGCAATGTGTTTGACGTTGCCTGGAACCCATGCCCCAGTTCGGCTTCTGTGGCGTTTGGTGTAGCATCCAATCCCAGTGGCGTCAACCTTGGTAGAGGCATGCGCACTGCTATACAGTGTTTTGCTCCGCTCGATACTGGTATCAGAAGAGTGATTACTTGGGAATGCCCGGCCCTGGACATCAATGACCTTGTCTTCTGCCCTCATGATGATAATATAGTCGCTGCGGGCGCTACTAATGGCAAAGTCTACATCTGGGACAAACGCTGGGCTGGACAACATCAAAAGCCATGGCACACACTGTCTCACAGCGAGTCCTTGAACGTACTTGCTCACGATCGCGATCGTGAGGAGACAGACACCGGCGTACGTTTCCTTTCTTGGGGTGCAACGAAGAGTCGTCTCTATTCAGGCTCTTCAGACGGCATTGTGAAGGTCTGGAACCCATATCGCGCTGAAGGTAATGCGCACATATCTGATATAGATGTGCCGCGCCAGCATCGCTCAGCTGTAATGTCAGGTGCATTTTGCCCGGATTATCGCGAGCTGCTTATCGGAACGGAGAACGGCCGAATAAACGCGTTCAAGATTGGAGGAGGTGCTGTGCACAAGGCAAAACAGTTCAAGCTTCACACCGCTCCTGCACCAGAGCAAGCGAAAGAGACCTTGCACGATCTGGCCAACGCTTTGTTTGAGTCCAACACTATTGAATTACGTCCTTGCGGTGCGATGCCGATTGTTCAGGCAGTACAAGGATGCAATTATCAAGGGCCCTTTCTGGCTCCATCTGCAGAGCAAATGAGCCAAGCAGAGCACAGACTTCGTCAAGCACAGGACGAGCAAAACGATGTCGAGAGGCAACTGGCTGAACAAGGTCTCAGCAACTTCGAGACTGATGCCTTGAAGAAGGCGCAGACGCGTGTTCGAGATGCGCAGACTGCCATTAACGATCTTCGCGATCGTTCAGACTTTGCTGAAATCTCGCATCCGAAAGCTAGGGCATTCCAGAATTCTCTAAAGGCAGCGGAGACTGAGCGTCATGCTTTACAGAAGCAAGCAAATCAGCTCTTTGGCAAAGAAGGCCAGCAGTGCACATTGCCGTGTGCCCATCTGCCTAGCTCAGAGGAGCTTGATGACAATGGTCGCTCAAAGCTTCGCATTCCTGGCGTTCTATCTTCTACAAGCAACCAAAGACTCGCAAAAGCGCGCCTACGCGCCGAGGAGGAAGCAGAAATGTGCACGTTCTGCGAGCCGCATAGCGCAAGGCCGAAACGCGGGAAACGTACCAAGTGTATAACCTGTATGCTAAAGCAGCTCGGTTTAAGCACAGAGTGTGTACGATGTTCTGCGCCGGCACGCGTCGAGGCGGAGAGCGGGAAAGCGCCATTATGTGAGCGCTGCAGCTTCACCTGCTTTAGATGCTCACAGCCCGTTGCCTTCTCTCCGGACACTTCTACGATCACATGCGAAGCTTGTAGCATTTCTTGGGAAGCTGGTGTTTTAGGTTACGAAGTTGTGAAATTCCCAGCACGCGAAGTTTCGACCCAAACTAAAGTCGAGCAGGATGACTATGATGACGACTTTGGTCTCTTGGAGATGGAGCGGTTGGCATCAAGATTCGAGGTTCAAGAGGAAGACTCGTACGCTGCATACTGAGAGCATAGATACCCCATAGCTAATCTAACAAGATCATGACTCTTTCATGGCCAGCTTAGTCTCCGTCTCCAAACCCAGCTCTCCATCCCCATCAATTGGATGCGGCTTACCTTCGAGTGTAGGATCCGCATCTTGCACGACAGGAGGACCAGTGAAGTTCTTTCGGCCGTGAATGATATACCAAGCAAAACTCATTGCTGCGAATCCAACGAAGACAACGCTAGCGTAATTCATCGATGAAGCGGTGACTGGGAGACTGCAAGCAGGTTAGTACACTGATATCAAAGCATGCCATCATGAACGTACCTGACTGGCATGCAGAAAAGTGCAATTGCCAGAGCGATCCAGCAGAGACACAGGATGTTGATAGCAAATCCAAATCTTCCCAGAGGGAACGACGAGTGTTTGACCATTTTCCTTCCTCGTAGCACAGAGACCAGAATAGGCAAGCCATATCCACAAGACAGGCAGATGGTTGCCACACCCGTGAAGCTGTTGAAAGCAGCCGTCGAGCCAAAGTAGATCAGACCTAGCAGGCAGTCGACCACAGTCGACAAAACCAGTCCCCAAAGCGGAATATCCAGAGTCTTATTCGTCGTCCCCAGCCATTTATAACCAGGAATCGCACCATCTCTTGCAAATGCATACGTGCATCGACTCGAAGCCGTAAGAGCTCCCACACCCGCAAAGAACAAAATGCCTAAGATGAGGAACAGCAATCCAAACCCTCCTCCCGCAGATCCCGTCACAATCTTGAAAAGCGTTCCAATAGGCTGTCCACTCGCCACATCCAGAAGTGTCTGAATATCCGGTAGGACGAACAGCAAGGGGATCAGGTAGATTATACCTGTGATGCCTGCAGCAGCAACAGACAAAACCATAGCTTTCGGAACCTCTCTCGCAGGATTCTGAACTTCTTCACACATACTCGCCACCAAACCATATCCCGTCAACGTATAAGCAGCTTGCAACAGTCCCACGAAAAACGCCCAACCATCTGGCCATCCGGACTCACTAGCATCATAATGTGCAAAAACAAATTCTCCGGAGCGATAGTTATCGCTCATAGCTAATAACGTTACAATGATAATGAGAACCGAGGCTGCGGTCCAGTATATGCAGATTTTGTTTATGAGGTCCAAGTATTTGCTTCCGAAAGCGTTTACGGCGAAACAGACTAACATCCATGCCCAGAACATTAGAACTGTTTGCCATTCATTTGCGCTCCAGTCTTCGCGCCAGAGACCTATGGCTGAGAGAATGAGTTGTGCGCCGGAGAAGTTTATTGAGAGGGTTACGGTCCAGTTTCCTACGAGGTTGAGCCAGCCTGTTATCCAGGATGCTATTGGGGCGTATTTTCTTGTGGACATCATTGCGGACCAGTAGTATACACCTCCAGCGGTTGGGTAGACGGCGCAGATTTCTGCTAGTGAGGCTGCGATTGATAAGGATATGAGGGAGACCAGTACCCATCCCCAGATTATGGTCACGCTCTGTCCGTCTGTCAACGTGATGTAGAGAGTTGTAGAGAGACCAAAGGGTACGGCCATAATTGCGAAAGACAGTCCTAGGATGGATAACATGCTGAGACTTCGTGGTAATTCGGATTTGTAGCCCATCTTCGCGAGGTCGGCGTCTGCATTTTGTGCTTGAAGGGAGGATTGTCTTTGCGCGACACTTCCTCCACCTGCTGAGAGGCGGCGCTTTACGGTATCCATGATGGTGGTTGTGCCAGCAGACTCGTGTGCAAGAGGTTGGCGTTATCCAGTAGTTCTATCCAGAAGTTGACGTTCACAGAATCCCAAAGTTTGACTTTGCGCTTGAGCGGGGATATCAGAGTAAGATAAGTGAATAAGAAGACGTCTCATGCCATGTCGTGTGTCGCGGAGTCCGTAATATCTTTGCTATCAGTAAGATGATGCTTCGGACCCAGTCACACCTTGTCGCGTGCACGGCTTGAAGTCGGGAGGAGAGATACAGGAACACAATCACCGTCGGTCGCCGCACATGGTCGTCGCGTGGAGCGCTTTTAGTCTTCGCATTACGTTCATCGCTCTAGCTCATTTCGAGTAAGTCCTAGCGCCAAAAAGCAAGAGTAAGCACGAATTGGGTTTAGATAAGGCTTGCCAAGAAATCGTCATCAAGTGGTCTAGGCTGTGAGACGAGATGGGGTAGGGGTAGGGGTTGGTGGCTTGGGGCAATGTGTAGAAGCATCTGATTATGTACAGTTTGCCTTGCAGTATATATACAAGAGAAGTAGCAGTAGTATTTACAGAGTCTTCATAGAAGCAATGCTAGGCCGTGATGAGTTCCAAATCATTTCATCGAACCGTCAATTAAATTTTCATGTTGCGATCTTGTTCAGGTCTTCTTCTCTCGACATCCCTTCTCAGAAGGCCGAGCGATATGTATTCCACAATGTCTGAATCCTACTAACCTGTCCCGGCGTAAAATTCGTATAACAAGCATCAGAAGAATAATCCATATAGTTATGGATAGGATCAACACCAGTGACCGAAGGACAACTATCCTTCGCCGGCTTGGTAGGACAACCGTCCGTACTCGTAGATTGCATCGGAGTGTCGGCAATCATATCGCCATCACCGGTACAAGAGTAACCCTCAAAAGTGTGCAGCAGACCAAGCCAGTGACCGGTCTCGTGGACTGCGGTCATGCCTAGGTTATATCCGGTCATGGAGCCGCCGGGCATGGTGTTGGCGTTGATGTTGCAGCCATCGGTGTAGTATTGACTGACCTGGGTTTGGGCGGTGACTTGTGAGGGTAGAGTACATGTGCCAAGGATTCCGCCTGTGAGATCGGAGTGGAAGTAGAGATTGAGGTCTTTGTAGGTTCCGACACGGAGGGCTTTCTTGGCATCGTCCATTGAAGTGCCGTCGCCTACGGCCCATTCATCATTGGCTGTGAATGACGTGTTGACTAGGTTGAAAGACACTCCGATCGGGTTGTAGGCTTTGTTCAGAGCAGCTGCTTGTTGTGTGGCCATGTCTTGAGTGAATTGACCGGACTTGGCAGTCGTGGTGAGAACATGGAAGTATGTTTGGACTGTGATCGCTGGACTGACGGTCTGTCTTTTCGAGATCGCTTGGAGGCTGTTTGGTCGCCTACTATTTCGAAGCAGGAACTTGGTTGTGTCGTTAAAATGCGCCGAAGCCTTGCCTCTGTTGACATCGCAGTCGAAATGACGGATCGTTTGATTCGTTGCAGGATCTACGAACGTCGCTATCTTCGCTGACGCCACTGCAATGCAGGCTGCCAAGGCGGTAATTGTAAAGGTCTTCATCCTTCCCGTACTGTGACTTCCGCGTTCAGCGAAAGCAGCGGATCGGTGTCAGAAGTTATCGGCAGATCCGAGGAATGTATGATGTACACGTGAGTCTCGTGGTCGCCTAGTCGACTTTGAAGAATGTGGAAGTAATTTATGTACAAGAATGATCGATCCTCACGTCGTTGTACAAGTGTACAGCTATCGATGGGTTCTTGGCGGTTAGCAGAGTTCTTGCTGATATTTATCCAGGTTGCCATTGCGTTCTAGGTTCCCAGCACCAGGCGGAGACCTCCATCAAGTCGACGTTTGCGGCTACGCTTTACATGAAACCGAAACGTCGGGACTCCAACAAAGGTACTACCAGTTCTGTGGGTTGCCACATGTACAGGGATTCTCCAGTTGATGTAGCAAATCTAGAACGGCGAGAGGAACTGGCAACGGCAACTAAACTATTAGCAGACATGTGTAGCTGTTCCAGTCGGTTGTGCGGCTCCGCTTTACTGTGTATTGGTACCACGCTATCGAGCAAAGAACTGGAAATGCTCGGATGGCTGCAAAAGGACGACCTGAGAAAGAGCTGCTTCGGCCGACTTAAAGAAGCGCTTGGTAGTGGTGGGTATTGAAAAACGTAGGGACGACGTAGCAGATGCGTGAAATCTGGATCGTGACGAGTTAGATTTTGAGCCAACATACAAGGCAATTGTAGGCATCGGTGCCACCGGTAAAGCGAGCCGACCGCAGCGCAGTAAACGCCTTGAGCTCCGAACTCCTGATCCGACCGCGTATCTCTAACAATGAATAATGGACGTCTCGCTTCATGCTGCTTCGTTAGTTCTGGGCGCTCTCCCGGTTGTAGTTGCCGTTGAGGGCTGGTCTGTGTTCCAAGTAAGGTAGCTGTGGTCTCCAAGTTTTCTATAGAATGTTCGAGTTAGCTGCCGCAGTCTGGAAGCTGGGAGTGTGACACGTAAAGACTGACCTTGGTTTGATCAATTGGGTTACGGTGAATAGGCCACCAAGCAGGATGCAAAGGCCTCCTACGACAATGTATGCAATGCCAAGGAACGGATTCCTGCCACCCATTACTGTCCTTGTGGATATCAAAATCGACTTTGTGCCGTCATAGATCGTGACGGGAAAGTCTAGGAGGGAAAGAGTCAGCATCCGACCTGGTGCATGAATCTTGCCCAGATTTGTAACTTACAATCGTGTATTCTGATCTCGTATCTGCCGATCGCCATGCTCTCATTGTCATTCCTAAGCGCCAACTTGCTGAACGTGGGCAGACCGGCAGTACGCATCCACACATGGAACTCCTCCCAGGTCTTGAGGTTTGGCTGCGGGAAGCTGGCGTTGTATTCTGGGTATCGCTCTCGCCAGTTTGGAGGTGGGATTACCTGATCATCGGTATAAGGCGATTCGCCATACAGGTCGCGATCCGAAGACCAAGCAATCCCATCATTAGTCATGTTGTAGGTAATGTTGCTCGAGCTCTCGCCTTGCGGATTGAGCAGGACCGGAGCAAAGAAGGTGTCGTTGAACATCGAGTTGGCGATCAGTCCGCAAGGATAATATGGCTTTTCCGCACCATCCGCAGGATCTGTGCCTTGTCGGAGAGGATCGCAGTCGCTACCTGAGATCGAGCTGTTATCCCGGAATGTGCCCTTCAACTGATCTTGATCGAATGACTGCACATATCTACGATGGTTTTGGTAGAAGTTGGTGAGCTGATAGTACAACAGCACTGGCGGTCCAATCTTATCGGGCATGTAGAATTGTACTCGGCATTGGGTGGTGGGAAGGCTGATCTCGTTGTTCTGGCCGTAGTTGACATCGACCGTCTCTTTGCACCATGTTGGAGCATCTCCGGCGTCTGTGCTATTCTTGAAATGGGCCGTAATCGCGTCGCTTGGCATGGCTTCGAAGCCAGAACTGCATGATGGTGCTGTCGCGTTGCATTGCGAGTAGTCGATGATGATCTCCTGGACCGTCGAACTTGCCCACAGCAAAAGACCGCCAATGGGCGCGAAGATGACGCCGACCGCGAAGAACAGTGGAAGGACGGTCTTGGGTGTGAGGATGGGCTGCCACGCCTTCAGTCGCTGTTGTCGAAACGCATTATCTGTCCGATGCCATCAGCTTCACTGCGTCGTCCTATACTGCCTGCTGGCCCGTGTCTCTAGCATGCGCATCTTACTGGGTGGCCTCCTGCTCTTCTGCTGCTCCTTCTTCTGCTCCTCCTCGCTCTCGCGCGCACTGTTATTGTCCGTCTGCAACTCCATGGTTTGCGACATGTTGTTACCGCTGCGAAAAGGACATCGGGAGTGTAAAGTCGCAAGAAACAGTAATCTTGCCGCATTACGAGGTGCTGCACTCAGCCATCGGAGCCGCGCTGGACCGGCGTTAGCGCCAAGCACGTTGCAGGGTCTGGCTGCTTATTCGCACGTGAAGCCGGATGTTTGACAATAATTCATGATGGATATGTAGTCGTGAGACTTCCAGTAATAATTGTGGTATCTTGTGCTATACTCTATATTGATATGCTGCCGCCCGCGTATGTGATGCATAAATCGCACTCCGGCCGTTCTACTCCGCTCGATCGATCCGACAATGATCCGAGCTGGTATCGCACATCTCTATAATCTCGCCTGAACGCTCACATTGCTAAAGCACAGCATGTAATGCACAATGCTCTCACTAATCATCGTCTTGCCCTATTCGCTTGTATTTCCCGCTTCCACTGCCGTTCGCATCAGCTCCACCGCTCTTCATACGATCGGCCATGTTGCTGATCCAGCCAGCTACACCCTCGCCTCTTTCTCCTTGGTTGATGATGGGCTTCCCATCTTGCACCTCGACATCCGGAGGCTGTAGATCCATGTCTGGAATCTGCCCACCTGCCTGGTCGTCGCCAAGTCGGAATGAGGGCACAGGAGAGCGGTTGCCGCTAAAGAGAGATTCTACTTCGGCCAGTGTTTCTGGAGTCGGGGCGATTGTGGTGGCGTCTCCGAATATGGAGTTCATGTCTTCAAGGCGAACGTTGGCTGTTTCTGGGTAGATGAACCATACTGTTAAACGTTAGTAATGCGTCTCTGTGGATATCACTGAAAATCGACTTACCAACGACGAAACTGACAGCACAGAAGAATGCGTGCAGTAAGTAAAGTCTCCACTTGATAGCTTGCTGCAAAATAGGTGTCATTTCACCAACAAGCCAGTTGAATGCCCAATTGGTCGCAGTCGACAAACTCGCGCCCTTGGCTCTGATACTGAGCGGCAGGATTTCTGGAGGATATAGCCATGGAATTGGACCCCACGAATATCCAAAAGCTGCGTTGTAGATCATCACAAAGATGACGACCAGAGTCGGCGTCAAATGTATGTCCACGTAAATGAAGTAGGAGATGGCCGAGAGAGAGATCACCATGGCAATTGCACCAGAAAGCAGAATGAACCTGCGTCCAAGTTTGTCCACCACGTACCATGGAGGCACCGTTGATGCCAGGTAGGTGATGCCGTTGATTCCAGTCATGAGAATGGCGTCTCGCCCGACCCAACCGGCCTGCTCGAAGACCAAAGGAGCATAATATGAAATGACATTGATGCCATTCAGCTGAGCGAGAGCTTGCGCAGACATTGCAATGAAGACGCGCTTGTAGTAGCGCTTGAACATGTCTTTGTATGAGCGCTCGCCTTCCTGCCGTTGCAGCAAAACATTCATCTTGATCTCGCGGTACTCATCGCGAGCCTTCGGGTTGTGGATGTCGCCCTTTCCGTAGAGGTTCGCAATTACGACAATGCCCTCCTCGTCATGGTCGTTGTCCAGAAGCCATCTCGGCGACTCAACAATCAAGAAGCTGCCCACTGCAAGAAGGCCACCCATCACTACCTGCATGAGCAGAGGGAGACGCCAAGCCCAGTGGCCCTCAATGAAACTGCAAAAGTAATCCACCCAGACACTGCACATGTACCCGAAAATGTTTCCTGAGAATTCGATGCATGCCAGCTTTCCACGATTGTGGGGCGGGCTGATCTCGCTTTGGTAGACCGGCACAATCGTGCTCAGCGCTCCCACTCCCAGACCTGCAATGATTCTGCCCAGCATCATCATAGGCATGCCGGTTGCGAAAGTCTGAATGGCTCCTCCTACTACGAACACCAATGCACCGTATAGGATAGTTTTTCTTCGTCCGAGGAGGTCACCAATACGACCAACAGATAAGGAAGAGATGAAAGCACCAATCTCCAGGATAGCTACCATGGTTCCTATCTCTGCTGCTGAGGGCTGGTTGAAGTAGTCCTTGAAGTACGGACCTGTGATAATGCCTGACATCACGCCCTGGTCATAGCCGAATAGAAACACTCCTAATGACACGAATATGGACAAGAAGTAGATGAGCTTCTTGCCATGCAGGCCGTGCATGCGTGCATGGTCATCGTTGGGTGCCATTGTTTTAGCTAGCAGTTTCTGTCCCCAACCAATGCGTCTGGGCGGTGGACTAGGTATTCTTATATCCTCCTTCCTCTTAACGACGCCAGGTTGACGCGGCTTCTCGTCGTGTGAGCCGTTGGAGGCGTATCGTACACGCTTAGACCGTCTGTTGCGGCCTCGTCGTGGTTGGCCCTCGAGGCTCTCTCGTAAACGCGCAGCGAGAGGATCCTCTTCGTCCGCGAGCTGGTCGACGAGATCCCCAGTATCGCTCCAAAGTGAGAAATCGGACCCTTCGTCGTCGTCAGAGTCAAAAGATCCGGAGCGCCGCCTAGGGCGTTGACGGCCTTCCTTCTCGTCGTACGACTCGCTGCTCTGCCGTCTGCCAGAGGAGGACGAGAGGGTATGGAGAGGGATGTTGGCCGGTCTGCGATTCGAATTGCTGGCGAAGTTGAGTGGAATGATGAATGCTACCGGGCTGTCTTCGCGCAGCCAGGCGAAGAAGAATTTAGTTGGCTACTAAAAATCGAGCAGAAGCCAGGTGCTCTGGAATGTGTGCTGCAGAGAAGTGCAGTCTCATGCACCTCGACGTATCCTGGTGGATCAACAGACTTCCAGCCGGGTGCTCGCTTGTGCTCAGCAGTAGTCCGCCAAAGGTAAAGCCGTGTTGCGGAACCAGGATAGCAACGGCGGGAGACCAGATAGAGAACACGTGATGTTTCAATGGGCGAGGGAGGCTGGCTTGTAACGAGCGGCAGTGTTGGCGCAGAGAAGACTGGTGAAAGCGAAACTTGTGCTGACGTTGAACAGAACTACGGAAAGATGTGCAAGTTGTTATCCAACAAAACAAAATGGACACGACCTACGCCTCGCGATCGCCGCTTAGATCCCAAAAAGGGGTGCTGTGGACCGCTTGGTCCGACGTATTCGCATCTGCATGAATTTCCTTCCGCCTGAAGTTCCTGCACACAGCATTGAACGATCACGTTTCTTTGTCGCTCAGCTTCTCCAGACCTCCACATCTGCTCCACAACATCTTCACAATCGATGGAGACCAGCGGTGAGCTGGAGGAATGCTCGCGTGGCTCCGTCTCGCGGCTGTTCTCAGGTCAGAAGCAAAGGGTCTCAGCTCCCCTGCTAGTATGACATCTAGCTGGACACAAAGACGCTGCGTGACCATCGAAGTCTTCGCAACGTGACGGGTACAATAATACAACAACTTCAAAAATCAACGTCAGACATTTCGTAAGCCAGACCTCGAATCCATGGACATGGCCAATTGAAGAAACATTCATTCTCTGCGGCGTTCGAAATGGCCAGCAGCGAAGAAAGACCCACCCTCTCTCGACATCACTTCGCTTTCCTCCCTTCCTTCTCACTCCAGTACTCCTCATAACTATCCCTATACCCAAGGACATAGCCACCAAACCACCTCCCCACCACAACACCCAGAATCCAGCTCAAAGGCCTCGCAACCCACCCAGGCCCGGGCAGAGCCAAACTAATCTCCGCAGAATCCAGCATTAGCAACAACTGCGGTAAACTCGGACTCACATCCTGAAGATAACAATCATCAAGATAAGAATAAATATTCCGGAAAAACTTCTCACCAGCACCCTCATCAGCTCCCTTCGGTGAGAGGAGAGTGGACACCTCGATAACACATTCATCTTCACAAGTATCGTCAACCTTAAACGTATGTCTTGCTCCAGCAGGAATGCGTATAGGTTGTGGATCTGAAGCAGAAATCGTTTTGTCGACGCCTTCGAGAGTGAAGATATAGCGACCTTTACGGATGTGGAAGAATTCATCTTGATACCAGTGCCCTGTCGATCATCAGCACGCTGTAGAGTTAAAAGACGACGCTTTTTGTTATGTACAGTGAGGTGGCGGTGTAAGATAATTCTTCTCATCCGGGACCTTCTGTAATGCTGTAGGCGTATGGGTAGTCTGAATCTCTAGTACGCTTTTCCCCGATGGTGGTTGAACCCATACTGTTGATCTGATACCTCTATATTGCTGAAGAGGTTTGGCTTGAAAGGTTTCTGTTCGCTTGATGTGGAATGGCATTTTCACAAGCTGAATGACCTTTTGGTCGCTGCTTCAATAGTTCTGGACAGCTTTGAAGGCAGAATCCGAGCTCAAGTACTCGATGGTGGACATTAAGCGGTGCAGGTAGCGAAGGATCAAACTCAAATTGGCAACGCGTCTCTTGAGCTGGACTGGGCATCAGGCCATTCTTATGTGAACTGCTGACAGAGCTTAGAGAGGGCGGTTGGCCCAATATGGACGTGTGATTAATGGGGTGCCGATGTTCAAGCATTTTTATTTCCTATATTTGATGATAGGATCGTCCTCAAATGGTACGGCCGAGAAAAATCACGTACATCGTTTCCTTCAGGGTATTCTCCATTCGCGTTTACCATATGTACCACACTTTCATCAGTCGTATATCTGTACATTCAGTGGAGTGTGAGCCAACACGTATCCAAGCAATGCAGAACTCCACCAATGCATATTCTCTGGTCCGCTCTTTTCAAGACCTCCAATTCCAACACCAGGGTATCATCGCAAGTCGTAGTGTACATCAGTATCGAGCTCTTCTATCCACCAGCCTGATCGACCCACAATTGGGTCTCTCTTCGCAGAGCGCAAGTGCAGGCTCATCCTTTCTCTTCCCATTGAACTGCCCAAGCAGCCAGTCCGTGACAGACACCACTCGATTCATCTTATCGTAATGTCCACCTTCGTCTGTATGTTCAATAGTATGTTTCTGTATTCGTCCATGCTCGTCGAACTCGAAGATGAAAATGCCGCAAAACTCTTCCGCGTCCTCTTCGCTCTTCTGCTTTGAGCTATCACTCCTGGTCCCGGAAATGAAATCCTTGATCTTGTCAACTGGATCTCTTGCTGCAGCTAGACCCATGCCGCGATATATGCCTCCGGTGCCATCGCGATGCGTAGTCTTGCCGCATGTCTTCCACTTGACAATCAGCTTCTCGTCTCGATTTTGATGCGCCACGCTGCTGCCGCCATTGCGGACCATGCGCTCAGACAGAATGACGAGCTTGACGTTGCCGAACAAGGGCATTCGACCCCAAGCCACGGGTGCAGTCCATAGTGCAGCAACGTAGGCAATTCGTCCTGACACTCGGGGAAGATGTGGGTGTGTCGAAGGAAAGAGGTGTAGTGAAATATTTGGAGACAGAATGTCGGAGGGCAGCGGCTCTTTCAAAAGAGTAGGCAGACGCTCATGTAATGTTCTGACTGTCTTGCCTAGCTGAAGCGTTCGTTCGTCAGGCGGGGAGTGGTCTCCATTTCCATTCAAGCTAGGAGGCACATATCGCGGTGCCGAACTGGTGAACCAAATGTCTCTGTTCCATTGTTCGGTATCGTTGACCTGGGCGAAGGACCTTTGCGCTACGCAGTTACACTTTCGAAGGCACGAGTGCGGATCGCTACATGGTCGGGAGCTCGAGGCCGAGGTGACAAATATTGTTCGCGACGAAGTGGTGGTTATCGAGGTGCGATTGGTGAGGAGACGCAATGGCAGACGCTGGCGCATCAGCCTAGACGGCGTCATCTGATATCAAGTGCAGGAAGTCGGTCCATTGATTGCGCGAAAGATGAGCAGAGGAGAATGTCACATCAGAGTACTACGTACGAGCTCTCGGACAACGTAGAGTTGTTGATGCATCTCTCAGTATGCGAAGCTTTCACGTGTCGAAGCTTAAAAAAGCATTGACCTGTTCTGACATCACCACTTCGCATCCGAAAGAGGAAGGAGAACGACATGGACAGGAACATTGAGGTCCGGAGGGTTGGCACATTCAGGCTCTTCTATCAACCGTCAAGGTAAGGAGTGTGTTCAATTTCTTCAAAAACATCTCAACTCTTCCTATCTCTTCAGAAACAAAGTTCATATCTTCGACAATGGCGACAGGTGGCACGCGTATCGTGTTCACCGGCGGATCTGGCAAGGCTGGACGACATGTAATTCCATATCTTCAGCAACAGGGCCACAAGGTGAGCAAATACTCTCAAGCATTCGAGCCAATCTAACATGTGCTACAGATCCTCAACCTTGACCTCGCAGACTTCCCAGACCCAAAAGCCAACATCTTCACCCTGAAGTGTGACCTCACAGAAAGCGGACAGGTCTTCAACGCATTGACAACTCACTACAACTTCGCCGGCTACGAAAATGGCGCTCCGGAACAACCACCAGACGTGGTGATCCATTTTGGAGCATACGCAAGAAACATGATCGTGCCAGACAACGAGACATTCAAAGCGAACGTCATTTCGACTGTAAGCATCAAATCTCATATCCTACCAAATCCATTCCCTAACCTTCCAATTCTTACAGTACAATGTAATCGAAGCAGCATCCAAGTTAGGAGTAAAGAAGATCATAATCGCATCCAGCGAAACAACCTACGGCGTCTGCTTCTCCGAAGGCGACACGGACTACCACTCCTTCCCCTTAGAAGAAGACTATGACAATGATCCCATGGACTCCTACGCCCTCTCGAAACTCTGCAACGAACGCACAGCGCGTGCCTTCGCTCGCCGCTATGGAAGTGATATCTACGCCCTGCGAATCGGAAACGTAATCGAACCCCACGAATACGATGACAACTTTAAAAACTTCGTCGAGAACCCAGCTTCAAGAAAACGTAATGCTTGGAGTTATATTGATGCTCGGGATTTAGGTCAGATTTGTAATCTTTGTATAAAGAAGAGTGGTTTGGGATATCAGGTTTTCAATGCTACGAATACGACAATTACGACAAAAGTTCCTACGGAGAAGTTTTTACAGGAGACTTGTCCGAATGTGCCGATTACGAGGAAGATGGAAGAGTGGGAGGCTCCGTTGAGTAACAGGAAGATTAGGGAGGTTTTGGGGTTTGTGGAGGAACATGATTGGAGGAAGTATGTTAAGGTGTAGATGATGTGATTACGAGCAAAAGACTTGAAAATTGGTATGCTGTATAGATGGAAAACACATTCAGTTGGTCATATGAGAGTATGTCACGTCATGTAAAATTGTACATCGCTAACAGATGCGTCTGAATGGTTCATGCCAGAGTAAATCGTGGCAAATCTGTTGTTCCCAAAGTCCAAAAAATGATACTATTTTCTCCGCCGACTTCAACGTTTCGCCTGAGACTCCCAAAATCCGATCCTCTCTGTAATACCGATACATATGCCCACAACTGAGTCCTTCGCGGAAAACATGCATCTTTTCTTGCTCGTCGCGGTCACCATCGTCTCCCACTCGCTGTCCTCAGACGAAGTCTTCTCCTCGCTCGACAATTTGGTCGCTTCAGCGCTGACAATCATATCCCTCGGCCCTTTCACCAGAACATTCTGATACGAAGCCAGAACACAGTACATACACATCTTCTCATCACATTGTTGAAGCTTGTGCTTGGCTAAGAGCTCTTCCTGTTCTTGACGATGTGCTTGGAAAATCCAGGGTCGTTCTTTGCCAGCTGGTATACGGATCGCATTGCGACGCTTCAGACCGTAGAAAGAGATAGTTTCGAGATCGTGTGAGTAAGCTTTGACTTGTTTGGATTGTTGCTTGGCTAGTCTCTGTTGGGTATTGTTGATGCTTGTGGCTAGTTGATCGATGAAATATGTCAGGTCGACGGGGTCCTCTTGTGGCAGCATAGTAGAAGTCGCTTCGCCGTCTCGATACATGCTCCGAAGAGACTGAACTCTTTCGCGTCGACGCAACATGATGTGGTTTGGTTTGATTGAAAGGTTGGTGAGCGTCGAAGTCGAGTTTTCCTGGCCGTCGATGAAGCTGAATATTCTGGTTGCAGCCGACAACAGCGAGCGAAGACGACCTTTATACGAAAATTACAATTTGTCCTCATCGTATTTGTAGTTGATGGTGTTCGCACATGTCCTCAGAAAATGCTACATTACATCCCTCTCGTCGTCCATAGGCTGTTGGGCTGAAACATCGACTGGCCTCGACTTATAAACACGCGCTCCACAGACAGAGCTCATGAAGCACATGAGTAAAGCCACCTGAGGACCAGAACAAATATAATATTTTCCAAAGCATATTTTTTCAATCAAACATACTTCGATACGACTCTTTGCGAAAATCCAGAGTCTGCGATCAAGGTCGAAAAAATTCCTCGAGTAGCGACAAGATGGGGTTGAAATACTTTCCGGAGATCGATGAGCTGCATATGAAGCGAACGCAGAGAAAAAGAAGCAGGTTTGCGTACCTCGCAGACTTGGACGAGGAGCCAGCACACGTGCCAAAGCAGAACACATACAAATCGGCAAGCAACGAGTCCTCTGCAAAATCAAGAAGCAGCGACTCAATAGCTCACAAATCGACTAAAGCTTACTCGGTCATCAAGTCCACAATCGATTTCGCAAAGAGGAGTCTGAAAGTCCTGAAGCTAACAAAATCCGACAACCGTCGACCCGAAAATGACCGCGAGAGCGATCAAGAATTTGTGAAGTTATACGGGTGGGGAGGACCTTGGAGCTCAACAGAAATCCTGCAAGACCAGTCCAGAAGATTTTCGCACGAGCACTCGCCTCCCGGGGGTGAGCTGAGGAGAACCAATGCGATACGACTGCGTCCTTCGACAGCGCATCTCAAGAAGCGCCGAGCGTCCTTGAACCAGAAGCTTGCGAAGAGGGATCGCGAGTATCAGTATCTGAGTCGGCAGACTATTATCACGGTATGGCCGTAGAGGTTGGGTTGGTGGTTCAGTGGGCAAAGCCTAGATGAAGGATCCGATGTGACGATATCTTGTGATCGTGGAGTGTGCGTCGAGAGTCCAGGAGACATTTTTGAGTCAGATGTGCGAGCGAAACGTTCGTCTCACGTCGAGCCATCGCCATGATGGAAAAGAACAGGTGTACGCCAGCGGCGTCCTTCAGATAAAGCATTCATTTCATAAGCTACTCAAGCATCGTCTCATCTACTTTCGCCCCCACCTCTTCCAAAACCTCCACCCATCACCTTCCTCCCCTCTCCTCCTTTTGTTTCCTTTCCTCCCCACCCTCCACCAATAAAGCGGCATCCCTACCGCAAGAAACCCAACCACAATCAGCGCCTGCAAAGGCTTCGCAAAAACCGCTCTGCTAAGCAAGAACAAACTCACACAGCAAAAGATGACGGGTGTCGTGATCCAACACTTATAAGGTCTTTCCAATTCCGGCTCTTTCACCCTCAACACAATCAATCCGACTACTACCGTGAAGTAGAATAAGTATGACGTGACGCCGTAGAAAGTCGTTAGTGTCGTGAAATCCCCGATGATGATGTAGAGAATTGTGAGGAGGGCGTTGAGGAGCATGGCGTAGATGGGCGTATAGAAAAATCCTTGTTCATCGGCGAGGAAATGTGTGAGGCGTTTTGCTCTTGCGCCGCGACGAGGGAGACGCATACGTGTATCAGAGAAACCAATCGTGCCGAAGAGTTCGGGGATGTAGCCTTCTTTCCCAGCGGAATATACTAAACGGCCGGATGTGAAGGTTGTTGCGTTCAGAGCGCCAAAACATGAGCCTGCGACTGCTAATGCCAGAAGGAGGGAGCCGAGGGGCCCAAGGACGGTAGAGCCAAAGGATACGGCGATCGTGTTGCTTTTGTTTATGATTTCTGTGGGGAGGACGAAAATGTAGGCTAGGTTGGCGAGGATGTAGGATAGTATGACGACGGGGAGAGCGGTGTGGATGACTCTGGGGAGGTCTCGACTAGCGTGGACCATTTCTCCTGTGACATAGTTGGTGTTGTCCCATCCATCGTAAGCCCAGAGTCCGGCATAGAGTGCGACAGCCCACTTGGAGGAGGATAAGGAGGTTCCTTTAAACCAAGAGGTATCTTTCCAGTTCTGCGAGAGTTCGTCCTTATGATATGCCAATCCAGTGATGGCGACAATCACCCCAGCCACCGTGACAGCCAAGAGTGCCGCAAACTTGAAAAACATGAAGAAATCCGCACTCCTCGTCCCCAACTTCGTACTCACACAATTGAGTCCCGTAACCACAACCAACCCAAGCAACGCAACACCCTTATTAATCCAAGCACTCGCATCTCCCGCCTCAGCCCCGATAATCGCCCTCACAACATACTCCCCAAAAATGATCGCAATAATCGCCGCACTTCCAGGTTTCAACACCACAACCGCACACCAAGTAAACAGAAAACCTGCCCACTCCCCAAAAATCTTACTCAAATATATCTGCGCCCCACCATTGAGCGGAATCGCACCACCCAATTCCGCATAACTCGCAGCACCAGTCCAAGCCAAAACCCCCGAAATAACCCATACCATTAACGCAGCAGCAGGACTGCCCGCATTCAAGTTCACACTAGCAGGAGAAGAGAAAATCCCACTTCCAATTATAAGCCCCACAACTAGACTCAATCCATTCAAATACGTCAAACTCTTATTCCTTTCCAAACTCCCACCCCCAACACCTTCACTAGGGAAATTCGGCGTAGCAGGTGTCCCTAGACTTGTATATGCTCCTCCTCCTACACCAGCTGTAGCCGAGAGTGGGAATAAAGAGGAATTGAAATCGAAAGCCGAGCTAACGGAATAACTTCTTCCATGTCTAATTCCATTCATGGGTGTAGCTGGATTTGAGAAGCTGAGTTTTCGACTACTCGGGGGTCCAGCACTGCTGCTGCTATCGAGAGAGTCGCGGCCATTATGATCGTTGGAAGAAGATGCGAGGGAGGCGAGTTCGAGGGAGTCGCGTGATGGGCGGAGAGGTTGATGCTGCATCTGCATCTGCGGCATGAGAAGTCGATTCGCGTGGAATGTTCGGGGATCGATCAATGTTGCATGCTATGGTAAACCAGGTTATAGACATGCGCGTGGAAGATTTGTTGTTGTTGAGTGAAGAGCCATCGATGCAGAATAATTCTACGGCAAGAGGAGTGCGAGAAGACAGCTGCCCATTGGAAAGACGCGAACTGAGAAAAGTAGTGAAAGGAGCAGATCATCGCACTCCGTCAGACTTGCTGCACGCCAAGAAATCGTCCGCATTTGGTAACAATGAGCTGATCACAACCAACACACGGAGACCAACATCAAATTAACAATGTAGCGCACAGTGAGAAGTGGAACGTTGTACTTTGAAACCGCTTTTTGGCTATCCGCTTTCTCTAGACAACCAAATGCATCGGAAAAACAAATGAAAGTTTCATGCCATATCCTCCTCAAGTAGTTTCTCATTTCATCACTGAAGTCCGTCGTGCAGGAGCATAAGTTGCCTGCGCTGATCTAGTCGTGCTTTTCCATGACAGCATACCTGTATCAGCCACTGCAAAAGACTCCCGCAAATGCTCGACATCCTCCTCTGGGTATCCCAAGCACCTCTCCTCTCATCAGCAGTCTCATCAGCCTGCTGCTTAGAGCTTGTCGTAGTAGTTCTCGTAACCTGGAACTTCTGGCTTGATACCCTTGCGCTTTCGCATCTCCTCGACAATCTTTCCTGGGTTGGTGGTCTTGTCGAGTGGCGAACCACCTGGAAGGATCTGCCAGTGGTCGAATACTGACTGTGGGAAAGCTTGGCCGGATGTGTGGGATCGGAGATCTGCGTTGAAACCGAAAGACTCGTTGACGGGCAGGTATGCCTTGATGTTGAAGAGTGGAGTACCTGGACGCTGGGCCTCCTCGAAAACGTGACCTCTTCGGCGGGTAAGCACACCGTAGATACCACCCATAGCCTGCTCTGGAACCTGGATCTCGACCAAGAAGACTGGCTCGAGAAGACCTGGGTCGGCAAGAAGAGTAGCGGCGTAGAGCACACGACGGGCAGTCGGGATGATCTGTCCACCACCACGGTGAATGGCATCAGTGTGGAGGGTGACATCCATGATGTTGAAGCGGACGGATCGCATTGGCTCCTCAGCAACTGGACCTTCCTTGGTTGCCCACTGGAAACCAGAGACGAAAGAATCCTTGATTTCGTTGAGGTACTGCACGGCCTTGGTCTGGTCGACAAGCAAGTTGGCGCCGTTGGTGTCTGGTCCGAAACACCAGATCTTACGGGCGTCAGTCACGTCCCAACCGTGGTCGTCAGCAAGAATACGGGCACGGGCCTTGAAATCGTCACGTGGGCCGATCTTGCCGGACTCAATGTCCTTGCAGACTTCCTCAGCAAGAGGAGAGGCAGTGACGTAGAGACGGTTGTGCTTGTTGGGCGACTTGGAGAGAGCCTGCATGCTCGAGTCACCGCCGACGGTCTCACGGTACTGGACGACTGGGTCCGAAATGCGGAGTGGGACACCAGCGTGGTCCTCCTCAAGATCCTTCAAGCAAATTTCGAGATGGAGCTCACCGGCACCAGCGACGACGTGCTCACCAGACTCGTTGATGAGAGTAAGGACGCAAGGATCCGACTTGGATAGACGCTTGAGACCTTCGACAAGCTTGGGCAGATCGTTGGCGTTCTTGACTTCGACGGATCGCTGCACAACTGGAGAGACGGAGAACTTCATGACCTTCAGGTTGTGCGAGCTCTCCTCGGTGGTGAGGGTACCAGACTTGAGCAAGAACTGGTCAATACCGACAAGACCAAGAATGTTACCGGCTGGCACGTCCTCGATTGGCTCGGTGTAGCGACCCATCATGAGAATGGTACGCTGGATAGACTTGACGAACAAGTCCTCCTTCTTGCCTGGAACGTAGTTTGGTCCCTGGATACGGACCTTGAGACCAGAGCGGGCGGTACCAGAGAAGACACGCCCGAAAGCGTAGAAACGACCCTTATCGGAGGTCGGCACCATCTTGGAGACGTACAACATGAGAGGACCCTTTGGATCACAGTCACGGATACCAATGGCAGAGACATCGTCTGGTGGACCCTCGTAGAGAGTCTCCATACGGTACTTCTGGGCGGTGGCTGGAGATGGAAGGTGGAGAATCATCATCTCCATGAGGGCATCGGCGGCTGGCAAGAACTTGCGCATGACAACCTTAAGGAGCTGCTTGCCCTCAAGATCCTTCTCGTCACCGACAAGCTTGATCTCGAGCTTCTCGAGGAGCTTTGGAATCTCCTCCTTCTTGAAGTTCATGATGCTGTCGAAAATGCGGAAGATTGGGTCCAAACAGAACTGGTTGAACGCACGCTCAGCGCCATCTGCGGACTTGGTCCACTTCTTGGTCTTAGCGTTGAAGAACGACTCGCCCTGTGGAAAAAGTTAGAAATTGCAATTAGCAATGTATTTGGTGCAGAAAACTCACCCAAAGACGCTGCATCATCTTGTTCTTGTCAACACCGAACTTCTTGGAGTATCGGTTGGCGAACTGGCGGACGGTGAAAGCCCAGCCGTGAAGACCGGAACCGAAGGCGACGGTACCCTTCTCTGGGTAGACCTGGACATCACCAAGAGTCTTGTCGAAGTAGGTGGAGATGACAACGTTGACGGACTCGATAACACGAGAGAAGTTCTGGTACAGATCTTCCTTGGAAAGCTGGAGTTCGAGAAGAGCACGGTCGACCTTGTTGATGATGACGACTGGCTTGATACGCTCACCAAGAGCCTGTCGGAGCACAGTCTCGGTCTGCACGCACACACCTTCGATGGTGTCGACGACGACAAGGGCACCGTCAGTGACACGGAGAGCAGCAGTGACCTCAGATGAGAAGTCAACGTGACCTGGCGAGTCAATCAGGTTGACCAAGAAGTCGTTCTTCTCAGTCTTGACTGGGATGTCCTTCAGGTCCTCTGGGTCATTGAGGGTACCGTAAAGGGAGATGGCGGTCGACTTGATGGTGACACCTCGCTCTTGTTCATCGGCACGAGTGTCTGTAAATCGCTGGGTACCGGCGTTCTTGGCTGAGATGATACCAGCTCGCTGGACGAGAGAGTCGGTGAGGGTGGACTTTCCGTGGTCGACGTGGGCAATGACGGACATGTTACGGATGTTGACCGGGTTGTCCATGAGCCCGCCTGGTATTTGTCAGTGCCTGCCATCTTCTGCCGTCGCCTTTTCCATGTCGCCAACTTACGGAGCTCCTCGACGGTGAACTGCACCATCTTGGCGGTGTTGTGCGGGTGTTGTTTCGAGGGATGGAAGAGGTTTTCGTATGCGTTGGGAGACCCCGCTTCGAGCGCTCTATCAACGCGACCTCGAAGTAATTGTCTTGCCTGTAATTGATGTTAGATGGATGCAGCGACGAGACGGGCGGCGGGTATTTGTACCTGTCAAAGGCTGGTGCTTGAAGCAGAGCGGTGATGGACAGAGGCAAAGATTGGAAGAAGTGCTTGAAAATCAGCAAGGTGGGAAGGTGGGGTCCTTGCTGGCACTAGTCCCGATTAGTATCCCCGCTATTCTCCAAGTCGTGTCATCGCTGGCAGCGCCTCGAGCACTTCCAGTTTCACGCATGGCTGCAACGAGAGAGTGATGCTCCAGCCAACAAGATGTTCACGATACTCGTTTCAAGTGTGGCACTACAATAAACATAGTTGTGAGTCATATCAATCCCAAATCCTCACTCAAGGCCAAGTGATGGGCTAGATCATTTCGAATGTGGGCAGTGCGAAAACATTTCTCCGAGTCCGAAACCATATTTTCTGCTGACATTTCGCTGTCTCTTTGTTATGCGTACTGTCTATATGCCGCTCTTATCCTGTACAAGCCGCAATGCTCGCTAGAACGCTCGAAACAAATCACTTATAAAAACTTGCAGTCCTTGCAGACTCTGCTAGCATCTTCTTCTCAAGATGCAGCCTCTCTAACCGCTCCTCCGAGAATCTTCCCATAAGCATCCTCAACTTCTTTACACACTTCCAACAATGTCACAATGATGATCTGATGCGTGACATTCGGCAAGCGATCTCTGTGCAAGCCGACCCATTCAAGCGGTGGCGTTGCTTCTCCCATGTCTCGCAATTGTGGTGTTTCGATGACAGGAGGCTCAAGAGCATGATACTCGTAACGACTCTGGGGCAGATTGATCTCGGCTGTGATCTTGTCTTGCGGCTGTGAAGCAGAGTCTTTGCCACCACTGCTCGAAGGAGGCGAGGGAGAGTCAGCTGCAGGTCCCTCGGCTTTAATCTTGACAGCCGATTCTGGAAGGGACTTGTCGAGTCGAGACGCCAATGCCCGGTAACCAGATTCCCACATGCCTTTGATGAAGTTGATGCGCGACAGATTCCAACCAACATCAATCTTGCCATCGAAGAGCGACTTGAAGATGTAGTCCACATCATATCCTTTCGGTGGTTGCCAGGTCTGCATGCTTGCCACCACTTTAGGCACTCGTAAAATGATGCCTCCCTTCGCGTTCAGAGCACTGTTGATGACTTCATCAGCCGAGATTTCCAATGCCTTGGGTACGGTAGTGATCCGGCGAACAGAGGAAAGGGCGACTTGTAGCTGGCCAAGAGTCATGCCCAGTCCAGATGTTATCCTTCCCCGTTCAAGGCCAACAGCGAATCGAGCTTGGATGTTGCTGGCCTCAAGCTTGAGCATTTGACTGTCGAAGAATGTGCTGGGGTAGACTCCAAAACATATGCCACCCATAGTGACCACGACGTCGGTGTGGAGTGAGATCGGACTCTTCTCTGATTTCTTCTCTACGACTGGAGAGTCGGGAATCTCTGGTCCAAATCTTGTCGGCACGACTGTGCTTTCCCTGCGCAAGTGCTTCTCGATATCCTTGAGTGACTGCATGTATGCTGTCTGCTTTTCTTGGATGAGGCGATCGAAAGCTTGATACAACGCAACAGCTTGCGAAGGGCTGCTGGATGTGCAAAACACATATGCCTTTTCGCAGTCCAATACTGCCACGAGTCGATCACCTGTCCCATGCTTTTCGCGAACATTGTACATCAGGAAGTCGAAGTTGCCAATGTCGCCGAAAGCAAATGCTTGATAATCAAAGGCTGCCTTCGCCTTCAGTTCTTTGAAGCCGATCGATGCCTGTATGAGCGGAGTCTTGCGCAGTGTCGCCTGAGTAGATTCCTCTGGCCACTTGATGGATGTTCTGACTCCCAACTTGCCCAGATGAATGAAGCCGCTCATTCTGCCAGTGCTGTCAACACCCATCTCATCCAGTCCTATGCACAAATTCTGTTCCCAGTTCGAAGACTTCTGCTGACTTGCCCAAAGATTTCTGATTCGGAAAGACGACTTGCCGATGCTCTGTCCAAGATCAAGGTCAATAGCCAATTCAGCTATGTTGACGGTGGCATTCCATGGGAATGCAGCAGCGGCGGCAAAAGTTTGGTATTTCTGAACCACGAACTCGTCAGGTCTTTGAACCGTAATTGCCGGAGTAGCTGCCTGTGCAGGAGATGCAGCGCTTGGCTTGCGAATCTCAGGTGGCAGCCAGACCTCTCTAAACAGTAGCAAATCTTGAAACTGCTTGCCATTGATCACAATTTTGGTCGGGTTGACATTCAAGATAGCCGATATTCCAGCAGTCCCGCTCAAATGCTTGTTGTTCATCGCCGATAGCACGATTGAGTCCATGTCATAGCTGAACGTTGGTTCGCGAGAGTACATGTGCTTCACCTGCGCGGTAAGCTTTGTCATGACCGCGGACATGGCGAAGAAATGCCCATGTTCGTCGGAGTCGATGGTATTCATGGTGATGTAGAAATCCTCGAGTGAGGCCTTTGCATCGACGCGTGCAATAGGCTGACAGCTTAACCCAAACTCTTGCTTCGCGATGCGGAAGCCAAGGTCCACCTTCGTCTTGCCAAAGATCTTAGCTGGGGTAGTTGCAACGATGTTGTCATCCTCGAAAAACTGCTTCGCTCTCGACTGATCGGAGTTAGGCCTCTCCTCCTCATTGGTGTCGGGCTTGGGTGGTGTCTGAGGCTTTGGTTTCTCGTCCTGGTTTCGCACGACTTCCTTAATGCTATTGGAGATTTCCAGTACTAGAGGTACGACATTCGGCGCTAGCATGTTTGAAGAAGCATCAATCATCAGCTCGCCATTCAGCCGTGGCTGAACGTCATCTCGATTGTACTCCATCTTGAACGAGATTCCGGGAGCAGTCAGAGTTGTCTGCATCAGAGCGCCGTCGGCAGCGAATTGACCGTACCTGCCGTGTTGAGAGCCATGCTGCTGAGATGCTGCAGCGATCGATGCCAGACTATTGCTTCGGGGTCCAGAACCTTGTATGTATACTTGTGCGCCTGCGAAGTCGGCCTCCACGAGGACCGAGCTCAACCTCTTTGTATCGAAAGAGGGCTTCCTCGGTGCGCCAGAAGTCGTTGGTGTACTCTGCCAGGTCGCCGTACCAGTCTTGAACTTATCCCGAGCAAGCTCAATAGATTTTTGTACTGCAGATACTGGCAACATAAACTTAGACTCGAGACGCAGGTCAAGTGGTTTCCCAGTTGCTTTAAAGGCGAGCTTCACGTTCTTGCCCTTCTCTGACCAGTAGGCTACGCTGAAGCCGACCTCAGGCAGAAGCGCAGAATTCAGAGCCCGACTTTGCTTGCTTTCCTTCCTTTTCACGAGCTGCAACTGGACGTTCTGAATGTTGAGACGTGCCTCACGCCCACCTCTCGTCTTGAACTCAATGCTTTGGATTGAGAACACCAGGTCATCGACTGGCGCACCACGTCGCGCGGCAAAGGAAGAGTCCACTAACCAGGCAGCTTGAATGTCTGTCAGCTCAATTGTTGTGGTGATCGAAAGGAGGTCTTCCGGTGAGAAAGGCATTTCATCATCGTCAGTCCAGCCTTCATCGCCCTTGATACGCTTGATGACAGTATGCCTGCGCTCATCCCGAAGCTTTCGAAGATACTCTACTTCTTTCGATAGGTCTAGGCGCTTGATGCGATCTTCCAGGTGATTGATGACATCTACGACAGTCGATGCTGTCTCAGGATTTGCATTGATATCAATGCCATCACTGCGCACCTTCAACTCGCGGTGCACAACACCATTTTCACCTACATTGTTATTGAAGTGTAGGCGAATACTCATGGTAGCATTGCCACCAGGTCGAAACTTGCCTCGTTCTTTTATACGTAGTGCGGCGCCGATGTCTTGGATGTGGGCTCGGACTTCTGGGATGAGTGGGTTCGCGTCCTTGGACGTATCCCTGTTGGACGCTGTGGCGTGCAAAGGTCCGATGCCAAGCTCTACTTCTGCAGTGGCTCGGTAGCGATGGGCGTCCTTCGCTGTTGGCGTATCTGCAGAAACCCTGATACCGAGCAATGCAAATCGAGCATCGAATAGGATCCGCTGCTCTTTGACGGGTTTCGGCTTCTCAAGTTCATTCTTGGGGAAGACATATTCGACATGGTGCTGAATGTCTTCCACGCCGGCCTTGATTGACTTGAACACGTCTTGGACCTCAGGTTGGTTCACAACCCCAATCACTCCTTGTATGGCACCAGCATCGACCTCCACCCTTTCAATAGTCGTTGCGATAGACACGGAAGTCTCGTCGTGCCCAAGCTCGAGACCTACATGGCCATTGATAGGCGGTACATCGAGCAGGCCTTGTATGTGTCGCTCTTCTTCGGAGGTGTTGACAAACGCATGCTTCTGCTTGCCAACATCGAAGTCGATGCTGAAAATCTTGTCTTTGGTCAAGCTCGGGGCCACTCGAACGCTTGCCGCGACACCTTCGAGCATATAGCCGAGATTCTGGAGCAGCGAGACCTCAAGATGAATGTTACCTGCAAGAACAGCCACGTGAAGCTTCGGCGGCACTGACCCGATAGTGGTTTCTGATGCTATGGTTGTCTTTGTTTTCTGTTGCTTCAAAGCAGGTGATGTCGTTGCTGAAGACGATGGGCGCGGCTGCACGATTTCAGCAAGTTTTTGACACTTGGCAACCTCATCGAGAATGATCAGGTCGATGAGATGTAGAATTCCGGGCACTTGCTCGGTGATTTTGATCTGAAGATCCTCGTACGCCAAGGCGAGCGTTACAGTTGCCGGAATGTCAGCTCCAGGCGCAGGCTGCAGGCGATCGAGGTAGAGACTGGGTGAGATGAGCAGCGTCTGCCATATCCGGGAATTGGAGCCATAAAGTTCAGTGATGGTACGATCAACATTGATGATGGCGCTGGCGCACTGTCCAAGCTGCTCGCTTGCTTGTGTGGTGCCGATGATTGTGACCTTCAGACCTTCAGCCTGCGAGACATATCGTACATTGATGCTCTGAAGCGTGATGCTGCCGGTATCGGTCGAGAGTACAACATGGACATCGTGCCTAGCGAGTCCATCGTCGATAGCTTGCCTTGTCGATCTCTTTCCACCTGCTTGCAGCTTAGATGAAATCTGTTGGATCTTGTCATTCAAGGCTATGACATCTTCAGCAATCTTGAGCAGCTCCCAATCAAGATTGAGGGCAAAGATGCCCATGTGAAGCTGTATCAAGGTCTTGGTCCGCATGTTTTCGTCCACCAGCATCAAACCCTCCGGCCTGGTAGGCGGGATGTTTTCAACTCCGAGCGAAGTCTCCTCAATGACGATTTCACTGCTTGTCTTCTCGCTCTCAAGGGCGATGCGTAAAGACTCTGACCTGAAAGTAACAGTCAAAGGCGGCTTCTCCGGTGACGACTCCTGTTTGAGCTCGTCTGGTCGCCAGAGCATCTTGAATGCCATCGTCTGATTCACATAGGGCACGTCCCAGTTGCGCCACTGCGTCCAACTTTCAAGTGTCTTCTCTGGGGCGTCTGCCGGGCAGTTGAGTCTGTTTTCTTTGCAATGTGTCTCCAGCTCATCGGCCTTCTCTTTGGGAAGATGCATGAGAATGTTTCTGAAGCGGGAAAGGATTTTCCAGGAGTCCGTATTTCTGAAATGTCCCGGAAAGGCACGCAGGATGTACAGCATGCGAGCCATGAAAGGAGGGTCGCTGACGATCTCGCCATTTTGTGTCAGGACATATGTCAGCCATTGCAGGCGCCGTGTATCGTTGGTAAAGATGTGATCAAATCGTTCCATAATGCCAGTGATCAGCGGAATCAACTTGAGTGCCAAATTGGTGAGATAAGTGGTCTGAGGCCCGTTAACAGAGACCGCGGTATCCCTTAGAGAGACGTGAAATGCGTGTGTTGATGTCAAAGCTAGCCACACCAGGACATCATCGACATGAAGAGAGACAGCCGGCTTCACCAACTCTTTGCCATTCTTCTGGCTAACAGAGAGATCCAAATTTCCAAGAAGTGTGTGGAGAGCCAAGTATTGCACAGCGCCACTATCCCCGGAATGAGTCCTGACCCTTACAGTCAGCTCCAGTGAGCTCATTGTTATGTCGATCTGGTCGGCAATCTCATCCTTATGTTCTTCCAAGGCCACGACCCGCATATGTGCTGCAGGAAGCGAGGCACTGATCTCCAGTGTGCTGGTGGGACCGATACGCTCTGCGTTGTGACTTGAAATAGCTCCCATGACGCTCATATGGAAAGAGTCCATTACTTCTTCCGGGTTCCTTGGCAAGACTCTCTCTATCAATTTAGAGACCGTAATGGCCAGATGCGGCTCCACATAGACTCGTATTCCGGGCACAACCTTGATCATAACACTGACATGTTCAGCATTGTGGTCCGTCTCCGGATCGTCAATGATCTGCGAGATTGTTGATTTGACTGAACTGTCGTCTCGGTCGGTGTGTTTCGGGAAATCTGGGACGTTGGTCTCATCGGGCGCTGTCATCTCAAGTGGAAAGTATGGCTCGGAGTATGGACTTGAGAAAGCCATGGTGGATGCTGGGAGCCCGAACTTGACGCGCTCAGCATCATTGGGTAGTCTCTCACTCCCGCCGCGCAACGAGTCAATAGAAGACGAACGACTGCTCGCGCCGACTGAATGGAATGATGTTGATGGCCGACTCCCAGACTTATCAGTGGGGACTCGTAGAAGCTCTGGACGCTGCGCTGTGATTGACAACGGACGTCCCTTGCGTATCGATCCTGAGATCGAACTATTCGAGGATTTAGACCCTATACTGCTGCCAATACTTCTGGAAGAAGACTTGATAGAAAGTGGCCGATTCTTATCGTAGACCAGTGGCTCAGGCATTGGCGGATATGGCATCGCCGGCGGCTCGAAGAGAAGTTCATCCTCTGGCTTAATTGGCGCGTCGATATCTGGCCTGACCAAAAATGGAAACCTGCCGGTCCTCTGATCGTGCAATCTGAAGTGGGCCTGCTGCTTCTTCGTCTCGACTTCAAAGTGAAGCTTCCTGCCCACTACATCTATTGACACGCCTGTTTGGAGGAAAGCGTACGTCCTGACCGGTTTCTTTTTGACGAATGGAGAGCGATGTCGAGACGCACTTCGGCCGTCAACGCAGGCAAATGTGATCAGTGGCACGAGCACGTTGACCCGCTGAGAGAACAAGCTGCTCGCCCAATCGCTGACATCCACTGTGACAGGATTGAGATCGATGAGGAGAGCATCTTTACCGACATGCATCCACAGGCATACTGTGTCTGTCCGCACCTGAACAAAGCTGGCATCCAAGGCGACCGCGGGTGAAGTCACAGGCAAAGCGTTCTCAGCATCCTGGATGCTGAAAGCAAACGCTCTCCCGGCCAAGGCCAAGTCCCTGACAAATTTGCTAGACATCTCGCCTGATATCTTGCCAATGTCAATATCCCACTGACTCACGTAAGCGTCCTCGTTCGGTGGCAGGCCGAAAGCTCGATGGCCATTGAGGTCCACGTGCGCTACCCATAATTGGGTGCTCGATTCCGTATCAACTGGATCGTCGTCATCCTCATCTTTTGCTGCTGAAACACCGGTCAAGATACTGATAGGCGATAATTGAAGGCCCATGTCCAGATAGTAGCTCACAATGCGAAGGTCAAGATCAGCTCGCGGAAGTTCTGCACGCACAAATTCTTTGCATGAGTACAAATTCGTGGGGAACATGACAGTTGCCTCCTCCGCGACAATGCACAAGATAACGTCCAGCTCGTTAATGGAGGTCGGCTTTGGGAAGCTAGCAGTCTTGGCATTTGCTTCCTCGAGATCACCGCTCGCGGCCTGGAACTCCTCGAGGGTCTTGAAATGCATGTAGTCGCCAAAGTAGTTCTCCTTTATGCTGACAAGTTGGCGTACGTAGAAACCGAAAGCTTTGAGTGACAATCCAGTACCAACAATGTCCATCCGCAAGACATCGACATTGCCGACCTTGGCCTCCTGATTTGCGGTGTATGAGCCATTCAGGGTAAGTTTTGGCAAGGTAGCCATGGTCTTGTCTTCCACGTACACGCTGAATGTACTTTTTGGAGGGCTGTACTGCCGCATGCTGAGGTTCTGCGCTAGTACGTCGAAAGTGATCTTATTACTTTTCGGCCGATAGTTCTCCATTGGTATGCCGAGGATGGCATGGAGTTGTCCTTCGATGGTCAGGAAGTCGTTCCGATCGAAGTCCGCTGGATCGTTGATGATATTAGCGTCATTAACATTAAGATACATTACAAAGTTCTTGAAAGTCATTTCAAGCTGGTAGTTGTATGGCACAAACGTCCAGAAGTCTGAAGGTGCTCCGGACGACCAATCATTAACAAGGTCAATAATAAGGAAAAGATGATCGCGGAGAATGAAAAGCTCCATGTCGTTGATGACAATGTCGAAGGGCCACTTGCGCAGAGTGTTCCATTCAATAGGCTGCGAGATGTCGGCTTGCACGCTTACAGGCCCAGACCGCCAAAGTAAGCCGTGGTTGACAGAACTCTGCATCTCTACACCTTTGACATCGAGGTCGAGAGTGTTGCGGTACCCGGCTGGTCTTGGGAACATGTCCATGATGTAGTTGACGACGGAGTCTTTCTTGACCGTTATGTCGAGCCAGCCGAAAGGTCGAGCATCAATTGCCGCCTGTGTTTGCTTATTTTTCCGCTTGTGCTTGCGCCAGTGTCGACTGCGTTTTCCAGTCGTGGCGCCAGGGCCGTCCGCAGGCTGCGCCTTGTCTGCGCGACCTTTCCATTTCGAATCTTTGGATTCTTCGCGAGCTGGAACACGAAGTACGACATCCTCTTCCACAATCACCTTGATTTTGAAGACTGTGCAAACTCGAAGTTCACCAGACTTCAGAGGCTTGGCAGGGACTGCATCGACATAAGGCGCCGGGAAGAAGATCTGCTGGAGATTGATACGTTGTCGATCTGCCCAAGGACCATATTGTACAACTCCGCCGTAGACGCCCAGATCCATGCCATATTCTGGAGGCGCCATGCCGTTAATGTCGTCCTCATAGTTGGACCCGAGGAGTGTGTCACTGTCGAGCGTTCCATCCGGCACAGGGCCAGACATGTCCCAGTAGAAGCGCATAGTCACCCTATCGCAATCGACCAGATCAGAGACCTTAGCGTACTCGACCTTTTGCCATTCCTCGTGTTCGTTGAGCTCACGGTCCTCAAGATATCGGGTCAGTCCATGCCATTGACTTTGTCCCAATTGCTCCTTTGGTGGCTGGTGGCTAACGATACCCGACTTCATCGAAGCAGTGCGAAGCGATTCCGCGCTACCATGACGATGGAATAGATATAGTAGCCGGTCCCAAAGTCCTCGCGTCTTTTGGACAGCCTCCTTCACCGGCTTCTTCTCAGGTTCAGGTGAAGCCAGCTCTTTCTCTCGCAGCAGGCGTTGGCCAGCATCGAGCTGAAACTCCTTGAAGTCCTTGTTTGGTCTCATAGCAACTTTGACCTTCTCAATTGAAAAGCCGAAGAGCAGCTTCCACAGATCTAGAGGTCCAGCATGGCCGGCATCAACAGTTCCCACGGCTCTTTCCACTTTCGCTGTAAGCACGTTGGTTGTATTCTCGTTCCCGAGTGCCGCAGCAGCACGCTTGCATTCGACCTTGATCGGGAAGATGCGCAAGAAAGCAGGTATCTGAGGCTTCTCCGGGGCAGCAGCACTGGCAATCGTAGTACGTGTCTGAACCTTTTGAGGCACATTGGAGGCCTTCGAATCGGACTGACTTTTGCTCTCTTGACTTGAAGAAGTCTGTGATTTCCCAAGCTTCTCCTTGCGATTGCCATCTTTTGCTGCCTCCTTTGCCTTGTTTGTAGTCGCCTCTACCACAGTATCATAGAGCGGACTGCGGTTGTAGATAAATGCCTCCACGCCTGTGACTTTGACAGAGATGCGACACGGAAGCTCCTTCTTAGGTCTGCCTCCGCCTTTCTCCTCTTTGCCAATGCTGCTGCTACGCGGACGTGGCTTCTCATCATTACTGCTCTTCTCGTCTTTCTCGCTAGCAGCTGTACTCGAGGAGCGTTGCTTGTTGGGAGGGACGACGTCTTGCTCCTGGAACACTTCGGCTTCCTGTACGCGAGGCAGCCAGTATCTCCAGGTGATGTGGCCTTCGTAAACATAGACAGTAACATTGTGGGCGTGATAGCGTATGCTCTTGAAGAAGACTCGGCCACCTAGTAGACTGATCTGGAGCGCGGAGATGTCTATGTAGGCCTTGAATTTGTACCACGTGTATGCGCGAATGCCATAAGAGACAGCAGTGGCAAACAGACGGTTGAAGTAGAACAAGAAGAACAGCGAGAGTATGCCAGTGACCAGGATCCAGATCAGGAAGACCCAATTGAACTGGCCCTGGTTGCTGAGCGGCTGCGCTTCCAAGCCGTTCGCCATGCTCGCTTCGTGTTGGTGTTGTCGCGTAGCTCCCTCATGGCGGTCGCATTGCCAGTGCAGTCAGTGTGAAGGTGCCCAGCACTGTCACAGCGAGAAGTATCGCTTGTGAACGAGTCGGAGTGGGTGGTGAACCGGTGCTTGAGGTGAGTGAGAGAGTCGCGGGCTCGGACCTCTCTCCGCACATGAACGCCAAGCTGGAGCTCGGGCTTCGTCTCTCTGTTTTCTACTCACAAACACAGCCGAGACACCAATAAGCACGCCTATCACAGCATTCTTCGTCGCCCATGTGCATATCGACGCGATGCTGTTCGACGAGGCAGACTCCGAGCTGCTGAAGACGTGGACTATCAAGAAGCTCGAGGACATCAACTCCGATGCCGACGCAGATGTCCTCGCCGACTATGTTCTCGCGCTGGTCAAGACCGACGATCCTGTCGACGTCGCAAAGGCTAACTGCACCGAGAACTTGCGCGATTTCTTAAACGAAAAGGCCGATGACTTTGTCGACGAGCTTTTCCAGGCTCTCACCACCAAGTCATACGATCCGTCCAAACCACTGCCGAAGCCTACCGCGCCCGTGTCGACCTACCAAGTCCCACGCCGAGCGAGCTTCGATCCTCCGCAAGGGCAGACCGCCGGCAAGAAGCGCTCTTACCACGATTGGGACCGCGACGAGTCTCAAGGCGGACGATACGATGGCGTCGACAGACCCGTGAAGCAAGCACGACGAGGCGGCAGAGGCGGGCGCCAGCAGTTTGGCCAGTACTCTCTGCCGCTGCCCCCAACGCCTCCTCCAGGTATGCCGGCATGGGATCCAAGCAATCCCTTTGCCTCGCTTCAAGCAATGTATCAAGCTATGGGTATGGTACTGCCACCAGACTTCGCGACACCTCAACCGCCCACGAGAAGTAATCGATGCAGGGATTACGATAAAAAGGGCTTTTGCACGAGAGGCGCAAATTGTCCCTACGAACACGGCGACGACGCCAACATCATTACTGGCAACGAATATGATCCGACCAATCCAGGCTTCCTAAACGTGCAGCCAGTGCGGACTGGAGTTGTCAGCACCTCTCCAACCAAGACCAATCGTGGTGCAAACAGTGGACGAGGCAAGAATTGGAAGGGACCAAAGCGCACCGAGTTCTCACGCCTAGGCCCGAACTACGACAAGACTATCACGTCCATCGTTGTAGAGCAGATCCCTGAGCAAAATTTCGATGAGCAGACCGTCCGAGACTTCTTTGGCGAGTTTGGCAACATAGAAGAAGTCACGCTGCATACATACAAACGAGTCGCTGTAATCAAATACGACAGCTACGACTCTGCAAGAGCTGCGTATGACTCGCCAAAGGTCATCTTTGATAATCGATTCGTGAAGGTCTATTGGTACAGAGACGAGAGTTCCTTACTGCATTCTTCCAAATCTCGACAGCCTAAGGAGCAGAGCGCAGATGAGGACATGAATGAAGATCAGCCACCACTCGACATGGAGCAGATCGCAAAGCAGCAGGAAGAAGCCCAGCGTAAACATGACGCAAAGAAGCAGAAAGCTGAAGAAGCGCAAAAACAGAAAGAGGCTTTCGAGGCGCAAATGAAGGCTCTTGAGGAGCAGAAGAGAAAGATGCTGGCCAAAGTCGCAAAGAAGGAAGGCAAACCTATTCCGGAAGAGAGCGAGCACACGAAAGCGCTCAGAGAACAACTCGCAAAGCTTGAAGCTGAAGCTCTGACACTGGGTATTGATCCGAATGCCGCCATGAATGCGGCCTCCAACGACTGGCACAACTCCAACTACTATCCTCGAGGTAGAGGTGGCTACAGAGGACGGCCGCGAGGTCGTGGCGGCTATAATCCCAGTTTCCGTGGCGGCTGGGCTGCAGGCAGAGGAGGTGCTGTGAAGAGGCTTGACAATAGACCAAAGACGGTCTGCGTAGTCTTTACGGAAGGCACCTACGATGAGCACGAAGAGGCTCTCCGCTCGTGGCTTCTTGTCAATACATCAGAGTCGACCATGATGAGCAAACATCCAAGCAGACAGGACGCTGCTTTGATCGCGTTCGAAGAGCGCTATCTGGGCGAGAACTTCCACGCCTCTGTGGCCTCGCCGAGCTTTCCACTTACCGGCAAGGTCGAACTGTCGTGGTACACGGCGATTGCGCCTAATGTCTCAAACACTAACGGAACATCGACAGACGTTCAAATGGAGCATGCAAGCGACTCGAACGACGTGCATGGTCGAGAGGACGAGCAGCATGAAGCACGAGACCTTGATGTCGCAGATGAAGACGACCGCTGGGGATGAGCAAGTCTTGTCAATACATCGTTCTCTACAGTCTTCGCAAAGAACGACGATCGCATCGTATCATACCGAAAGCTGTGACGCCCAGCTGGAATTGCGGCTCACAAAGGGCGATCGCTATGCCGAGGAGCAGCGCGATTGAAAGGCGCAGCAGGTCTTGGCTGATGTCTTCACTGGATTTCTGAAGGATTCAGCCACAATCCACCAATTGGAGCTCTCGTTTAAGGTTGTATACCCAAGACAACAGGCCAACCGCAAGCACCATGACTTGTGGGTGACATCCTGTGCCACAATGAAGCTGAATGTAGGTATATAGGTGAGCGAGGAATGTGCATTAAGGTTTGCAACATTCCTACATCATTTTCTTTTCTTCAATATTTCGAAGATTCGCATTGCAGTCAAAATGTCACAACTAGATTCGACCCTGAGAGAAGCAGCCGACAAGAATGGCGAGCTGTTAGCTGAGCTGCGCCAGACTGACTACGCTCCGTCGTCCTTGAAGCAGAACAAATCATACATTTCAGATCTGAAAGCTCAAATCGCCAATACTGACAAGGAACTCGCTCGCTTGCACTCCATCACTGAAGATGAACGAAAGGTAAATGCATCGGGGAATTGTCGCTGCCCACTGCAAGGCTAACAGACTTGTAGGACCACGTCAAATATCGCGACTCAAATGTCAAGCGATACATGTACAAGATGGGCGGATCCAAAGGCAAGGATAAATTCGCGTCCAAAGCCGAGAAAGAAGAGAAAGAATTCCTAGAAGCATGGCAGCAAGAGCGATCTGCCAAAGAAAGTCGCGAAGAGCTCGGCCAGGCCCTCCAAAAAGCAGAATCGGACAAAACTAGCCTTGAGTCTGACACTGCTCGCCACGACAAAGCTCAAAAAGAGCTCGACTCCCTATACAACTCAATCTTCAGCGGTCCCACGCCCGAGTTGCCTGGTGAAGACCAAATGGAAGAAAACGTCAAGAAAAGTCGCGAATTCTTCGACCAATGCAATGCCCAACTCGACACCGAGAAAAAAGCCCTCGAAATTCTAGGCCACGCAGACCAATCCCTTAAACGCGCCTACTCCGACATCCAAGCCGCCCTTCGCCGTTCCGGTCGCGACATGTTCGGAGGCGGAACCTTCACAGACATGATGGAACGCGACGCTCTCGCAAACGCACAAAATAACGTTCACGGAGCCACCCGGCATTTAAACGAGGCTCGGCGGATTCAACCTGCTATTAAACCTCTTTCCGATATCACGATTGATCAGGGACATTTCTTTTCCGATATTATGTTTGATAATATCTTTACGGATATGGCGCAACATGAAAGGATTCAGAAGAGTGAGATGGAGATGAGGAATGCGGGGCAGCAGCTTGAGGCACAGGCTCTGGAGCAGAAGAATAGGTGTGCGGAGGCTGATAAGAGGAAACAACAGGCTGGGAGTGATTTGGAAAGTGCGAGGTTGGAGTTGCAGAGGATTAGGGCGGAGGCTTTTGAGAGGGTTGCTGGTGACCGTGGAATGGGAGAGGCGCCACCGCAGTATCAGGCTACTGCTTAGATTTTGAAGTTGGGTAGGATGAATATGGACTTTGTTGTCTTTTAAGCCAGCCTTTGGCTGTTTCGCTTCATGGACGTCTTTGACATGCCGGGCGTGAGAAGGCGAGAGCGCTGGTATTGATGCCTAATGGAATGGACTATTCCTAGGTCAATTGTCGGGAGAGTTCTGAGATTGATCAGCTCTATCCAGGATCTCATTCACAGCAGCTGAAAACAACATCAACCAACGCAACACCTCGTTCTGCGAAGGATTCACCGGTCTGTGGTTGGCTTTCAGACCACTCTACCTGCTAATAACAAGGTCTAATACTTCCGGCTTTACACTTGTCAAGGGTATAGTGGATCACTGACTGAGAGCTTGGCACAAACCAGACATGGGTAGAAGTGGCTGAGGCTTTGGGCCAGGCTGTGTGCCTGAGTATCTCTCCTCTAGAGACAGTTGCTGCTGAACACGATGCAATCGACTTCTTGAGATCAGAAGATCTCAATCAAGAGGTGACGAAAATGCTTGCATACACAATCTCGAAGGCACTCCTATACCCAACACTCTCAGCCATCTCCTTCGGCATTACATTGCATACTCCAGATCAAAAACGACGATACTGGTTCTTAATACCTCTGATTATCTTCCCAATCCTCTCACTCAATTCAGCAAGAGATCTCGGATTACCGATCGGCATACGAACGCTCTGGACTCATGGCGTTCTGCTATACATCCTTCATGCGACTTCTTTGCTTTTCATCGAACGGTGGCCATCGCCGACACCATCGGAAGGACGAAACTCCTTGACTTTCAAAGTCTCTAGCAGTCTGAACTTGTGGACGAATTTTCGCATGATCGAACCTCAGAAGTCAAGCCACAACGTCAAATATCAAACCCGCCTGATCTTTATCCTCCACAGATCCATCAAGTTACTCCTACATTACTACCTGCACACCGCCATCGTCCCGGAACTCGCAGAAATGCCGTTTGGTACAATAACAAGCAACGATCTTGCCATCTCCAAGCGCTCACTGTTCAACTTCACCAACCTCACACCTCGAGATTCCACAATCCGTACCTACATCTCCCTCTACTGGATCTGGGAAAGTTACACCTACCTCGACACCTTCCATACAATCTTCTCCATCATATCAGTCATAACAGGGATCGATCAGCCTTCGTCTTGGCCGCCCATCTTCTCCTCCCCTCACAAAGCCATAAGTATCCGCTCCTTCTGGAGTAAATACTGGCATAAACTTATTTCTCGATCTGGCTCAAATTATGGTCGATTGATCGCTACACACATATTCAAACTTCAGCCTGGCACTGAGATACACAACTCCGTCGTCGCGTTCACCGTGTTCGCCTTATCTGGCCTCATCCATTCCTTCGTGGCATGGCAACATCATATCAAGTCATGGGATCGAGATTTTCGGTGGTTTTTGTTGAATTTTGGGGTTGGGATCTTGGAGAAGAAGTTGATTCAATGGATGAGAGGGATGGCGAAGAGATTTGGGGCCTCGCGAGAGCTGAGGGCAATTGAGGAGGGTTGGTTAGGGTATCTCCTTGGATACCTCTGGGTTCTGGGGTTCTTTTGCTGGAGTGTACCATTTTGGCAGTATCCGAGACTTGAGGAGCAGGCGCTGCAAAGGGAATGGTGGGAAGGGTATGCTGAGAGGTTGAGGGTGATTAAAGAAAGGAGGGTGACTGCTGGGTAGATGTTATAAGGTGGAATGTATGTCGTACTGCGTGAACGCTTTGTGCAAGAGATGAGACCGACCCGAGGGTGGAGATGTTGTCTTGCACTTCCCAATTGAGGGCTGGATCAAATGCTTGCGAGAGTTGCTCTCAGATTCGTGCAAAATCCGGACTGCTGAGAGCTTCCTACTGTTGACACATGACGGAATGCTCGATCTGAGGGATATGATGCCGACCGATATCGGGTCGAGACAGGGCATTGAATAGATCCCTGCAACTATGGTCAGCCGCAAGGCTGAGTGTCTATTGCAAGCTTGTCCATAGGCCACCTGTTCTTGACAGTAGGTACGCATCGTCCATAGCGACTGTGGAGCTTTTGATGTTGCTGACTTATTATAGAAATGACGAGTAGCGCCCCTGAGGATCGACGGTCCGCGGAAAGTCGCTAGCACTGCAAAGCGGACAGGCTACGGTATGCAACAATTTCGCCATAGATCTGCCGACCTGCATTAGTGCCAAGAACCTTGTTTCAGATACTAGCTTAACTTCCATGTGGCTCAGCTGCTGTATAGACTTATCTGCGAGCTTTCACAGCCTCTTGACGACTCAAAGAGCCCGTCCGGTCTCTCATCAAGCCCTTCCCGCAGTCCCCAGTAAGACTTCTCACAGATATTGAGACCATGGCCGAAATCCAGGACCACAACCACTCAAAGACACAATCAACCCTCCAATCCCCACCATCACTACTCACAATCGGAAGCGGCCATATATCAGAAGGCGAACGTACCCTCTCCATCACATGTCCAGCAAGATACTTCACCTCATCAACATGCCCCATCACCAACGAATACGGCGAACTCCTCTTCAAAGTCGAAGTTCCAGCAGCCTTAAAATCCTACAGCGTCCGACGCACATTAAAAGACACCTCAGACAAAACCCTCCTAATTCTTCGCCATCCAAATTCCAAAATCCATACTTTGGCCGTAGAAACCGAGACCGGGATGCAACTCTGTCTTGTTAAGGACCATGGTGAACGTATCAGAGATCAGACGGCTCAAGTACATTTTGGTGAATGTTATGAGACGATCGACATTCGGGATGTCAATGCGGTCGGTACGAGGACTGCGTATGAAGTTCAGGGTAGGCTTGTTGCGGAATTGGAAATGGTTGTTGATAATGAGCGGGAGCTTTTGAAAGTAAAGGTGATTCTGTTAGGACGGCGTGGAAGTTGAGAGTTGGACCTGGTGTTGATATGGCGCTGTTTGTGGCGTTGGCGTTTGCGAGGATCGAGATTTCGCAGAGCTGGCGTCGTTAAGTGGTTTGTCATGGAGATGTGAGGGTCTGAAGGTAGCGAGGGTAGATTCTCACAGCGATTCGGCTTTTCGAGAAGGCTCGCACACATGTATTTAGATCGCTGAAATCCTCAATTCTCGCTATTGATGTCGACCGATACTAGCAAGCACTACCACTGGATCGATGTTCGCATTGTAGCTGAGCGTCAGACCGTCATCTGCTTCTGCTTCTCAGAAGCAATGTCTCTTCGGCTTGCGCAGTCGTGGATTCCAAAGTTTTCTTTCCGATCAAGCTGAACTGAGACATCGCTGTGTTCGTTCAACGTATCGAGAATCCTTCGGAGAGTAGGAATAGCCTTCTTGTCCCTGTAGCTTATTGCTGTATGCGCTGATACTTGTTCATCGGGGCACGGACGGTCCGAACCCTGTCTGCACTATAGTGTAGGTCCTGCGTAGGCGCTCACGGCACTTCACCGGCATTGCGACGCCACATCTAGTGTGCTCAAGTATACTACCGGCCACTTTTAGGTCGAGGTCTAACAGCACCCATAGTGGACGATGGATGAGTACCTCTTCAATTTCTGCTCTGCCACAATTAGCTGCCTTCCGAAGCATACACAGGGAGACACTATGCGTTGTACCTACTACGCGATGGATTATGGCCTGGTCGGATCTCTTCGTTCTCAGTTGGCAATGCTCCGAGACAACAACAGCGGATCGTGCGGGCGAGAAAGCATCAAGTTGCTCTCCGGACCGGTGAAGCCACGTTGGTAGCTTCATCTTGAATGCGAAAGCAGTATTGGTGGTAACGCCAACCAAGGGAACAGAAGCATTACCAGAATTGCTTCGTCGATTGCAAAGAATCAGTACTGCGACCAGGCTGAGCTCGACGAGGTGTTGAATCGCATAGCCCATCGGGCTGGACCCATCGCAAGGCCGGTGCGTGTCCAGAGCACGGGACGCCAACGTGACTTGCTTGAGGAAGTGGGACGCGCTATGTGAGCCAGGGTAGCATAGCCTTGCCAAGAATACCATCGATGTTGTTGACACAGGTATCTACAAGCCGACCGTGGTGGGTCTCAGAGAAGCAATGTGTTGGTTCTCCCCGAGTGCGGAAATAGCATCCAAGGCTCATCCAGAATGCCGTAGCTCTGAGCCTGCACCCAGGACCAAAGCGCAATACCAGAATAACGAAGGAAGTAGTGGGTATTGGACTGTTTCCACACAACTCAGCTGGGTGTTGGATGAATTCGCCGCAGCACTCGCGTGCTGGTTGTCGGTATGGCCCGTCGATGCCAGATTGATGCTCCGAGCAAGATATAAAACAGCCGTCCGCATACCTAAATCTCGGTCATCATCAGCATCAACACAACAATAATCTCCAGCACACAAGCACACTCAGCTTCGCTACCACTTCCATCACCATCAACTTCAGTCTCATCATCCATCAAAACAATCCCAACTCAACAAACCTTTTCCAACAACATCAAAATGGTTTCCGCAAAGCAGTTCGCCATCGCCGGTGTCGCCGCCGTGGGCCTGGTTCAATTCTGCCCAGCTCCATTCCTCGCAGCAATGACAGCAGTCGAGGTGATGACCACTGTCTCCGGTGTCGTTGGAGCCATCGCAGGTCTTGCTGGTGGAGGAGCCGCAGTTGCCAGCGCTGTCTCCGACGCCAAGGGCAAGAGAAAGCGATCTGAGGGCGAGGTTGACTTCTTCAGCCGCATCAACAAACGCCAGGAAATGAACGCCGCTGCCGTTGAGTCTTGCCACCAGCAGCTTGGCTCAGCTACCGTTGGATTCCAGTCTCAAGGAACTGGCACTGGCAGTAAGTATCCCATTCATGATTCACTTCGGTTGCAGGAGACTGACTTGCTGCAGACGTTCTGGTCACCGGCATTCCGTCCAGCTGCATGACGCTTCTCACCGTCATCACTGGCAAGTACAACGAGGGCAACCCAGTCCCTATGGGCAGTGACTCTGCTCTGTTCCAAAACCTTAGCGACGAGTCTCTTCAGGAACTCATCGACGCTCTCAACGCTCACGCCTAGAGTATTTCAATTATCGGGAGCATTTCCGGGTGGCTTGAAGGAAGCAGGAGTAGAGCAGGAGTAGCTTAGGTTTCGTAGCATCTCAACCATCGTTCTAGATTTGAAAAGTCACTCCCGGAATCGTGCTTCTTTCGACATTGTAGAAGATTTGTGCAAAGAAGCTTGACGTGATGGTTCAATGCGGCACGCGAAGCATTGGGTAGGAAGCCTCGAGATAAGACTGTTTCTCGGTTGTGGCTGAGCAGTCGCAGTTGCTGTCTCCTTCATTAGCCATCGACGGATTAAGCGGTACCTTCCTAGCTTCCTCGCAGCAATGTGTAACACATGTCAGTCGTATATGGGTAGCAGTGGTCTAAGACCTGCTTGTTTAAACATACTTGAATGCAAACTCATCCGCATTGCCACACTATCTTTATGCTTCCAATATTAGACCAGAATACCATTCTTCTTATGCCCAGATGCCGCATCTGAATACGGGGGCATACGCTAAAATCTCCCAACAGACTACACGTCACGTTAGGCTCTGTTCTTGCGGCACGAGCGAAATTTATACTTACACGGTGGAGAGGTGCTGACCGGTCCAGTCACTGTTGATGCTCGGCTGGTGCCCGCACTGCTTGTAGTTGTCGCGGTGGCTGTCGTGGAAGTGGATGATGTTGAGTAGACTGGTGATGTGCCATTGCCCCAAGTCCTGGTCTGATCGTAGAAGAAATTCATGAACTCTGTAGATGCATCGACCTGCTGCGGACTGGTGTTCGCCCAGCAGTGATTACAGGAGTTATCAGTGATAGTGATTTGCGTGATGATGCCAGTGTTGCCGGCGTTTCCAAATCCGTATCGAATGTAGTTGGGCCCAGTGGCCATGGTGGTGTTGGTGCGGCTGTATCCCTGACGAGCCGCCCATTCAGTAGCCCAGTGCGGAATCTCAGGAAGCACTCGATTTCGTCTGAATCCACCATTGTATTGAATAGTACCATCACTCACTCCATGCACTTCCATGTAGGCCACATTGTTTCTCGAAGGCGAACAGATAGCCTATGCTCATTAGCAAAGTTCGGTGGGATCAGAATCTTGACCTTACCTGGACAGGTGTATTGACTGGAGTAACCGTGCGAGGATCTTGAGCCGAGTTGGTATTGTTTGTGTACATGGCAGCTGACATGCCAGTGAACACAGATATTGTGGAGCTCATTACCGGATCGCACGCCAGCACTTGAACAAGACCTCCACCATTACTGTAGCCCGTCACCCAGATACGGCCTGTGTCGATGCAGAAACTTCCTAGTAGGAAGGCAATCAGAGCTCTCACGAAGCTGATGTCGTCCAGATTCGTGTATTGGGAGCCTGTTGGGCCATAGTCGGGATTAGAGATGAAAGCGTTGCCAACCCCGGTGACATACACAGCAATGCCAAAAGGATTTCGAACCCCGTCATTGAGCTTTGAGTCGCTCTGGATCGAATACGCATCTCCTCCTGCACCGTGGAAGCCGAGGATAAGCGGAGATGCCCTGTTATTGTAATAGTAACGAGGAATGTGTACAAGATACTGTCTGGTGTAGCCATCGGAGCCAGTGAAGCTGTAGTTCACGCTCGCTCCATTCGGCACCAAGCCTGGCCAAAGAGGCTGTCCACAGCCTGTCGATGCATTGGCTGTCCCAGCCGGAGGAGGAATTGCATAATTAGGATTCGGCGGAATACTTCGAACAATAACACTCAGCCCGCTGTTTGCCGTAAGAGCAGTAAAACCCGTCTTGATGTAGCAAGTAGTGCCCTGTAAAGAGGCAGATTGACATCCTGTATATGCATCACATGCGGCCATGCACCCAGCAAGGTCTGAGACGGTCTGTTGTGACACCGAACCCGGAGAATTGTCGAATCCACAGTACACGGTATAGACGCTGCCACAAGGCGAGGTATACTGGGTCTGATTGGCGCCAGGACAGGCGGGAGGTGACGGCGAAACCGAGCCAGAAGTTGTGCACACGCCAGTGAATCCAGATGGGTACGGTCCACTGGCTGTGGGCGTTGCAGCCTACGTCTCATTAGCATGACTCTAAGGCAGCTCTCACGTTACGCGCTGTTCGTGACATTGATGCCCAAACCCGCCAAGTTGAGATACTCACTGGAGTGGAAGCAACGCCTGATGTGGCTACAGAAGTGACCTGCATGTATACAATTAGCAATGGCAATCATCCAGGAAATAGGATGATCAGCCTACCGTGGCAGAGATTGAAGCTGGAGTTGAAGAACTCTGTTGTAATTAGCATTTCGAAATGTGTGGCCGTCCTGGCGAAGTTGACTCACAGAGGAGGTTGATTCCGCTGCCGTAGACGTGACAGTGATTCGAGTTGCGAAATCCTCGGTTGCAAAGAAGGTAATGCTCTCCTGGGGCAGGTCTGCGTAGTTCTTCATGTAACATATACCACCATTCCCACCGGTTATACCTGACGGCTCTGCATTGTCATAACTGAACTCGAAGCTTGTGCATTCTGACTCGGCATTGCAGATGGCGAAACAAGAAGCCATATCGGCTGCATTGACTTGGCCTATCGTGATGGCGTTGTTCGCGTTTCTTTGGCAGTAAATCTGTACCCAGTCATATAAAGCTCATGATATTGCAATTCGAGTGACAACGGACGGCCCATGAATTGCCAGCAGAATCCTGCCAAGTAGTGCCGTTGTAGTACGGGCAAGGCTGTTGCGTGGAAGCTCGTATCATGTGAGCACCGCCATAGAACGAGCCCCATTGATTGTTGGGTGTCGTGCCAGCGTCCAGAACATAGTTGGAGAGCACTCGGTTCTGGTAGTAGCAAAGACCGGAGCCACTTGTAGCGCCTATAGACGGTCAGAATCGCAAAATCCTTAGGCATTACCACTCTTGCTTACTGTTTACCGTTCCAACATAGTAGAAGCCTACGCAGCCAGGGCGTTTGTCACACCCTCGAAAGCAGGCCGAGACTCCTCGTCCGTTCGTGCCACCATTATTATTGTAAAATGCTTTCGTGTTTCGCTGGCCGCAGTTCATCTGCCAAAGAGCCCCGTAGGTATCCGTAAATGTTCCATTGGCATCTCCATTATTGAATGGCGACAATCCTGCGGTACACGTCGGAGCGAAATTCCAGGATTGTGTAGCTGTTGGTTCGAAGAGGCCTGCATTAGGCGACTGCTGTGCGAGAGCGGGTCGTATCACCGCCTGAAGAAGCCAAAGAGTGATGATGTTCGCAAATACGGACGGCCACCCCATCGCGACTGAATTCCCCGTGTGAGTGCGCTAATCAGTATGTTCAAGAGCGAAGAGATAGAATGAGGATGCTGGAAGGGATGTCTCTTGCGAGAATGGACGTCGCCTAACAAGCATCATAAGCGCATGATGATGGACCCACATTGATCTCCAAGAGTGGAGCGTCACAGCAATGGCCTATAGTCCTATATCACTGACAGAGGCTCGCCAATTCTTCATCGATTCATGCCATGTCAACAACGCTATATGCCCGTCCGCATCCTCCTGTGCTGGAATACACCTCTGCTGTTCATCTTTCGCGTCGAGAAGCTCCATAGGATGATCGATGTCCCAGGCATGCAGTTCTTGGGTTGCCATCGCATCGGCAAGTGTGCATTCCTCCAAAGCGCGGCACGTTTGACGGCGCAGCTTTGGAATTTTTGACTTCTTTCTCCACAAATTTCCATCGTTCAGTCTTCCTCGATTCAGCTACGGGGCGAGTCTTCGAGATCTCGGGTGTCCCGATATGTGTATGCCAATGGAGGCGCTCGACGATGATGACATTTCCCACCGGGAATTGATATCGCTCGGGATATGCACCTTCGATATGCTTCCAGCTTGGAGAAGTGAATCTGGTGCCATTATGTCTCCAAAGTGGTCTGTTGACCAGAGTCTGGTGGATGCCACCTTGTTGTACGGCAGAGACGTGGTGAGGTGAAAGGCGAGGCAGCGGCAGTCGAGGAGGCTTGGCGCCAAGACCCGAAATCTCGCTACGGCTCCTTGCTTGCCTCGTTGCTCGATCTCTCTTTCGACTCCAATGATGAATCGACAAACGAACGGCAGTAGGTAGTCTGATTGGAAGGCGACTATCATACAAATGAGACAGTCTGTAAATCATCTTGCAAGTCCCGACCCAGCTGCGCGTCATGGATCACTAGATCTTCATTGCCGCTCTGCCGCTGCAAGCGAAACCACTTCAGCATCATCACTTGGGAAGAGAGTTTACAATCAGATTGCCCACTGACTGAGAAGATGCTCATGGCCCTGGTCGTCTCATCGAGTACATATTGGGGGTCTCGGACTCGCCCAAGGCTTACTGCTCACATCACAGGAATATCATGAACATTCTGCTACGACGTGAAGAGTGCAGGGTGTGGGCCATATCGTTCAGATGATGCAGCCGCAACGCTGTCAAACTAGGCAAGATTTGGTCACTGCACTTTCTTCGCCGGTGAAGCGCTTGCATATGCACCAAAAAAGTACCTTCCACCTGTAATCCGGCTTCGATCGCACCTATATGCTTCTCATGATGCGGAACTCTCTCCTCTCTTCACCTTTTGTACAACAAAACCCGGGCACGAATCCTCCATACTTCTTTGCGTGCGACCATTTGACGAGCTTCATCAAGTCGCAAAAGCATGCCCACCGCACTGGATCTGGAGGGACGGCAGACGAGTAGCAAGAGAGGCGCGCTGGCAGCATGGCTCCGAGACAGCATCGACAACGAGCAACACTGGCTAGAGTACGAACTCCTCGCACTCGCTCTGGCGACCGGTATCATTGATGCTGTATCATTTCCGAAATTTCACTGCTTCGTCTCAAACCAGACCGGCAATACCGTTCTCTTCGCCGTCACAGCATTTGCGTTGTTTGGAACACGACAGGAGACGACCTTCCAGGTCCCGGCACCACACCTAGTTACCAGTCTTGGTTTCTTCGTTATTGGAGTCTTCACGGCAGGGCAAATTAGCAACTGGTTGGACGCCAAATCAAGTCGCTGGTGGTTGCTGACCACTAACATCTTCCAAACGATCTTCGTCCTTCTTGCCTCGTTGCTCAGCCTACTGTTCCCAACTGGCCACTATGACGGTACAGCTACCAACACTGCGCCGATTCTGTGCTCTATCGCACTATTGGCCCTGTCATCTGGCTCGCAAGTCGCCATGTCGAGGCAGCTAGGAATGCCAGAGATTCCTACCACACAGGCGACTGCTGCTTATGTCGATCTTCTCGTCGACACACGATTTTTCGTTCCAATCACAGAGAATAGAGGCAGGAATCGTCGAGCTGCTTTTATTATTACGCTGTGCATAGGCAGCTTTGTCGGAGCTCCTGCGTATCACTATGTGAGCACGGCTCTTGCGATATTTCTGGCTGCAATCATCAAGATCTTTGTAACAATCATGTTCCTCTTCAACAAGACGAAAGCGCAACGCGGCAATCTGTCAAAGACATGACCGAACAAACGCATCAAAGCCTGCGTGACCAGCATGCTAGCAATCATAGCCCAGCTACTCACTCGGAGCATATTTAGTGAGCGCTCATGTGCTTAGCCGCTGGGTAGAAATGCTCAAGATATCTTGAACCATTGATGTCAGGCAAGCGATTCCAGTCGTGGATGGAAAGGCCCATGTTCTACTACAGTACTCTCTCTTCAGATGGAGTATTTAGCGACAACGACCAAGACTACGCCAAGCTAGTTCATCATCGGACAATGTGCGATGGCAAAAGCTGCCGCAGGAGGAAGACCTACATAGCAGGTCCAAGATACGCCTGTTCTGAGTGCGAGGGCTTCGATTTGTGTCCTTCTTGTGCTCGGGACAAGGATAATGGGCACAATGCTTCACACGAGTTCTTTAGATGTGTGGTTCCTCCAAAACTTGCGGACCCGATCATAGCAGAGCGAAAATCGCGAGATAGTGATCCAGCATCGACTATTCAAAATGGCGATCGTCATGTCGACAGCCAGACCGGCGAGCGCAACGAAGCTGGCGAATTGCTTGAAGATACAATATCTGCTCATGAGGCTGGAACCTATCTCAGAACGAGTCATGAGGTTCTGTGGGCGACATTTCGTCAGCAAAGAAGCATCAAGAAGGAAAACACAGAGGAGAAACATTAGCAACTGTGAATCTATAAGACATGGAAGCTGATAGTTGAGCACGGTTGAAACCCTGACACCATCATCAGTGACTAAGTCAAGGATAAGCATAGACATCGCCTCATCAGTTGAAGACGCACATGGTTGGTCAGTACACAGAGTGACGACGAATAACCTGTTGATCAAGCAAGTACAATAACAAAGAATCGCTTATGTTGCAAAGTATCGCTACGCTATAGTACCTCTCAAACAAACACCTTAATAGCATCCTCAAAATCCCCATCTATCTTCTTCATAACTTCCTCTCCACCAGGCTGCTCACTCTTCGGCGCTTTCGCCAATAACGCTTTCCCAAGATCATTCGTCAATTTCCTCAAATCACCCATGTCACCAGAGACAGTACTCTGCAACCCAGCAGCTGCCAACTTCTCCTTCTTCTCCTTCAAACTCGCCATGCAAGTAGCAATATTCGGTTCCAAAGTATCTCGAATATAAGCTGTGATGTTCTTGGCTTCCTCCTCAGTCACGACTTCGCTGGCATTGGCATCGGAAATTGCATTCTTGATATCTTGCCCTAGCTTTGCTTCGTCGCTGGAGATACTTGATGCTGCTAGGAGACCTCCTGAATATGCTTGAACGGTTTTCGTGAGCTTTTGTACTGAAGCATTGATGATTTCTAGGTTTTGTTGTGTGGATGCTGCATCGCGGGATGTGAATGCTGCCTTGGCGGAAGCTGCGAGTTGGCTGAATTTGGAGAGTCTCAACATCTTGAATGATATGGACTTGTGACGAAGTAGGGGAGTATGAGTTGGAGCGTCTGGTTCGCTTTTTCTTGACTGTCGATGTTCGCTGGATACTTTCTGCCTGGATTCTATCTCTACCATCTATATATCTTCTTTCGATCTTATGCCAACCTCCGAGGCAGTCTGAACAGCTACTGAAGTGACCAAAAAATCGTAAACCGAACGTACCAATCTCCGATGTTCGAGGCAGCCTGGTATAGCTCCTGAGGCGCAAAGCTGTCAGGCAGCGAAATACCAGAATCGCTTGCTATTGCGAGGTGGATCGTGAGCCGAGGCCGAGGTTCAGCGAGCCATTGGAAGCGTCACATGAAAGATATGGTGTGCGACACAGATCTTGCGGTGCCTAGGTTCGCACAAGAAGTCTAGAAAGGCTGTGTGCAAGGCACCAGAATTATCGCTACGTTCGTCATGCTCGATCCTGGTGATGATGTGCGAGTGAAGGTGTTGAGCGTTGTCGAAGAAAATGGCAGGGGTTTCGTCGGAGTGATCACCTTCTCCACTCACCCTGGAAGTGCGATCAAGACCAGCCTGATTGATTGGCTCGGTTTGCACCGCCGCTAGCTCAGGAAATCCCAGGAATGTGGTTCAATATTTGCAACGGGTCTAGTGTCATTGCATTTGGGTATGGGCTTCTCCTTCTTATATGAACACTGCGATCTGTGCGAAGTGCTATCATAAACTCTCTTCATCGTCTACATCTCGCATCGACCTTCTATTCTCTGAAGTGTTCCGATGAGCATGCCACTACATTCGCCCAAAAGCGAGACCTTCCAGCGCAGGGCGCCCACGGCCTGTTCCTTACGAGTACCATATCTTTTTCAAGGAACAGCAGTGGCATACATCCTCGCAGCTGTGCCGTTCAGCAGCTGCCACAGGAGTATTCTGTGGCCGGCAAATCGTCAGAGAGAATTGCGAGGCAAGATGAGCACATCATAAAAGAAGTGCAATCTGTCACAAAACCATGGCGTTGTGATCTCATCTTTACCCGAAACCTTGCGATACGCGTCGAGGATGGACGCGTCCGCGTGAAGAGCTCTACATAATTCGACCGCCTTCATTGATTTCTTAAATGTAGAGCAGCTCGAATTGATACTACGCAGTGCATCAAGTACCATGCCAAAAGCTCCTAAAGTCGCTGCGACCAGCTATCGTTACGACCCGATAGCCGGCCCCAGCAGTTTTAGAGAGCGCCTGATTAATGCCCGTACTGAACAGGGCTTCGAGGACGAGGACGACGATCACGCGGATGACGATGTAGCAAGCTCCGGAGAAGAACAGGATGATGAGGACGAAGAGGAAGGCAGCGAAGGTGATCTGATCGAAGACCACGGGCCATCGCTTGAAGAGCTTCAAGAGCTTTGGAACGAGATGGAGGAGGGTTCTGACGCTTCCAGCGACCCCGGTAGCAGCATCGAGGACAACCGTCCAGCGAGAGGCTATCTCCTTCGTGTTTCCATGATGACAATGTCGCCCCCTCGAATCTCGCGTATCCTCAGAGTACCGGCACACCTCACATTTTTGCAGCTTCATGCGGTCTTGCAGAAAGCTTTTAGTTGGAGCAATAGCCACGCCTGGAAATTCACCATCTCGACATGCACCTCTGCGACCAGCGCTCTCAAGACATTGCGAGAGCTCATAGCGCCAGATTGGCTGGACACGGATAGACCACCATGGTCGAAGGAAGAAAGCGCCGGAGAATGGAAGCTGAGCGATGTGTTTGAAGACCCCAAGACAATGCAAAAAGGTATCATGGTAGAGTATCTGTATGATTTTGGGGACATGTGGGAGCACTTCATCAGTTTCATGGGCATTGCAGACGACAGACTTGCAATGACTTTCGGCATGAAAGGCAACCCAGAGCTGTTCCTCATTTCTGGAGAAGGGGCGCCATGTGTCGAGGATTGTGGAGGACACTCAGGGCACGAAGGGCTCAAGGCATGTTGTACCTGCAGAAAACTTAAGTAAGTGCTGACTTTCGCAGCCTCTCTATGCGAACCCGCGTATGCCAGATCCATCTGGCAGGGGGTCTTTCGGGCGGAAGAAATGGGACCCGTGGAACTGGAACATCGACGAAGTGAATAAGAGCCTGCTGCAGATGGCAGCCAACGACTACAAGCTCGATCCTGAACTTGAAGACGACTAGTCCACGCGTCCGCCCAGGCCAATCTTGAATTTGACACGCAATCACAAGCCTTTGGTCACTGCACACTCGTAAAATATACTATTAACACCATATATGCTACAATCATGATACGCTGCAACGCACGACCAACCCATCGACATACCCAACATGTCCGTCATCAATCAATCGATCAACTTTTCGCCGCTCAACACCAAATGCCAATGTCCTGTGTTTCCTAACCTGTCTCCACTATTCCTGTCTCGATTCGCATAATACCTCTTGGACTTCGTTCTTTCAAAAGGCGAAGGCTCTTCACGCCATGCCGGTTCTTCATATGAGGGGAATGATTCGACTTCGTAATCTCGCCTTGGGCGTCATCAGTACCAGCATCAGGATCGGGAACACACAAGTCAGTGCGGCTGGTTCACACTGACTGCGGACTGGTACGTCTAGTCGATGACTTGAGGGCGCTTGGGGTGGAGAATGACCTACCATCCGCCCCTACCTTCTTCTGCAATTTTGCCCGATACGTCCCGTCGACCTCTTAAACCAGTCTGCTGCTCTGAACCGTAAAGCATGACATCTGCAATGTCAGCACCAGTCCGCGAGACCACGCGTGCTTGCTGCTGTTTTGGCGGGCTCGGCGTTCTCGAGTTCTGTGGTGTCGGATAGCCATACATTCCTCGTACTGCGCTGCCATCGAACCTTGGAAGGTTGCCAGGGCTATTTCCGCGAATGCCATTGGTCGCCGAAGCAAGATCGCCATATTGTTTGCGCTTCGGACTGGCATTCATCGTTGTCTTCAGAGATGGTGCGGACTCTGAGTAGACGGATGAGGTTGCTGTTGCGTGGGACTGGACCGTCGCAGTCCGAGCGACACCAGTCTCGATAGGCTGGTAGTCGGAGTGCGTCTCGGAACCAGCAAAGTCATGAACTGAAGTTGTTGGCGTTGGAGGATTCATCTTCAATGGCTGCGGTTGTGCTTGGACATCTGTCACGAATGAGTCGTGCTTCTGCAGAGGAGGAAGTTCGACATTCGGAAGTGTTGGCTCGCGATTATGACCATGGTTGTTCTTTCGGCGTGGTGTACCAAGGTCGTTTGTGCCATCCTCCTCTAACACATACCAGTTGTCGTTCAGCAGGCTGTCTTTCTGCTGGGACTTGACAACGTCCTTCGATGGTGCTGAGGCATGACGGTCGGGGCTTCCTTGACGACTGAGCGGCCTGGTGGCAAACCTGGGAACGGCAGGGATATTGCCATAGTCAACAACTTCGCCATGTTCACCATCGTTGACGAGTGTACCAGCACGAGAGCGAGCGCCACCAGAGACATCCACACGCGAGCTCCTAGCTGAGTATGGTCCTTGGTTGATCGAGACTTCGTCGTACTGCTGGCGCGAAAGACGTGCCGAGTTCGGATTGTGCGGTGAGTATGTGTTGTCGGAGTTCATCCTGCTGTGTCCCCAAGGAATGGTTCTCGGTTCCGGCTCCTTCGCGGTGGACAGTCTTGAGTCACTAACATCAAGCGTGCTTCCACTCAGATATCCCGCCTTCTTCTCTGACATATCCGTGGAAACTGATGACACAGTAGCCTCAGAGTTCTTGTACTTGTGCTTTTGAGATCTTCTGCGGTTACTGCCAGTCAAGTTATCCTCAAGAGGATTCATGTCAGGCGGCAGATTTGAGATCTTTCTGAACATCACGATCAGGTACAGGTCCAAGGCAACACTGACCAGGTGCAAGGCTCCGATGGCAATGCTTGCGAGGAAAGTCACGTATATGACTGTCGTCGTGGCGTATTCGGTGCTGAAGAAGCTGGTCCATCGATCATCTGTGCCTGGAGGGAGGTCATAGTTCTGCTTCGCGTACAGGGCGATGAAGACGTAGAATGGTATCAAGCTGGTGTCCGTGAATAGGGCAAAGAAGTGGTAGCTGGCACTGCTGTTTGGCGTTCGGCCGTTGGCAGGTCGGAGAAGGTGGTAAATGGCGTACATGGTGATGACAGAGTCCCATGCTGGCTAAGAATATTGTCAATATGTTTTCTCGTTCACCTCGACATTTTCTGTGCTTACCGCAACCCGAATGATCCAACCTGGACCATTGTTTGCCATCTTTAAGCAAATGACACAGACCAGTATCCCAAGCGCTCCTATCTCCTCGTGGCATCTGAGCACAAACTGCAACCATCTGGCCCAGGTGACTTTCTTCTTGGTATTCGGTGCCATTGGCTTGTGGTCGATCTGAGGTTGGCCAATAATCATATAGCTGTCTGGGTGTTGGTTGAAGTTGATCAAAGGCTTCCCATCTTGCTGTGCCTTGCGCTTCTGGCGCTCAGCCCGTTCTTGAAACGCAGCATAGTGTGCTTGTGTTGCTGCTCTGGGATTGAAGTCGGAGTATGGATAAGCGACTGACTGCCTAGCTTCGATTCGATCGTACAGGTATGGTTGCTCAGGCATGGTCGCTCGATGAGGACCGCCTGTAGCGTCTCGGGATCGCAAGCTGTAATCGATGGTCGTGGTATCGACTGTATCGCTATGTGGTATTAGAACGAGGGACTGCTTGCCAAGGATACCTCTTCTAGAGATGGTAGAAGCTCGATAGTCTCTGGAATGTAAGATCAATATCTTGGCCTTGGTCGAATTGAAGGCTGGCAGAGCAGGCTGGTATAGAGTAGTACTGCGGTAGCACAGCAAGGATACCGATGTGCATCATGGTTGTGTTTATTCTCGGCGCAGCTCGGCGTCACATGCGTGGCATGGCAACAATCTTATCAATCTGGATCTCCTGGAATCGCTTTACTTTCCGCGTCACCTCTACCATTCCTGTATTTCTCGATTCATACTCCGAGGTCATGTTTGGGAGGACTGGGGCGTATGTATGCCATAGCTGTCGCATAGCAGCAAGAAGCAATGTCGCCATCCAGAGGAGTAAGAGGATCGGCAATGGCCCACGAACATACAGCACTGTCGCCTCACGCGACCGGCCTCTGCAACTCGCCATCATCGGCTCAGGACCGGCTGGCTTCTATTCGGCATACAGATTGCTGAAGCAGCTTCCTGATGCAAGAGTGGACATGTATGAGGGCTTGCCTTCGCCCTACGGACTTGTGCGATTTGGCATTGCGCCCGATCATCCCGAAGCAAAAGTAGGATTCAGCCATGCGAAACGAAACACAGCACGATGGCTGATTGATGTATGTAAGTAGAAATGTTCAGAGACTCTGCCAGACGTCGCAAAATATCCTGGCTTTAATTACATAGGCAACGTGCCGGTTGGTGATGCTCCACTGCACTTGCCACTCTCATCAATAGCACCCCACTACGATGCCGTGCTTTTCGCATATGGGGCCTCGAAAGACAAGAAGCTGGGCGTGCCGGGCGAGGATCCAAAAGGAGTACATTCTGCACGAGCTTTCGTCGGATGGTATAATGGTCTGCCTGAGTACGCAGACTTGGATCCGGACCTGCAATCCGGCGATACGGCTATCGTCCTCGGCCAAGGCAACGTCGCCTTAGATGTGACGCGAATCCTTCTTATGCCTTTGGAAGAGCTTAGGAAAACAGACATCTCAGAGCATGCCGTAGAAGCACTCAGTAAGAGCAAGGTCAGAGACGTTAAGATCATTGGGCGAAGAGGGCCGTTACAAGCACCTTACACAATCAAGGAGCTTCGTGAGCTCACGAAGCTTCAAGATGTTGGATTTGTTCCACCTCCGGAGGGCTGGGACGAGCTCATCCAGATCGAGCGTAAAAAGCTGCCTCGTCAGCTGAAGCGCATCGTGGAGGTGCTTGAGAAGGGCAGTAAGACACCAATCGAGAAGGCATCCAAAGCATGGCAGCTAGGCTATTTACGGTCGCCGGTTGAGTTCTTGTCGAAGAATGGCTCGGATCTGGCAGCCGTAGGCTTCGAGCAGATGGAATACGTTCAGCCATTGAAGGACTATTTAACAGGCGAACCTGAACAGTCACTGAATGCACTCCGTGCAGCGAGAGTCAAACCGACAGGCCAGAAGTCCATGATCACAGGCACTCTTGCCTTTAGATCTATTGGATATGAATCAGAGGCATTGCCTGGAATGGACGCTATTGGCGTTCCCTTCGACACCAAGAAAGGCATCATACCAAATGATCGCTATGGACGGATCTTGTCACCAGACCGTGGCCCAGGTGGGCTGACCGCAGGACATGTACCGGGAATGTACTGCGCTGGCTGGGTGAAGCGTGGTCCTACTGGAGTCATCGCAAGCACACTCGACGATGCATTTACCACTGCAGATATCATTGTAAAGGATTGGAAGGACGAGGTGAAGTTCAACGAAGGCGGAGACCATACACGAAAGGCCGGCCTAGAAGAGGTGAAGAAAGCCATTGCGGAAAGAGGTATACGTTCTGTCAGTTGGCAGGATTGGGAGAAGATCGATGCAGAGGAAATCAGACGCGGAAAGGAGAAGGGCAAGGAGCGCGAGAAGTGCAGAAGTGTACAGGAGATGTTGAAAATACTCGACGGCTGAATAGTGAGATACAGCTGGAATGACTAGATTCTGATGATGTGTCACGTTTCCTCACATGACTTTGTCGAGCCTGGAAGCCAACGCCTTCACCGTGCAATAGAGCTCCAAGTACGTGAGTTCATCGATACGATGGACTGGGAAGGCCACACTGATTCGGAAAATGTCGATCTGTGACCTTTCCAGTCAGACTTCCCAGAACGCCATGTTCGAAAAGATTCTGCAGACCCCAGAGTCCTGGTCCCTTGTATGACCAGAAGAACCATCCTCGACTAGCGTATTCGAACGTGTCTAGCTCCGCTTCAAGGTAAGCGCGTGTGGCATCAAGGAGTGGCGGAATATACTCATAGTACTTCGGATCTGTGTTTGCAGAGCAGAAACATCCTTTCTCATAGCATTCGTTAATCGGCCCTTCCGGATCAAACCTGCCAGGCGTGACTGTACCGTTTTGGTAGGCACAGATATTCGTTTGGGCACTGAACTCGCCGACGAAGACCGGCAAAGTAGAGTTCCTTGGAAGGAGATCCGTGGTCGCCCAGTTGCAAGCTTTTGCAATGTGCTCATCTTGGTCGAGGTAGTTGTCGCCATCGACCATGTTTTGGTACAGGTGAGTGTCCATTGCGAATCTAGGCGTGGTGTAGTTGGAGTTCAGAACGGCATGGACATCCAACCAGCTTTTTGGTGTCTGGAAGCTATCGTGCATGACGATCAAGAGATTTTTGTTGTCTGCTGCAGCTCTGACGACCTTGTATGCTGACTTTGTCCATTCTTTGGTGCGATTGAAGCTGTTCCCTCCACCTGGAGTGTCCCATGCGATCGGCTCGTTCGTCAACTCTATGCCGAATACCACGTCCGAGTAATTCATGTTACCATACTTTCGGGCCATCTTCTCAAGCACAGCGATGCTCTTATTCATGTTGCCTGGAGTTTGCCATTTGACAACTCCAGATTGACCAGAATTATCGAAGCCGTTCTGACTTCCTGGAGAGCCATGGCAATCGACAAGGACTTTCAGAGAATATTTCCGGGCCCAGCCGATGGCCTTCTCCAAGTACGCATCAGCGCCCTTTATGTATGGTGTCCCAGAGTTGTCGTATGCCCAGTAGCCGATCGGAATGCGCAAAGCATTAATGCCCCAGGATGCAATCTTCTTGACATCGTCCTCAGTGAAGTATGTTTGCCAGTGATACCTCAGCTTTGCTCTTGCGCCCGGTGTCGAATCAAAGCTGTGTTGATCGGTAGCATTGGTCCCATTGAAAAAGTCAGGAACCATCCACTTTTCGAGTAGCAGCCAAGAACCAATGTTCACTCCTCGGATTGGGTTTGGTAGGCTTGCATTCGCATTGCGTCGATGAAACTTCAGATGTCGTCGGTCTATGTGGTCATGTAGTCGTTGTCGAGAATCCAAAGCTCGCCATGGGTTCGCTGAGACTGTCCACAGCAATAGAGCCCACGCCACAAAGCGAACCGGAGAAGTCCTCATGCTGCTGAGCGCCGGATATGCTTGATGTCGTGTAATGAGCAGAAGACGTAGATTGTGACGAAATTTATGAAAGCGTGAAAGAAGTATCACAGAGATCCAGACCTGCTGGACGAGCGAGTGTCTGTTGCACGACTGAATGTTCGAGATCTGACCTATCAAAAGGAACTCGAACACCGTACACAGTGAACGAGACCCCCGGATGCGAGGCCTGAAAAAGAGGCATGACTTGTGTCACATGTAGAGATCACAAAGGCGAGCGAAAGTGAGGTCCAGCACGCGGAAAGCCATGCTTGCGAGGCACGAGATAAGGATCTTGAGCGTTTTCAGACGCGTTCGACGGCAGCGATGGCAATGCTTTTGATTCACTGCTTGCTTGTCGCCTTCCGATGAGCCATCGTGAAACACCCGGGCCGTGAAGGGAAGCGCGTCTGCAGTTCTGGATCATTCTTCAATGCGCCGTGGGTCTACTTTAGATGCAAAGGGACATTGCGAGAAAGGGTCTATCGCAGTCATTCGTTGCCGGTGTGTTCGAATGGAGAGACAAGCCTGTAGGAGGCGCCGAGCGTGAGAACGTGTAGGCGCTTGTCGTGCGGCGCGAACGACAAAGCAGGAAGACGAGGTGGAGTTCGAGGCGCAACTCACGAAGCTTTTCGGTCTGACAGGGGTTCGAGCGCTTCGTTCAAGGGGACTGCTTGCACTCCATCATCACTTCCCTCCACTCTACTATTTCCCTATGCTGCGGTCATTACGATGGCACTGCTAACTACACACCTGTGATGGTGCTCTCGGGGTCTGGATCTGAACATTTCACCAAAGTCGATGAAGTCCAGTAAAAATGGAAATATGCTGCTTGGACGCCTCCACCATGAGATGGACGGCCACAACTTCCGGTCCATTACCAGAAACAAGGCTGATATGCTATGAGCAGCCACACCATCTCGAACGCTCAGAATCTCTTACTAATGATGGTGAAGCGTGGGTCTCAAGGTCAAATAGGCGCGGCATTAATCGAGCCAGCCAAGGCTCTCTGTCTCTCTTCGACTTCGCCACGCTGTGCTTCGGACTTGGTCACGGCTGCCACTTTCAAAGGAGATTTACAGCTGTATCCGTAGCGGATCCTCGCTCATTCTTACAACATATAAAGCTTAGAGATGAGTGAGCCCAGAGAAGTGTGCCTTCAACGGTTATGACAAGATACTCGGCACACAAAGCATTCCCGCACATGAGCGAACATCTCCTCATCTCCACCTGGGGTACATATTGCCGTCATCCGAAGTAGCGAAGCTGTACACTCGAATGGCTGCAAGGTACTGGTCGTAGAGCATATCGCTACGAAGCTACCCCGGATACCATTTCGCGGCTTGCCGAGCCCAGCCAAGGTGAGGTCAATGAAGGAACGAGGTCATTTACAACACATGGCTATCTTTGCGCTTACAGACTTCTACAAAAGAGGCGAAGCTTTTCATGATCAGAGGTTTCCGTAGGCTAGCATTTCAAAGCTAGGGCCCTCTGTGCAATCATTGAACCCAACTACTGTCACATCATTCCATACCCTCCCTCGTTACTCCCACCATGTCCCCCTCAACCCGCCGCCCAGTACGCATCGGCGGCGCAAGCGGCGGTTTCAGCGACCGCGTCCGAGCCATAAACTCTCTCGCCAGCAATGAAGACGTAGATGTCATTGTAGGAGACTGGCTCTCAGAAATGACCATGACAATCCACGGCTCAGGAAAACAACGCACAATCCAATCCCTCTCCACAAAATCTCAAACCTTTGACAAACTGTCTTTCGAACAGCAGCTAGAAACAGCATATTTTGCCGAAAACTTCATGGATTGTTTCGAACCAGCTATCGACAGTCTTGCCAAGAATGGTGTTAAGCTGGCTGTTAATGCTGGGGCTTCCGATACTGAGGTTTTGGCTAAACTTGTTCAGCAGAAGGTGAAAGAGAAAGGGTATGATTTGAAAGTTGCTTGGATTTCTGGTGATGAGCAGACTGAGAATGTGAGGAATTTGATTTCGAAGGGGGAGACGTTTGAGTCGTTGATGCATGGGCGTAAGATCCAGGATTGGGAGCAGGAGATTATCTGCGCGCAGTGCTATCTTGGTGGACTTGGGATAGCAGAGGCTTTGAGGGCGGGAGCGGATATTGTCATCGCTGGTCGTGTAGCTGATGCCGCTCCGACTATTGGTGCTGCTGCTTGGTGGCATGAATGGTCTCGAGACCAACTGGATGAGCTTGCCGGAAGTCTTGTGGCTGGCCATTTGATTGAGTGCTCGGCATATGTCACCGGGGGATATATGTCTTCCTTCAAGGACTTGATGAAAGCCGGCAAGCATGTCAATGTTGGCTTTCCGATCGCTGCCGTGGACTACCGAGGAAACTGCACAATCACCAAAGAGAAGAATACCGGTGGTTGTGTGACAGTCGACTCTGTTACCAGCCAGCTCCTATACGAGATCCAAGGTCCACTCTATTACAATTCCGATGTCGTAGCCCAGCTGGAAGGAATCAAAATCGAGCAAGTCGGGGAAGATGAAGTCTTCGTTACTGGGGTGAAAGGTCTGCCACCTCCAGACACAACAAAAGTAGGAATTTCGGGCTTCGCAGGCTGGCAAGCCGAATACCACATCTACATCTGTGGTCTTGACATCGACGAGAAATGTAAATTCGCCGAAGACCAAATCAAGTACGAGCTCGGCGAGGAAAGATTGAAGAAATTCTCCTGTCTAAAGTTCATGCGAAACGGCGATTCCCCTATCGATGCCAGGAATCAGGACATCGCAACCGTGGACTTCCGGATCTTTGCTCAATCGAAAGATCGCCAACTTCTCAGCATGAGAAATCCAGAAGGCTTCTTTCGAATCTCAATGGTCAACTTCTTGATGTCATGTCCTGGAGCCAGCCTGGGCAACGATATGCGACAAGCAGAAGGAAAGCCTTTCTACGAGTACTGGCCTGCGCTACTCCCTCAGACATGGGTAAATCATCAAGCACATCTCCTTTTCGAGCCTGAAGCTGGAAAAGAAAAGATCATAGATATTCCGCCCCCTACTTTGACTGAGAAGCATAAGCGTCAACAGCCATCCTACGAGACTGCTCGTCCAGCGAAGCTTTCTGCCTTTGGCGAGACTGTGCGCGCACCTTTGGGCACTATCGTTCTTGGTCGAAGTGGTGATAAAGCAAGTGATTGCAATGTCGGACTCTTCGTGCGTCCGTCACCGAATGATGAGCTTTGGGAGTGGCTGCGCACAATTCTCACTGTTGAGAAGATCAAGGAGTTACTCGGTCCAGAAGAGGTTCGTAAATTTGGTAAGCCTGAATTGAGGGTGGATCGGTTTGAGATGCCGAATATTCGTGCTGTGCATTTCTTACTGCATGATCATTTGGATCGTGGGTATGACAGCTGCTCGACATACGACACGCTAGGGAAGAACTGTTGCGAGTATCTGAGGGCCAAGACCGTGGAGATCCCGAAGAGGTTCTTGGAGTATGCCAGAATTTGACCGTCGGAAATGGATGAGATATTAGAATTTGATTAACCCAAAGCGTCGCCCTGTTGTTGTCGATCTCGCCCTCTGCGTAACAATTCGCGATCTCATTGACTGTACACATCATGATTGAATGGTACTGAAAACGTTCTAGCTTCGCAATCTTCCCTTACGTATACACTGACAGTTCTGCCCTTGACAGCGAAGACGCCTTCGCCTTTCTCGTCAATGATGACCTCAGGGCGTGCTTCTCTTTCACTGAGTACATCGACCCACTTCTCTCCTGGTCTTCCACCAATCATTCTCTTCATCGTCCATTTGTCTGCCTTCCCAATACTCATAATCACCACGCAGCCAGGGCGATCATGTGTACCAGACCGGGTCCAGCCGATGCAAGACATGGAGTCGAAGTAGTCTCTTTGCTCACCATACGCGAACAGTCTGCGAGCAAGCATGAGACTCGGGAGGAGACATCTCGGAGATGCGCCTTGGGCAGCTGTGTTGGTTCCAGAGTTACTTGAGACTGGCACCCGACACGCTGGTGCTTCTGGCCTGGTCTTCTTGTCGCCCAAAGTTCCGTACAGATCGCCCCAGAACACGCAAGGCTTTCCCTCGCGTCTGAGCAAAATGAAAGCATAGAACAAGCTCTTTAATCCTTGGTTCATGGGCGTAAAGCTGCTCTGGTTCGTCTGCGTATCGTGATTCGTGACAAACGTGAAAGCCTGATATGGTCGTATTGACACCAATGACGCCTTGTCAGGATCACCAGGTCCAGACAAGAGTGTTCTGAGATCAGCGTTCCTGCTACCTTTACGAACATCTTCGCTGATCCGACTGAAGCTGTAGAGAAGTGGTGCGTCGAATGCCCAAGCTTGAGAGTGATCACACCCGGCGGGCGTGACAAAATCCAGCCATCGCAGGATTCTGCTCACTTCGCCAGACAAGACTTCACCGAGGACGAAAGCATCTTTCCCATATTTCTTCCGGCTCGCGTGGTGTACGTTGCCGATCCACTCGCGTGTGAAGTTCCATGAGAAATGTTGCGCTGCGTCTAGACGGAACCCATTGATGCCGATATCCTCGATCATCCACTGGCCCCATTTAACCACGTCTTGTCTGACCTCTGGGTGCGCATAATATACGTTTGAGAACAGCAAATAGTCATAATTGCCAAATGTCTTGTCGACATCCTCCATCCAGCCTTTTCCTGGTCGAGTGGACGGAGCGTACTGTGCCCTGATCAGGGTTTTTGCATCACTTGCGAGTCTCTGCAGTCGATTGAATCCATTCATAGGCCTGTTTGGCATCGGCATTTGGTTCTCATTCGGCTTCGAATAGGTTGCTGGGTCATCAATTAATTTGTAAATCGCGTTCTTTTGTGCCCTTTGATCCCAGTCTGTGCCGCTAAAGTGCTCTGCACGCCATTTCAGAGAACTGTACTTCATGCCTTCTCTTTCTCGACCAGGAAAGTCATATTTCAGCCACGCCTCGATCTTCTTCGGAGCACAGATCTCTATTCTGCGATCTTGATGGTCGACTTCAACCGCCCACGTCTCATCCGTAGCGTCTCCTGCAGTCTTATGATTCAGAACTGCGTCCCATATTAGTTCCACACCTCGACCTCCACAATGTTTGGCCGTTTCAACCAGGTCGCGTAGCTCTTCTCGGCTTCCCCATTTTGTACTTCTCGTCCACTTTTGATCAAACTCCCCAAGATCCCAGAGGTCATAGCAGTCATAGCCATTGCCTTGCGGGTTGTTGGCTTTGCAGCCTGGTGGAAGCCAGAGAGAGGTCACTCCCAACTCTGCCAGCGAAGGCAAGATACGCGCAAGTCTTCCCCAGTGCGAGTTCCTGCTATGCGTCTCGTGCGGCTTAGGCGGTTCAGATCTGGTGTGCCATTCGAAGGCCTGGAAGAACAGCTCGTTCTCGGGCGTCTGCCGTGGATGCTGCGAGTCGTTCGTGTAGGTTGCGAAGGTCGAAGGACGATCTGGAATCGGTGGCGGCGTCTGCTGTGCGCTCTGCTGTGCCTGCTGTGCCTGCTGGTTGTCTGCTGTTGAAAGTCCTTCGAGCTCGTCTTGCAGCTTGTTTATGCTGCGTTTCAGCCAGGACATGCTGTGCTAGTGAAAGTAGAAAGAGAGAAATTAATCTGGACCTACGACAACAGCGATGCTCAGCTCAATATATGGAGCCATAGCATGTCTACTCCCGAAAAGTCACCGTCGTTTGGAGCATCTATTCAAGACAAGACCCACTCGTGGAGGTGGTGATCAGAGGTGACAAGCTCGCAAACGCTTCAGCTGTGTTGATCTTCCGCGTGTCACGGACGAACCATGCTTGTTCCTGCATCTCGCCAGAAAACCACGAGTTCTTGCTTAGATGGATGTTGCGAGTTGAAAGATTGGGTTAGTAGAATGGTGGATAAGGAATTCGTCCCTCTCAACCAAATCCTCGGCTTGTGAAAAAGCTAACACACGAAATATCACTCGGTAGACCAAAATCGGAAATATCATTGCAAGACGCCGTCCCTATGCTGTCTACTACTGTACACAAGGTCGGTACGAGAAAGCTGTGATGCACCGCCCTCTCTATCTTCTATGCCAGCCATTAGGTATCTTTCTGAGGACGCAGCCCGAAGCATCAATCCAACGCTCTCTTTCAAGCACCGGAAATGCCATAAACTGCCTCAACTTGTCCTACTAGCCTGCTTGGTCGCATCTTGAACCAACACTAGCACATGCGCCTGTCTCTGTAGGCTGCGAATCGTTTACTTGGCAGCAATCTCGACACCTCCAACGGCACCGATGGCCTTCTTGATGTCACCGTAGATGGCGAATTGACCTAGCAGATAATTTTAGCAGAATTCCCACGCGCTCGAAAGTTCACATTCTTCACTTACCGGCAGTCAAAGTTCCAACCATGAAAAGACGAGCACCAATACCGCTGTATGAGCCACGGAGACCGAGCTCCTTGGCGATCTTGATCAGACGGCTGGTGGTGCCCTCACCTGGAAGACCCTTGGTCTTGTTGATCTTTGAAAGCATAGTGTCGGCTGGCTGAGAGACGATAGCGGCAGCAAAACCGGCAATCAAACCAGATCCAAGGTTGATAATGGTCTGCATACCAGCGCTGGTGTTGCTCTTGTCGAAGAACTTCTTGTAGGCAAGCTCGGAAACCTTCTCGTACACGACGAACTTGGCCATGGTGTATGGAACCCTGTACATAGATTAAGATACGCTCGTATCAACCCCAAGAACGCAATGTTAGACCTACTGCTTGAACAGAATTGGACCGAATCCAGAGTAGAAAGCACCAAGACCTTCTTGGCTTGCGATCTTGCTCATACCGCTGACGAGACCGTTGGCGAAAGTTGGCTCGGACACCAATCGGATACGGGTAGCCTCGAGAGGGCAAAGGGCAATGTCGGCGAAGAACTCGGCGCAGGCAGATGATGCGAGGTATACAGCAGTGCGGTTGTTTGAGGCAGTCTCGTAGCCAAGCATGTTGATGGATTGCTGCTTGAAGAACTCATATCCTCCAAACTTGAAGGCACCCTGGAGGAAGTAACCAGCAAAGGTTGGGCCAGCTCCAGTCAAGAGAGCGCCAGCGCCCTCCTTTGCGATGACCTGACGGAAACCGCCAATCATACCACGGTTGTAGGTAGCTGGGTCGAGCTGGATACGGGTCTTGACGCTGATCAATGGCTTTTGTCAGTGATGTTTCTCAAGTTTTTCATAAACCCCCGCTCCATAATTCACCTCCACTTCCTTCTCTTCATTGACAATGCAAGAGCACCATACTATGCGAGGGCGCCAGAGATTGCCATTGATTGTGTCCTAGCGTACTGAGGCTTGACTTACACATCGACAGGTGTGAGACCACCGTGGGTGACGGAACAGCAGACAGCGCCGGCGAATGCGAACCGCGAGTACAGAGCGACGCCGGACAGCTTCTTTGGCTCGACAGCGGCCTCAGCATTTTGCTTGAGGGAGTCGAGCTTGAGGCTGCCCGTCGATTGAGGTGGTTGTGTCGCTGTGCCGCTCATGTTGTGTGTTGTGGAAGGGATTCGTAAAGTCGGTAAGCGTGTCCGGTAGGGACGGTAATGCGCGGTTCGACTAAGATGGAGTGGAGTGATGGAGCGACTGTGCGCGCAGATGTTCAGTGGTTGGCGATACGACAAAGGTCAGATTGATGGATGGAGAAGGAGGTCTTCAACTTTTTCCAATCGCCAGAACTCGGAAGGAACTCTACAGCTCTTTCCGCTTGTTGGGACGTCCAGCCAATCGACAGCTCCGGCTGGACCCACGTTGTGACGCAATTAGAAGCAGCCTCAATGCACGCATTTCACTTCATCTTGTTGTTTACATGTATCCGAAGCTTCTCTTTATCTCTTCGAACAGTCGCAGCACAAGATCAGTCAAATGTCGTCGACTTGCTTGCACAGGTGCTGTGGATTTTCGACTTCAATGTCAATGCGAGAGTCTCTCCGCCTTCTGTGCAAATCCTCCGTGGACGACCGTTTCGATTCGCAGGAACAGTGACAGGCAACTTCACAAATTCTTGCGGGAATGCATTATGCTGCGTGAATCTCACGAGAATCTTCAAGGCATCACGAGAGAGCACATCCTGCTTGTCGTTGAAGAAGTTCGACGACTCTCGGCAGCATTTTCGACGATCACCCTCGCCCTCTGACTGCCCCAATCTTCATCTTCTCTGCTTGATGGCGCTGAATGCCAACCAATGATGCTGGCCCATGGCCAGACTGACAAGATGCAGACAGGCACAGAAGGAAGTCTTGGCACTGGTGTCAACACCATCACTGATCGAGCAACAGCACCAACACAGCTACGAGCATCGAAACATGGTCTTTTCAATTCCAGTCGGAGGAAAGCAAACCTGGTCTAAGGCAGGTTTTCGAAGCCCAAAAATCTGAGTGAAAGATAAAACGACTTGGCCACTCCAGTAGGTCAATACAGTCTTCTGTATGGTTTCTAAAGTGCGTCTCTGAGCATCTGCCTCGAGCGCGTTGTGCAATATGACCGTACTGCTGGGCCACCGCAGATTTCCTGTAGGAAGGTCGGAACAATGCCGATCACCATGTCTCTCAGCGATGGTGTTCTACTCACGGGTCTATTCGAGCGGCGAGAGTCTTGTGCTTAATCCAATGAAGCCTGCTCTTGCTAGACTCTTGCGATGCATGGATCGTCTTTGGCCGCCTGAGTCTGGGATTGATGTATCAGCTTGAGGAGATTATTAGCCGGCACAAGGACCTCCTACGATTTTGGAAGCGACATGCTATTGGCGTGCCTTCAAGTTCAAGTGTCGTTCATGTGGCATGTAAGACGTCGCTGCGGCTTGAGGAACAGTACGTAGTGCTGCTGGATCGGGTTGTAGACCGCTCTGGCGTTTCGTCGGAAACTCATGTAGGACCAAAATCAAAGAACGGCATAGTCTCGTCCTGCACCTCAGATTCGCTGTTACCTATGGTTGATGAAGAGGGTGTACCGGACAAGCTGACGATACGGTATAATCAGCGGGATGGTGGAACACGAAGGTCGTGTGGGATGGGCAACTCGCAGCCTACCTGCCGCTCGTGCATCCCGCGCGAAATGCGATTTTGCCCTCGTAAAGCATATCTGTCTTCATAATGCAAGATTGTACCTGAGCACGTGTGGTATGGAAATATATCTCTTCTCGTCGAGATGCAGTACTGTGCTGCAATATTGGTGTCAGGTTGCCGAAATTCTCGCCGGATCGGCTCTGTAGCCGGAGAGACAATGACACACAAAGCAGCCACTTCCTTGCTTCTTCAAATCGTCACGATCGTGGAACACTTGACTGCTAACAGCACAGGCGTCACACCAAGGATTTCTCATCCCTCCCATGCTTCCGTCTGCGCTATCATCCCCGGCGGAGGCGGCTTGAAGTGCCTGGGTTGCATAAAGCACACCCACGTCTTTCCCGCAATTTCGGTACAGAGACGCTGTGGTATACCAAGAATCGTTCACGAGAAAGCGACCGGCATCCTGACTCGCACTACCGGCAGGACGGCATCGCGTGTCCATCGACCGCGACTTCATCTCACTGGTCCGCGGCGAATCTTGCAGCCCAAACATCTGGCGGTGAATGGTTAGCTTGCTGGCCCGATCAGCCGCTGCCGGCAGCAAGGAGGAGCCCTGATATCAGAAGCAGCCGTGGCGGTATGTGACTTGAGCTTGCGATCATGGAGGTGAGGCTATCCCGTTCGTCTGTTCAAAAGGAAGCGTCGTCCTTGCTGGCATCGTGGTCTCCAATGCTGCATCGCGAAAATGATCCTTCCCTTCCGTAACACGATCCAGGCGCGGGTCCGGCCATTACACACTGAGATGTGATCTATCAGACGGATCTTGTGCGGCTGCCTACCTCTGTCAATACTGTGTAAGTCCCTCAAACCTCGTTTCCAAAAGACGGTGATACGTTTCAGCTTCACCGTCTCAAATCATGAGCATAAACATCGGGCACCAAGACCGCTACCTTTTACCAAAATCATTCGCAAGAACCAACTCGAGATTCGAAAACAGGAAGTCTTTTCGTCAAGTTTGGGCTAACTCTGACGTGTTACATCTACAGTCCTCGTCATGCGCACGCTCTTCTCCCACAACATTCTCAGTCCACAGCCTACACCCGCGCCTAGCAACAAACCGAATCCTTTCGAGCTTTCTTTCCATCAGTCGAGTTATGCGACGAGTTCAACTGCGTCAACGGCGGCGTCAAATGTCTCATCGCAGAGCACGTCGCCTAAGCAGAATGATTATCTGACACAGCGAGACGCCATTCAGCAAGACTATGCTGATGATGTGTATCCTCGGCAGAGTCTGGACGCGGTCACTAGGTATGGCCACACTCGCCGGAAAGGCAACCCAAAAGTGCTATTCATGGGCATGAGAAGGTTAGTCGACTTTTCAGCTGCCCCGGCACGATTCTGCAATGGCTGACCGGCCATCTCTAGGAGTGGGAAGTCCTCAATCCAGAAAGTCCTGTTTGAAAAGCTGTCTCCTGCAGAGACGCTCTTCCTAGAGCCGACAAGCAAGATCGACTCAGCAGCCATGGAGTATGTTCGCTGTCAATTGCATGAGTGGCAATGCTGACTCTGCTGCAGTTCATTCATGAAGCTGGAAAGCTCGGAGCTGCCCACGAACATTTCCTACCTATCCCCTGACTTTGATCGTGAAGGAGTCTTTGGCTCAGTCGGGGCTGTGGTGTGGGTCATTGACATTCAGGATGAATACTTCAACAGTATCAGCCATCTGATTCAGACAGCCACCTTCCTCCTGGACAATTATCCCCGCACTAATTTCGAAGTCTTCATTCACAAGATCGATGGGCTGTCTGAAGAATACAAATATGACACTTATCGAGACGTCCGACAACGGGTCCAGGACGAATTGGCGGATGCCGGTTATGCCGGACGAGGTGTAGCCTTCTACCAAACCAGCATCTTCGATCATTCAATCTATGAAGCCATGAGCAAGGTTGTGCAGAAACTGCTCCCGCAGTTGCCTGCTATGGAAGCTTTGCTTAACAAGCTTTGCGCCAGCTGTCGAATTCAAAAGGCATACCTGTTCGATACAACAAGCAAGATCTACCTCGCAACCGATGCCAGTCCCACCTTTCTAAAGGACTATGAAGTCTGCTCCGACTATGTCGATGTGATTGTCGACATCAAGCAGATATACGGCTGGGAGCCAAAGAGCCGTGACGGAGAATCTGCAGCCGACAGTGATAACGGCCAAGGAAGTGCTCCCAGTGAGAGCTTGATCACCTATGACAAGAGTGGTAACACTTATATCTATGCGAGAGAAGTCAACGAGTAAGTAGAGCAATCCGTGAAATTGGCGTTCCTGCTGACGACTCGCAGGTATTTTTCACTCATATGTGTAATGGGACAGGGTAGTACGGCGGACAAAAGAGTGCTGATCGATTACAATGTAAGCATCTTAAATGATGCTTTGCAGCAGATGTTCAAACTATGAGAGACTGCATTTGTAACATAGCGAAGGAAGAGTATGTCGGCTCAGGCAGCTCGTGTACATATTGATTGATGGGACCCAACTCCTATCTTCCGGACCAATCTTTCACCTATTCTTGGCCTTGGTTGTCAATGTGATCGCCAGTCTGTGCTTCAGCCACGCGATCGGAGCTCGGCCCGAAGCGGTAGAGCCGCGCTAGTGTGGCAGCCGCGAGCTCAACCTGGCGCTTCAAAACCGTTTCTGCGCCTGCCATCTTCAAATTTACGTCGTGAGCAGTGAGCTCGCCTTTTGCATCTTCTGGGCAGGTAAAGGGCGTCGCATTGATATCCTGATGCGACACTGGGCCTCTCGCGCGCCCTCCCGCTGCCCGCCCCGCCTCTTCTCTTTGAGTAGGCACTTCGATGAAGCACTAGGAGCGCGACAATCGGCCACCTCTCCATCCTTCTAACATCTATAACGCGTTGCCAACATGGCTGATTCCAATGGAGCGCAGTTTGGAGTCTCGCCACCGCTCTCGACCGCGCCGCCCACGAAACAAGACACAGAGCTCGGCGAAACACTCTTGACGGAACTGAAGGCACAGAACAACTTCGAGTCGCAGGAGGACACTGCAAAGAGGTAGGCCAAGTACACATTACGATTCAGATCAGAATAGACTCTTACACTCGACAGGAACTTGGTGCTGCAGAGACTACAGAAACTGCTGCAAAGGCTGGTTCAGGATGTGGGCAAGAAGAAAGGCATGAGTCCCGAACTACTGAAAGAGGCGGGCGGGAAGATCTTTACATACGGCAGTTATCGTCTCGGCGTCTACGGGCCTGGATCTGATATCGATTCTCTTATGGTTGCGCCGAAGCATGTCTCTCGTGACGACTTCTTTGAGCGCATGCCGGGCATGATTCGCGCTACATTCAAGCCAGAGGAGATCACAGAAATGGTGGTGGTTCCTGCGGCGGCTGTGCCCATCATCAAAACGAAGCTCATGGGCGTTGACATTGATCTGATCTTTGCGAATCTCCAGCGCGACTCCATCCCGACGAATCTGGACCTGAGCGATACGAATCTGCTTCGTGGATTGGACGACACGGATCTGAAGTGTGTCAACGGCACTCGAGTGACCGACCGTATCTTGACCTTGGTGCCGCAAACTCGCATTTTCCGCATCGCGTTGCGAGCTGTGAAGCTGTGGGCTCAAAAGAGGGCCGTGTACGGCGCGATTGCTTGCTACCCAGGCGGCGTTGCATATGGCATGATAGTGGCTCGAGTCTGCCAGCTGTATCCAAATGCTGCCGCACCTAAGATCGTCCAAAAGTTCTTTTGGTTGCTCAAGACTTGGTCGTGGCCTTCACCAATCTACTTACAGGCAAGAGAGAAAGGTCCGCTGGGGAAGACTGAGTGGGACCCCACCACCAATCTTGGAGACAAGCGCCATTTGATGCCAGTCATCACCCCTGCATACCCGTGCATGAATTCTACACATACGATTACGCCCTCCACAATGGCTGTATTGAAGAAGGAAGCCGATCGTGGAGAGAAAATCGTGAATGAAATCTACGAGGGAAAGCGACCGTGGAAAGACTTGTTCGCCAAGCACACCTTTTTCAGCGATGCCTACCAACATTACATCTGCATCATTACGGCGGCTCGGTCGAAAGACGCAGCCCAAGCCTGGTCTGGCCTGGTACAGTCGAGAGTCAAACGTCTTCTATCGGGCATCGAGCAATCTGATGCAGACAGTGTGAACTTGGTTCAGCCTTTCAACAAGGGAATTGCACGCCGACATGAGTGCAAGAGCGAGGCCGACATCGAGAAGACTCTAGCGGGAGGCCTTGAGTTTCACGTTGGCGAGTCCAAAACTGCTGAGCAATCTGCAACGGTCGCCGCACAAGTCGCAGCTCACGAGGAAGACGATGGAAACACGCTCCAAAACGCAGCTGCTGATTCAACGGCCCTCGAGAAGAAGAACGACATCACCGAGATCTGGACGACGACCTTCTACCTAGGAATAGAGCTGATCAAAGGTCCGCCGCCGTCTCGACTAACACCTCCCGCAGGCTGACCGTGATTGCAGGTGCGAAGAATCTCGACATCTCCTGGCCCATCCAGGACTTCAAACGACAAGTGCTCGAGTGGGATGGCTATGACAGTAATGTGCACTCTGTACAAATCAAGCACGTTCGCGAGTAAGTGACCTTCCTTCTGGAAACGGTTTCGAAACTAATGTGTGGCAGCCACCAACTCCCTGACGATCTCTTCACCGAAGGCGAGAAGCGACCAGTCAAGAAGAAGAAGCCGAAGAAGACAGAAACAGCTGCCGAGAACGACAAGAAGCGAAGCTTCACCAATACTGGCCTGGACGTGAGTATTGAGCATGCCGGGAGGAAGCTGCTGCGGCCGTCGACTATCTGGCACCTCGTTCATCGTTCAGGGATCGCACAAACCGCTGACTTCTGTGTTATAGGAGAATCTGGATCCTGCTAAGCGCCGACAGTCTGGCAACGTACCAGGCATGACCGCCGCCAAAGCAAATGGATCTGCTACGCCGAATGGTTCAGCCGGCTGAGAAGCCATTGCTACGACCCCATTTTCCCACCCAAAACTTTTGGCTCGGGTGACAGCCCAAAATTGTAAAACCTAACATCAATATCAGCTTTCGGTGACGCAGGACGCAATCATAGCAGATGCACTGGTCGAAACGAGCTATGGCGCGAACGACCGCAATCGACTGACGTGTGGCGCGATATGCGTGAAAAAAGACTCCGATCCGATTCGACTCAAAAGCGCGCCACAACACCGCCGATATCTTGGCCACGACAATCCATTCGCGAAGACCGAAAGCAATCGAAGGAGATGTCGAGCGAGGTAGGTAGCTCGAATGCGACACAGGCGATCCACCGAGAAGAAACAGAAAACGCAGGAGAAAAAACGTGATCTTGAAGTTCATTCGGCGAAGAACGCGGCGGATCCAAAAAGGACGAACGGTACGTGGCCAGCGGCTGTTCCATATTAACTGCGGATGCTAGACGAGACGTGGAGTGAGGCGGTAAGCTTCATTCTCTTATACCTTGAGCTTATGTAGCTGCCAAATGACATATGTTTATTGAGGTTCACGGACCTCGTAATAAATTATCAACAAGGCTTTCCTCTACATAATACGTTGTCGTGGACCGGTGCGACTACATTGAAATCTTATCCCGCTAAATTGAAATCTCGCTTTAGCTGAGGAACACTCTACACAAACACCTCTTCCCCTAATATTCTTTGGTTTCAGCGCCCTCGAGCCTCGACGAAGGGGAGGGGGGCCCTTATAAGGCAGGGGTAGGGGCCCCGCCGATATGCCCTCCCCGAGGAGGTAGGCGACGGGCAAGAAACGTTTAGAAAGTGTCGAAGACCTCGCTATCCGCCAAGTCGAATGATTATGTCAGACTTTGTATGGGGGCAGATTTCAATTTAGCAGGATTGGATTTCAATTTAGTCGCAGGGGTCGTGGACGGGGATGTCTGTATTCTGGCTACAAGTCTTGGCGCTCTACCTAGGGGGAAGAATCCCCCTTAGAACCCCCTCTTCCGCCTGCGGCGGGCCTTGATTAGTACTATTCGAATTCTAAAAGCATAAAGTATAAGGAGTAAAGATATAAGCTATATATTTAGAGTCCTCGTTATACTAATATTATATAAAGATACAATTCTTATAGACTTTTATATTTAAATCCGGGACTACCCGAGAATTTTAACGTATACTAAGACTTCCGATAAAAACGATAATACTATAATAACGAGTAATAACTATATTCTAAAACATCGATATTTGTATTCAGCGGATACAATTATACCTTATCGCGATAATATAGCTATATATCATACAAAAATGTAGGAAATATCGACAGTTTGAACTTGTATAATACAGAGTCCAGAAATTTGAGTTTAGCTAAGCGAGTTGCCAGAATACAGACACCTGTGGACGGGAACTGCTACGAATTTTAGAAGCCATTACCGGCTCTGCGGCAGCGAATGGCGCGAGGCGTCCAGTGTTCTCAGATCCACAAACCCTCTCAACCATTAGATAGAGGTTCATGTCGCTAAGTCCAAGCATTTCTGCCGAGACATTGATAGATCAGACCAACAGTTCCTTCAAATATGTCCGAACCAGGTCATCGAAGAAAGCTCAAAACGTTGGCTATGTACGTGGTGAAATGTGAACCCGGCCATGCCTGCAGGAGGTGAACGATCATGCAACCGAACGAACGTCGAATGATGCGTTGTACAGAACTCGCCTCGCCTCGCATGTCGTGCAGCAGGCGATCGACAAAAATGCCCACGTGGAACATTTCACCTGACCGGTGAAGAACGGCTTGGGCTGGACTGGCTTGTCTCGGTTAAGTCTGCACGTGTCTTTCAAAGCATTGAATTGTCAGAATTGTCTCGGTACGCCACTTTCCGAGCAGGAATCAATTCTCCTTAGCCTGTCGATGTACTTTTTGTGTGTGAGGTCGGATTTGGCAGAGGCAAGTGTCCCCGGCATCGCGCAAGCTGAAAAATACTGCATGCTGCGCCTTGCTATTGGCGGATTTCACATCAACGCTAACCGCTTTCTGCTTATGCGGGCGATGCGAAGTCGACCGGGATTTTCGTCGTGGATGGGGTCGTGTTGGAGGTGAGCGCTACTACTTCCTCGAGGACGGCGATGCTGGTGGCAAGGCAAATTGGTCCGGTGATAATAGAATGGACGTTATGATCGAGAGTAGCTGCCCTACATTAGCATTTCCCTTGAAGCAAAAACCGCGGCAGTGGATGCTCAAATCTCGTCAACAGATTGGGGCGGGCCGGCCGTGCATCATGTGCGGATGATGTACAGCGACTGTGACCAGGGTCTGCTGTGTGAGGGTGTTTGAAACGCCAGGTCCTTGTGATATCTGGTCAAGCTTTCGTGTTTGCCTTTTCCACGTTGGACAATATGAGACATGGCCGAGAGCATTGACTTCGTCATGGCAAGGCGCAGTATATGTGCGCGGTGCCGGACAGGATTTCTGATGCGCGCGGGAGATCAACTGCGAATATGGGCAATCGGGAACCCACCAGCCTACTCGAACTAGCTGTGAGGCTGATTATTGCCGCTAAAGGTGGGAAGTCTTGGCGGGCCATTCACTGCCTCGCCGACTGCATCCTACCAGCAGCAGAAGTGCCAGCGTAGGTTCACAGCTCCAGCATTTTTGTTTCCAGCGCCCTTCCTGCTGCCCGTCCGCCGCCCTCGTTTGTGCCAGCTGCATTGTCGGCCAATTTGCGCAGCCGCAGTGCTTGCTTGCTTGCTTGCTTGCTTGCTTGTCGCTGGAGTCGTTGTTTCGCTGCTCGGCCCTGCCCCTAGCCCGTCGCTCGTTCGCACGGTACGCAGCCAGAGTCTCAGTCAGCAAGCATTATTCGCATTCGTCTCCGTCGACCGTCCCGCCAGTTCTCGTGGCTCTGCGTCTATTCAGCAGGAAGCAGGAAGCAGGAAGCCTGAGCTGAGTGATACCTGACCGCTGCCGCTACCGCTGCCTTACCGATCCCGACTGAATCCATACCCATCCGCCCAACCACTAATCTGCGTCCCTCACCCGCAATCTGCCTGAAGCTGCGCTGCGCTGCCTTGCCTGCCCAGCCCAGCCAGCATTGCACCTGCTTCCGGCCCTTGGAACTCCTGTGGACTGCTCCGAGACTGCACTGCCGCTGCCGCCGCCGCCGCCGGAGCTTGCCATTGCACCTGGCCTAATCGTCTGACACCACTTGCCGTTTCTTGTTGCTTGCTCTCCAGCGAGCCTTCAGGTGCGAGCCTCTATGAACCAGCGATTCCGGAAGATTATTGGCTCGACACGTCGATCGAGCAGCAACAACAGCGTCGCTACCTCCCAGAGCTCCAACTCGACCACCAACCTCGCGCCCACCGCCTCACCGCCCGCAGCCCGTGAGCGATCGAGCGCTGCGAGCACGAACGGCACCGTCCCGCCCTCCTCGTCCGCCGGCAGCACTACTGCTCCCAGCACCGCGCCGACCTCTCAGAGCAGCACCGCGCCAGCAGTAGGCAATCCCAACGCCTCCTCCACCTCGCTGGCCGCTATGAACCCCAACCAGCAGCAGGCGCCGCTTGGCAGGCCGCCGTCATATCAGTACGCAAATGCGGGCAGTAATCTAGGTGCTCCAGGGCATCCTAACGCAGGCAGACCCTCGAGCCCAATGCCTCCGCCGCCCATCAACACTGGCGGTGGACATGCCTACGCTCCACAGCACGCGCAACAGCTCTACAACCAGCCTGCTCCGCCAGGCTACCCAATGCAAGGCCAACAGCCTTATGGCTATGGTCAGCACCCACAAGGACCGCACTCATACGCTGGTCCACGACCAGTTGGCGAGATGGAAGGCAGTCAACGAAGCAAAGCACAGCTGATTGTTGGCATTGACTTTGTACGGAAACATGCATTTCGGGTTTCTTGGCGTGTACTAATATGCTGTCTAGGGCACTACGTTCTCTGGTGTCGCCTTCGCCTTTGCGACCAATACCGAAGCCAAAGAAGATATCATCGTCGAATGGCCAGGCGCAGGCACGCAAACGAAGCAAAAGGTGAGCACACCGCCATGCCAAGACATTCAGCCTTGAGCTGACTGACCGTGATCTACAGATTCCTACTGTATTGTACTATGACCAGCACCAGCAGGTCGTTGGGTGGGGTCCAGATATCGCTGAGGCGCTTGCGCCAACAGGCTACCCAAAACCAGGTGTCCAAAAAGTGGAATGGTTCAAGCTTCAGCTGATGCTTTCTGGAAACACATACATCGACCCGATCAACCTGCCACCGCTTCCACCGGGCAAGTCTGAGATTGACGTCGCCGCAGACTACCTCTTCAAGCTTCGACAAGCTATGAGAAATCAACTGCAGAAGACACTCGGAGAAGTGTTCAATCGAGAAGAGCGCAACATCAGGTACTTTCTGACAGTGCCTGCCATCTGGAACGATGCTGGAAAGGCTGCGACGAGAGCAGCAGCGATCCAAGCTGGCTTCCTCCGCGACGAAAATGACAACCGACTTACTCTGATCTCCGAACCAGAAGCAGCGGCGATGTTCTGCTCCAAGACTGGTCTTCTGAATCTCAAGGTGCATGACGCCGTTCTCATTGTTGACTGTGGTGGTGGTACAGTCGACTTGATCGCCTACGAAGTTGAGGAGGAGTCCCCTTTCACGGTGGCAGAATGTACAGCTGGCTCTGGTGACTCTTGTGGTTCCACAGCTCTCAACCGCAACTTCTCCAACATTTTGCGCGCGAAGATCAGGAAGATGAAGCTGCCTGATGGGTCCAAGACCGCAGGCAAAGTCTACGCCAAATGTATCATGGACTTCGAGAACCGAATAAAGGCCGACTTCCGTAACAACGGCCAAAAATGGGCTGTCGATGTCGGTATTGAAGCTGAATTCCCAGAAGCCGGCATCGAGGAAGGCTACATGACATTTACGAACGAGGAGATCTTACAGTGCTTCGAGCCTGTGGTCAACCGCATTTTGGAACTTGTCAGAAACCAGATCATTGCCATTCAAGCACAGAACCGATCGTTGCAGGTGAGTTTGAGCGATCATCCTAGAGAAGCGCAGTACTAACGATTTACAGAACGTGCTCGTCGTAGGAGGTTTTGGTGCCTCTGAATACCTCTTCCAGCAGATCAAGCTGCACGTGCCGCCACAGTTCCAGAACAAGGTGGTCCGACCTATGGATTCCGTGGCCGCGATTGTCAAGGGAGCTGTCACTGCTGGTATCACCGAACGTGTCATCACATCACGTGTCGCAAGAAGACACTACCTCATGGCAACTCTGCAGCCGTTCAAAGAGGGTCACCATCCCGAGCAGTACCGGGTGCCATCCCTCGACGGCAAGGATCGTTGCAAATACACGCGTCAAATCTTCGTGCAAAAAGGCCAAAGAGTCAAGATTGGCGAGCCGGTCAAGGTTTCATTCTTCCGACAGGTCGCACCTGGCGCCACGCTCATGTACGAAGATGTTTTGTACGCTTGCGACGAAGACGTGTGCCCAGAATATACCAAGGATCCACGTAAGTCAGCTCGTATACGTTGCGCATGCTTGATACTGACGCTCGATACAGGAATCAAGGAGGTCGTTACCCTCACTTCTGATCTAAGCCGAAAGAACCTGGAAAAGGACTTCGAACGCATGGACACACCTCAAGGTACTTTCTACCGAGTCTACTTCGATATTTACCTCACCCTCGATGGTTCTGAATTCAGCGCCGAGCTTGTTTGCCAAGGCGAAGTCATGGGTCGTTGCTCCGCCAGATTCAGATAATCTTGCACCATCTCCAGACACAGCACGGCGTTCGGGTCCAGCAAAAAAAGTAATTATGGTCAATGATCAGTGATGCGGTCGGATATCATGGCGACGGCGTCAATAAAGGTGTTGGATAGAAGGCAGGACGACGACGGCAGCAGCACGAGCTATGCATTCCCGACCTGGACCTTCGATTGTTGCATGTACGGCCGACACAGCAGAAATTTGAAGATGAGATGCGATGTATACCCATTGGAGCGACCGCCGTGTTTCGTGAGCATCTTGGTAATGGTCGCGACGAACACTTGCACAGCACGTACCCGCGCGCACGCACGCCCACACATACAGCCCCTCCGACACTGAATGACCTTGCCGACACTAGCAGGACTTGGAGTCGGACAAAACTATGACCAGTCTTAACGTTGGACATTGAAATAGTGCCGGGTTGTAATGGTTTTGGTAGTCACCGCGTTGACTTGAGATGGTGGACTATTGCTGGTGTGCGGTGGTGGATGATGTAGCAGTGCGAGCTTCGTTGATCAGCTTTGTCGTTGAATGTCGTCTTCCCTTTCTCGCACTTACGTAGCCTTTCCATCTCTTTTTTGGTAGCTTGTGGATATAATTGAAGCATTTGACATATATGAAAAGCGCGTGTGTCATCTCACACCCTTGTTGCAATACTGTTCTCATTTCCTAGTATATCAAGTTTGTACAACAGCGACATCGCATGTGTAAATGGTGCATCCTCCTATATGGTCCTCGGCGCCAAGATATGGCATCTTCTCATGTTCGCGCCTTCTTCATAGTCATCTACCCACTCGCCTTTCCCTCATGAGCAATCAGTGCTTCGTGGCTGGTCTTCCACTTCGATCAAATTGGGTATCATTTACGCCTTCTGGGTCAGGGTCTTGCGAGCCTTGACAGTGGCATTATAAAGTGCATCCTTGAATGCAAAGAGGAATGCAGCGGTGATGACCGACTGGGTGACCTTTGGTCCGATACCTTTAAAAAGAAATGTCAGCAGTGATCTCCCTAAGAACTTCGGTAAATGAGAGTGATCTTACCTCCATAAAGACCACCAACACCCTCCTCGGTATAGATTCTTTTGAGGGTGGCAGTCATACCCTCCTTCTTACTATCCTTGCTGGCGACATGTGCTCGCGACTTGACCGTAATGTATGGGTATGTAATAGAAGTCGCTGCAAGTTTACCCAGAGCACCAAGCATGAAGCTATCAGTTGGGGTGACTTTTCGTCGTTTCTCAACCATTTGCTTCAATTGTTCGAAAATTGTGTATTGAAGAATGGGGTTGATGACCAGGACTAGAGCTGGTAGAACACCTGCGAAAAGTCGGGTGAAGCCGTCCTCACGGATGATTTTTAGGAGGGTAGAGATTGTGCCTGGTGTTTGGGTCTTTCGTGGCTTCTCGCCCTCCTTGGTTGGGAGAGTCTCTGTTGACTCGTTCTCACGGGCTGTCATGCGTGTGTTTACTACCCAAATTGGGTTTGTGAGCATGACGGTTGCTGAACCGGCTAAGGCACCTGCTGCCATGGACTCCAATGTGCTGAGGTTCTTCTTCCCGCTGGATTTCTGGAAGAATGCTCGTGAGAACTCATACCCTTGTTTGTAATGTCAGTCAAGCTTGTCCGATCCGCAGCAATATGTGCTTGCTCACAGTAGTAATATACGAAGTTCGTGACAGTAATGCCGAACAGTGCACTATCCAAACCAGCATATAGACCGATTATGCCCTCACGATCCACGATGCGCTTGGCCGCAGCCAATGTCCCTGATGATGCCTTCTTCTTCTCGACTTGTGCTCTTGTAGATAGGGTAATCAAAGGATATCTGTGTTGCTCAGCATCGCGATCGTTTTCCTCTAGATCTGTGCTCTCCAAACTAACGTCAAGGCCATTGAAAGCAAGCCTCCGCCCGCTCCTGCGAGAGCGTGAACCACATTATCGCTCTGCTGCTCGGCGGTGCTCTGCTGAGCTGCGCTCTCCTGTATATCTGCTTTAGCGGCCATGCTGTGTATCTCCCTAATCCTGGCGCATTCGTACTTTCTCTGACATTTTGGCGGTCTTTGTAGGAGGTCGCGTGAAAGTTCCGGTTGACGGCGAAAAGAAAGAGGAGTTGCGACAAGGATGAAATCAGTAACGATGCCTACACTCGCGATATCCCGGGTACTTGAGGTACTTCTATTACCTCGACTTCGCAGCTTGTGATGCAGCCACCCACAATACCGAGGTCCTGCTGGAGATGACGATGTCCTAGATCGGACTCTTCCCGTGCCCGCCGAGGCTTTTGCCAGGGAGTACTTTGCGCGAGTGAAGGTACAGGCCATCGTCGTCAGCCCACTAGTTCTACGCGCGCTTCTATACGCGGCGCGCGTCTTCCACAGTCTTCATCTTGAGGACTGTCAACACATACTCAAAAGTCTTAGGCCGAGATCCGTCAACATGAGCCAGCACATGGACGAAGTAATGGAGGATGCTCCGGACACGCAAGATGTGGCTCTGGAGACTCCTGCCGCTGATGTCTTCATTCCCCCTTCAATACACAAATCGAAAGTACTATCCGGAGACAGTTATACACACCATTCTGCCATTCCGCCGACCATCAAGGACGACATGACTACAGAATGCGTATTGGGTGTAGACGAAGCAGGGAGAGGGCCAGTACTCGGCCCAATGGTTTACGCACTCTACTATCTGCCAACCACTCTGCATAGATCGCTACTGGCCGACACGCACAAATTTGACGACTCCAAAGTTCTTACCCCAGCAGTTCGCTCAGATCTCATGGAGAGGATATGCACTGCAGATACAGATCTTTATCAACATTGTGGATGGGCCACAAGATCACTGTCAGCCAAAGACATCTCTTCTGCTATGCTTAGGCCCAACGGAGTCTACAACCTCAACAACCAGGCCATGGATGCGACAATCGACCTCATTCAACAGGTACTAGATTCTGGTGTCAACATCAGAGAAGTCTATATCGACACGATCGGCAAACCAGAAGTCTACCAGAAGAAGCTTGAGAAAATATTCCCAGCTCTCAACATCACAGTCGCGAAGAAAGCCGACAGCTTGTACCCATGTGTCTCCGCCGCTTCTGTTTGCGCCAAGGTCACGAGAGACGCTGCGCTCGAAGTCTTGTATACGGCCTTCGCAGGCACTGACGCCATGACCGAAATGGAATGGGGTTCTGGCTACCCATCTGACGCACGATGCTCAAATTGGCTCAAGTCGAATATGGATCCGGTCTTTGGCTGGGGCAACGAATGTCGCTTTAGCTGGGGCACAGCGAAGGAAATGCTTGAGGCAAAAAGCGCTCCATGCCGTGTTGACTGGCCAGATGGCGATACTGACACCGACAATCTCAAGCTGACCAGTTTCCTGCTTGGTGCAGAGGAGGATAAGGAGGATGAGCTTGCCACTTGGTTCGGGCGTCGAGTGACGGAAGAAGTCTTTTGAGTTACGCATTCACGACCTCGAGGCAAGAGTCCAACGCAATAAAAGGTCTGGATCTTACCAAAACACAAGGACGAGTCGCTCGACTTGGAAAGCATTACCAGTATGCCTGGCAACCCGTTCTACAGCTTGACCCGCAAACTGGGAAGAAACTGGGATGGCGAGACACGACATCTTATTCATCCTCGAAACAGTTCATGCTCTATCACATATGCACATGCACCAAACCAGCCGAGTCCAAACCCCGTGCTTCCTGGGCCATGGTCAGCATCGGTAGCTGACTTTATGGAATTGTCTCCCGAGCAAGCTGATTACCATTACCATGATCATCGTTTCCACGATCCGACCGAGGAAGCAGCATCTAGACACCATGGTCGAGAGAAGACAACTGCCGCAGAGGATCGAAGTCGGGCTGAACGATCAAGGTCAGCAAGCTACACATACTCAACTTCAGCCACGTCCAGCAAAGCGAGATCTAGGTCTGCCGACAGCAAAGTGCAACATTGGCTCCAAAATGTGGAAGACGACGAGGCCAGTCGATCAAGTCAACATCAAGGAAGAGGATAAATTAGCACGGATCGCGACGTTTTGCTACCCTCCATGCTCCACGGAGTTCTTCTGTCGATTTTAGGGCGAAGTGGCATGCGTGGCACAGAGTCTTGTACGACGCCTGAGTGCCTCAGGACGATTCCATAATTGCCGCTAGGCAAGAGCTTTCTTCTCAGACGTCTCATACAACGCTCAAGGTCGTGTTGGTAGTATTGATGCTGCTGTCTGCGAAACTTTCCAGGATGCCAATAGGGCTGAGTTTTGACCTCGGACCACACGTTCTCCGAAGTTAAGGCACCTGTAGCATTTTCTTGATCTTCTATGGAAAACGAGACGAGCGCTTAGTCAAGAATCATTGCTACAGTGATCTGTCGTCATGTACGACTACAGACGTGCGAGCTTTTCCACCCTTTGGCCTAGCTGAGCTCGAAGGATTCTGTCGAAGCGAAAGCCGCACACCCTTGTTCGGCTCATCAAATTGGGGACATGCGAGCTGAGTAAAGTTGCGCTTGAACACCAGGATGACCTTTATTAGCGCAGCCGTTCCAATACTATGGTACCAAATCCTCCAACTTCACTGCTGTGATCTTCCTTCACACTAAGCTCTCTCAATTTCACTTTCTAGTGATCAGAAATCTATTGACGCATTGGAACCCCATCGACAGACGAGTACACATAGAGTGGTTTACCAGAAGCCATGGCGACATCGCCATTCACAATCAAGACACATATTGTCAAAGGACAACATGTACGAAATTATCCTGGAACAACCAGAAACGGCGATAGCGACGTTCAGTATCTGGAAGTGAAGCAGTACATTCCTCATGACAACCAAGAGCCAAGCGAGGGCGACATGACCATCATCGCAACACAAGGCAGCTCATTCCACAAAGAGCTATACGAGCCTCTATTCGAAGATCTCTCCACGCAATGCAAGCAGCATGGCGTCCGCATCCGCGCCATTTGGGCAATCGACTCAAGCAATCATGGAGGAAGCTATATCCTCAACGAGAAGACGCTCGGCGACGATCCATCCACTTTCGACTACGCTCGAGATGTACTCCAAGTAGTCAACGAGTTCCGACAAGAAATGATCCAACCCATAGTCGGTCTCGCCCATTCGATCGGGAGCGCAGCATTGATTGAACTCAGCACTTTCCACCCCAGAATCTTCGCCTCCCTAATCTTCTTCGACCCAACGATCGGCTCTGACATGATGGGCGTAGGCCCTATGATCCTCCAAATGGCATGCACACGACCCGACCTCTGGCCAGACATGGCTACAGCCGAGAAATTCTTCAAAAAGTCCTTAAAGTCCTGGAATCCTCGAGTCCTAAATCGTTGGCTCAAATACGGTCTTCGTTCAACACCCACTCTCCTCTACCCAACCTCACAAGATGAGATAACTCTACGAATGCCAAAATCCCACGAAGCCTGGACATACGGCCGCTCCTTCTTCTCCTACACCCCCGGCAACCCAATCACAGAAAAAGACAAAATCTTAAACCCGGACATCGATTCCTCCTCCATATTCGGACCCTTCTACCGCCCGGAAATCATGTCAGCATACCATAAACTTCCCTTTCTCCGGCCCTCTACCTTATTTGTCTTCCCTGAACGTAATCCAGTACCTGACCATATCCTCGAAGCAAAAGTTAAAACTTGTTCGGGAGCAGTCAAAGTCGAAAAAGTGACGATTCCAGAAGTCTCACATCTAGCTCCTTTTGAGAATCCTGAGGCTTGTGCGAAAGTTGCGGCGGAGTTTTTGGGGAGAGATTTAGAGGATTGGAGGGAAAGGGTGGAGTTTGAGAGGAGGAATAGGGATGTGAGGAGTGTGGATGGGGATTTACTTAGGCTTAGTGATGAGTTTTGGAGGAAGGTGAGGGAGTTTTCTGAGAAGGGGGTGGAAGGAATTCCTGGGATGCCTCCTATCAGAAAGCCGAAACTGTGATGCGCAATGAGCGGTATCGATGGCAAAGGAGAATAGATGATGGACATTTGGCCTGGAAGCCCTCTTCTGCATTACATTACGACACTTCGTGCCTAAGGTAGACCTCTCTCCTACTTGCAGTTGATTAACTTGCATCACCTTTCCATGCCAGATTCCATCCATTTGCTGCTGGTTCAGCATAATCTTTCTGTCGGTTGCAAACTTTGCTTGCAATCTAATCCAAATCTATTCGGCCGTTCAAGATTGAGTCGTAAAGTTCATTACTTCAGTCGCATCTACAACCATCCTCCATCTAATCAGATCCCTCCTGTACGGTCAACAATACTACTCGTATCGGTAGCAGAAAGGTCCACTGAAGGTGTCCATCACGTCTTTGAAGGCTGGATCGGCAGCAACGAAGCCAAATGGAAGTTTGTCATTGAGTGTCATGGCTGGGCAGTCGGGCACATCGCATCCAAGTGTGGCAGTACCTGAGATGACGTTCTGTCGGCGGTAGATGTCAAGGTTTTGCCATACGGTCCAGATTCTGTAACACGTTAGTATTCTGGTCGAAGACAAGGGGTAAAATTAAGGGCTTACTTGTCCACCATGCCGTGGTGTAAATAGAAAAGAGGATCACCTGGAGAAGAGTGGAAGTCCATCATGGAACCACCAATCTGCCAGTGACCACCACCATGGACACCGAACTTGTTGGTATCGCTATTGTAGCCTTGCGAAAGCCACTGGAAATCTTCGACGTAGATCTGATTGAGTACAAGCTCGGTCAAATTCTGATAGGTGTTGTAGTTCTTCGAGAACCACGGGTTGATATCACGCTCAAGACAGCGTGGGTTGTATTCGAAAGAAGAGTTGACGTTGTTGGCATTCGGCAAGTCAAGTGGTCCGAGGTTGACGACATACTTGCTGAATGGTCCCTCCGTCACACAGCCTCCGCCAGTTCCTGGTGGGTATGTGACATCTTGGGCAGCAAGCCAGGTATCAGCACGGCCAGCAACGAACTTTCCGTTGCTTCCCATGCTATACTCATCGCCAGAGAAGAGCGGACTGTCCTGAGGAGCATCGAAGTCTTCTGCCCAATTCCAGTATGGAAGGACTCCAGTATAGCCGCATAGCTTCTGCAGGTCCTGCTCCAGATAGTGAATGAATGTTCGATGCCATGCAAAGAAGTCGGCTGTGTCGTGAATGTTCATGGTATAGTTGATGTGCGTGGCAACGTATTCGTCGAAACGAGATTTGACACCTGGATAGTCGGCTGCTTGAGCAGAAGTCATGACTTGTGGCTTCATTTCTTGCAGACAGATCACTGCGTCTGTAAAGCTCTTGCGAGTTTCGGGTGACAGAGTACGCCACTCTTTCCTCACATCGGCATTGTCATATGTGCATGCCGCATTCTGTCGAGAGCCAACGTTTGATCGCATAGTCTCATCGGCGATCTGTGAGATATTCCTCCAGGCGTCACCACTGGAGATTTGTGATGAGGTGTAGCTCTTGATGCTTGGTGCTTGCGCGGCGGCAAGTGTGGCCACCGTGGCCAGAGAAGTGAAGGTGTTGAAGGGCATTATGGTCGTGAAACGAGTGTAAGAATGCCAAAGGTCCAAAATGTCCAAGGGAAGTAGTTATTCGAACGCAAACGGTACGACCAGTATTAACGAAAGTAGGGAAGAGTAGCAGGCTGGCACAAGTACGCCAGGTTCATGAGACCTGCAGTGAATAGCTGTGGGTTAGCAGGAGGGAGGCGACATTTGAAGGAAAGGCCATACCGAGCGGTCGTCCAGCATGTTTACGAGAAGCTGCAAAAATATCAGAAGTAGTGGGCCTCTGCACTATCGAGATAATTGCCAGCAAGGGGACCGCGGCGGCAAGCGACCACAATCCTCGTGGCAGAGGCTTCCGTTCACCAGTCACGACCAGTGGTGCAGCGTGCACTGGGTCCCTCACGCCAAAGTGGTGGCGTTTGGAAGCTCGAATTGGGAGGTCGGATCTATCTTAAGCCGCTATCGGTCACACGAGCCGGCGAACTGGGCTCGAAATGGCTAGCAGTATTCTGGATAGGAGCACAGATCTGGCCAGACAGAACAGAGATTGGTCGCTGCCGTGATCCGGAAGCAGACCCTCATGGCCAACAGCGTTGGCGTTTTCGTGGCAAGGAGAGTTTGCGCCCAACTGGAGATGTAACAAGCCACGCTGTGCGCCCAGTGGCCTTCATCTCCAGACATCATCACACGCAATACTGCCCTCATACAGCATCTTGAGCCTCGCACGAGGTGTATAGCGAACGCAGGAGGAGATACCAAAGGGCCGAGCAGAGGCGACCGCCGCTTCAACACGACCAGCCGGTATTCAGTGCCAAGCTGCCAGGCCCACCTCGGCCGGCGACAATCTCTCGATTGATCCTGCCGAGCTCCCGTGAATTGGCTTCCAAGGGGAATGAAATCAGAGACAGCCTGACTCTCGTTGGCTGCAGAATTCACGGTGAGTCCGAAACGTGACTTCGATCTCTCACGGTGTGAAGTTGGCAAGAATGCGGCTCTGCGAAGCATCCCAGAACCATCGCCGTTGTCAGCAGGGAATTGTAGAATCGTCGAGGTTCCTGGGAACGTTGCACCCTATGACGAGCAGGAAAAAAGGTTGTTCTAGCTTCCTAGCTGCACGTGGTTGGTAGCCAGCCGTTCATTGACAGCCAACTTCTCTATCGCTGCCAGTAACATGACATCTACAAGGCTCAAGTGACCGACAACAATGTCGCAGTAAAATTCCTGTACATTATTTCCCATCCAGTGGCATCGGCGTTCCGGATCAATCATCAATATGCGACTTTTCTTACTTCCTGTGTCGACGCGACGCACTCTCATCTATTGCGAGCGGGTTCAAGAACAGGTCTCGGGCAGCAAGCCACCTTTGCAAGAACGCATCATCAACAAGGCCTCAACGACGTGGGCGGGATGGGAAAAGGCGGAAAAGGGTTGGCAGAAGAAGCTCACAGTCTACGGCAACCAAGTCTTCAAGCGCATACCCTTTGAAGAATGGGGCCTCAAGACAATCCCACCAGCCACCAAGAAGCGACTCGAAGACGTCGATAATGGCAAACTGAAAGTCGAGTGCTATTTCCCCGGCGCATTTCTGAAAGAGAGCAAGGTACTGGGACTATTACAACGACTAGCGACCGAACGACAGGCTTTGCATAGGAAGCGGATGTGGCAGTGTATAGTATGGGCTCCAGTCACCATTCCATTCGCGCTCGTGCCAGTGTAAGACAGTCGTGGCTGCAAGAGAATTCTGTCGCTGATGACAAGTACGCTGATATGTGTCTTAGAATACCCAACATTCCATTCTTCTACCTGGTATTTCGTGCTTGGTCGCATTACAAAGCGCTGTATGGAGGCAAGCTGCTAGAGCACTTGACCGCGCACAATCACATCAAGACTGTTGCATCAGCAAAGATGGACGAGATGTACGCTGTGGGACTCATTTCGCCAACCCGAGAGGCTACGCGCGAAGCTACCGTGCCTACCCGCGACGAGATTGGGCAGATTGCGAGAATCGTGGAGACACAAACGGAAGGGGGCAAAGAAGATGCTATGCTTCTTCAAAAGTGGAATGGCAAGCTACTTGCAGAAGGCTTCAATCTTCCTGAAATGGAGATTGAGATTGAACGAGCAGTGGAGCAGGCTGAGAAAGATATAAAATCGGAGCATGAGTTGAAAGAGGAGAAGCAGGAATTGCAAGGCGCTTCAGGAAAAGTTGCTGATGTAAAAGTTCAGGAGACGAAGAAATGATTGACGAGAACAGAGCATAATTGGGTCATTACAAACAGCGAGGCGTTCGCGGAGGTTCTGGCATACGGAGTAGACTTGGATACACCACACTTAATATGTGTACAGAAGCATCGGCAGCGATGCTGCATGAGGCTTGAACATGTCACCGACACAGCCTCGAGGTCTTCCAGCGAAGCAGCATCTTGGAGAAGTGATCGCACGGGCTGTACGAAGCGGAACTGAACACCATGGCAAGCGAACGCACACTGCTGAATCTCGTATGCTGGCGAAACCATGCTCATGGAATCACGTGTGATCGTGAAATACCCTCTCTGTTAACTCAGCTGCACGCGTCTTGCACAAATGCTCCGGGTTCGCAGAGACGACCGAGGCCGAAAGCAAATGGGTCGGAAGCTCGACTTCACCCCACTTCGACCTTGTGCCGCCTACACCTGCGACCAACAAGGCACTGTTCGGTTATTGTAGCAATTGCAACGATTGCCGCACCAAAGCAGAATGGTCCGGTCGTGAGCAGGGAACTCGTGGAGCGGCACCACAATGTGGCTCTTCGACTCAGACCATCTCTGTCAATGCCATGACCCGCTCTGGAGCTAGTGCAATCCACGAGGTAAGCTATTTTACTTTCCTCTCTTGCTGTCTTCAGGATTGCTACGTTTTCTGCTCGCTGCGTTCCTTCGACTCCTTCCTTGCAAGATCAAGAAACAAAATCAAAGACACCGTACAGTCCATCCACCACTGAATCGACACGATGCCTGGCCGCCTCCAAGATCGCATTGCGATCATAACCGGCTCCTCCTCAGGCATAGGCCGAGCGACAGCTTTCGCCATGTCAGCGGAAGGCGCGAAGATCGTCTGTTCAGACCTTCAAGAAGGAAGCTGGCGAACTGACGCCCCACCCGAAGACGAAATGAACGGTCCAACACACGAAAGAATAAAAGCGAACGGCGGAACAGCAATTTTTGTAAAATGCGATGTAACAGATCCAGCTTCAATGGAAGCACTAGTAAAAGCCGCAGTGAAAGAGTTCGGAAGATTAGATATAATGGTAAGAAAAGCCAAACAAGCCACGCGTTGAGAGCGAAATTGATATGTCTTCTACAGGTCAACAACGCAGGTTTCGCCCTCGAATCCCGCCTCCCAGCACCAATCTGGGAAACCCCCATCGATCTCTACCAAAAAACGATGAATGCAAACGTAAACGGAGTTTTCTACGGCACCCAGTACGCCTCCGCACAAATGATCACTCAAGAACCTCTTCAACCCTCAGGAGATAGAGGTTGGATCTTAAACGCCGCGAGCGTCTACGGTCTAGTAGGAACACCTTCAGCACCAGCATATTGTACATCAAAAGGTGCAGTCGCGAATTTGACAAGAGCTGCAGCATTAGATTGTGCACCATATAGGGTACATGTAAATGCTGTGAACCCGGGATACGTTGCTACGCATGTGAGTAAAACCAAAAGCCCTCACCCTGCACTTTCACGCCTTGTAGACCTGTTGTCTTACTCCCAGGGCCAATCGATTCATTGGTTGCGGACGGTTTTTCATCGCTTAGAACATCTGCTAATGCTTCTGCCCTTTACCTTTAGATGACGGATTTGATTTTTAGTAGTCCGGAAGTGAAAGCGCAGATTGAACCGCAGCATCCGTTTAGAGGGATGGGGAGGCCGGAGGATATTGCAAAGGCGTATGTGTTTTTGGCGAGTGATGATGCGCAGTGGATGACGGGGGTGAACATGCCTGTTGATGGAGGGTTTTTAGCGAAGTAGTGTAGCGAGATGTGATAGTGGATGTTCTCTAAAGAAAGATTACTATTTCGCTTGATGAATTCTCTGCTTGCTGTACACTTTTCTCCGCTAACAATAGTAGTCGCAGTTCATCTCTGGTTGCTGTAGTCATTGCATTACTGATTGATGAGCATTTTCGCTTGCGCCTGTCAAACACCTTTCCCTCCCATTCCATACATCCCACTCCAGTAAAATGCGATCATTTCAATTTCCACAAAAGTCATGCCATTGCGTCCGTAATAGTAGCCGCCAGCCTTGTCAGAAACGACGATGCAATCATAGTTGTCCACTGAGAATGGCCTCAGTAGCACTGCCAATGTACTGGCGTTTGGCATCCATATTTACGCCGAATCTTCTCTCCAATTCTGCCTTGATACTCTTCTTCGTCACGCTCATGAGATCCGCAGTGCTGAGGATCTGCCGGATCTCGGCAAGGATGGCATCGTCACTAGGGAGGTCCGCCATGTCGATATCAGTTGCAGACAGTGCTCGTGGCATGCCCATGCCGTTATCGGAATATGCCAGCGACATGTGCGATGCGTTAGGGTGCATCTGCGGCACAGTGAGTTGGCTCATGTGATGCTGGCTCTGCTGGTAGCCATATTCAGACGCAGCAGGATGCCAGCTCTTCGTAGCGTAGCTTATACCGGAAATTTCGGACCGGGTGTCGTCTCGTTGTGTCTGTGCATCCCATAGCTCGGCCTGGTACTCTTCCCACTTCTTCTTGGGGATGCTGTCTGGGTCGAACTTGCCTTCGTCGCTAACAATGACCTGCTTTCCTTTTTCACCGGTGACCATACGCGTGTTACCCCAGGAGAAGTCGTCCATGTGCCAGAACGCAATAAGTGGCAGACAGAAGGAGAAGACCGGAGTAGCAAGCATGTAGATGATCATCCAGCCCACCATTTCCCATTTGCGTCGCAAGATGAAAATGATTGCCTGCAGACCATAGATGGCACCCAGGAGAATGAAAGCTGTTATCGGAACAGTACTTGGGTTCCTAGCCACTTCCACAATCAGGTAGATGATGTAGCCGACGATGACAGGCTGGACAATGGTTGAGAGCAGATCCAAGAACACGACGAATCTCATACTGAAACAGCAGAACCCGCACAGTTGTGAGAGAGGAATGACCTCAATCAAGTTGTGCACAGTGGAGTTGATCCATCGTCGACGTTGCGACATGAACACGGCCCAGCTGTCGGGAGCGATAGTCCAGGCATGAGCGCGCATAATATACTTCGTCTTGTACTTGGAATGGTACTTCATGAGAAGAGTCGTCAGATATCTGTCCTCTCCAAGGTGCAGAAGGTTCTTCATGTGTAGTGTGTCGACCCGGACTTCGGAGTAGTCATTAACAATCTCGCGAGAGACAAAAAGTGGCTTTCCTGTTTCCGCAGCGCGAATTCGATACATAGAGAAACAACCGGGCAGACAAGTGACGGATCCGAAGAGCGATTCGAAGGCCTTGGTGAGATTGTGCGAGATGTAGTATTCGTAGACTTGCATCATGGTGATCATGGATGCCTTTGCGTTGGTAAGTGCCGTCTCACCGCAGACAGCGATGAGCTTGGTGTCGTTCACAAACGCAGAGACAAAGCGTGTCGCAGAATCGGGGGCCACGACTGTGTCTGCATCAATTTGCAGTAAGAACTCATAAAAGGTCGGATTCACTCCAATCACGTTACGAATCTGGTGGTGCATCTCCAGCTCGAGCGGCGTCATGGGCATGTTGTAGTGGACGCGGTTCAGGAAGCGCATCAGAATCATCTGAGAGTCACGCTTGCCTCGGTTACCAGGTCTCGATACTTCAGACGGCTTGCCGACCTTGACGATGACAATGAAGGGCACAATATGACCTTGCACTTCGTAAAGTCCGGAGTAGACCTTGCCCATGTTGTGTTGCTTGAGACCTTCTCCAAGAGACTCAAAACTGAGCGGCTCAGGGTCGACTGTCTCGGGAACGCCCAGAATGTCGAGAACTATGCGAGGTGTTGGACGATCGTTGCCTTGACCAATGATCATGCCGTCGCAAACAATGAAGAGAAGTTTGCGCTTGTCATCGTATCGCATTCGAGCTGCAGAATCTATCGCACGTCGAAGCGAATCTTCGTCTTCCGTATAGGCCGGGACCGTGCAGATGACGAACTTGTCGAGATTTTCGGGCACGTTCTTCTTTCCGAATTGCAGGGCAGCCAAGAACTTGAAGCAGATAACAGAGACCAGTAAGAGAGAGATAGCAAGTAAGATGTACTTGGCAAACTGGCACTGCGGACTGCTTCGAGTATCCACGTTGCCCACGTAGAAGAGGTTGTCCATGCATGTCTGCATACGTGCTCGGAGACCAGGATCCAAGTTCAAGGCCATCCAGTACTTTGTGACGTCTTGTCCGGATCGCTGCTGGAACAAATCGACCACTGTATCATCCATAAAGTTTGAGTTAGGCGCAGTGCTTGGTCTGTCAACACCTGGAGGATACTGTGGAGCTCTGCCGCCCGCGATGTAGTCGGTGAAATCATAGACGCGGCCATTGATGTAGGCAATGTAGTTCGACTTGTCGGCCAGAGTCTTCAGATATTGAGGAGAGTAGCCGACATTTCCTTTCCAGTAGTGGCCTTGAAGGAAGATCATCTGCTCGATAAACCAAGCCGGTCGAGAATCGTTTGTAGCCCATCGGAAGTCATGGTACTGCGCATTCGTGTCCGTGGCACTAATCGCGTTCGTCGAGCCGCTGTAGTTGTATGTCACGTAGCTTAGCTGCACTGCGGGATCGATACCAGATTCGTTGCGGCCCTGACACATGGCAGATACCTGGACAGGGAAGAGGTTGGTCGAATCTGTTCCAGCGTATTTCTTGAGAGCGGAGTCCGGTACTATCGAAGGGTAGTGAGCGGGCATAAAAGCGCTGAGGTCGAAGACGACACCACGAATAGCAATGTAAGCTGTGTTGCCATCTTTGCCGTTATACGAAGAGAGCTCCTCCAGACTGTAGACGTGCTGTGTAGGACAAATTATCCTGGGAAAGCCAACCATGAAGAAGACCACAAATCCGCAAGATAGCCAGATGATCAGATTGATGGCCAGTTTTTCTCTCCAGGCCATTCGGATATCCTTTCTAGGCATACGACCGATGTACCTGACAGCGAAATCGGGCACCCACCAAGTCAAGAAGTAGACGATGATCAGCCATCTGACGCGACTGCCGGAAAGTGGCTTCTCTTCGATCTCCGCGGCCTTAATCTCATTGCCTTTCTCGAGCATTTGAGACCTGGTCTCGAGATTGCGGAACATGTCGCCTTCACGGAAGGCTGAAGCACCAGCCTCACTCTTCGCATCGAGATCTCTGCTTCCAAAGTATCCAGCGGCCTTGTCATCCAGATATCCAGATCCTGGAGTCTGCAAAAGCTGGACCTTTGAGTCGCCAAACCCTCTCTTGGCGTCAATCGGCGTCAGCATACCGGAATTACCGTATCCATCATCGCCATATGGAACTGGGATTTCTCCCAGCTCAGGGGCACGTGTAATCTGTCGCCAGCATCGCTCACTGAGGAACACACCTGTGCTTCCGACTCTGGCTTCGTTGCTTGGCCAGCTCTTGTCATCCAGTATCATCTCAGACTTCTCCCTTTCAGTGCCCACGACAGATACTTCGCCCTCGGCAGTACCAAGGAATTCACCAAAAGGCATGAATATGCTGAAGTCGGCATTCTTGAGTCGCTGGCAAATTTCAGCGATGCCAAGAGTCTGAATCTGTGTCCGGACACATTTGCTGTCGAATTGGTTTGCAATACGTCTGTCGTTCGGCTTCAGACAGAAGAAGAAATAGGAGTTTGTGTTGGTAAGCGTGAGTGATTTCGTGATGTTCTCCAACGAGGATAGGAATTGCGCAGCGGCACCTTGCTGAGCATCGAGGCCGGGTTTGGGGAAACGGGAAAAGCTCTTCGTTCCCTCGTCGCTGCTCCTATCAGCATCGTCATCGAAGACGCCACGCTGCTGTCTTTGAGGGCGTCCGCCTTTTCGCTTTGCCATACTGGGCATGCGAGATGGCTTCGATGCCACTGAGGCCTGAGTCACGGCGTTGCGGTCCTTCGGATGCAGGACCTTGTTGAGCGCTTCTTGACCGAATAGTTCGGCAACGAAAGGGCTCGTCGAGGAGTTAACAAGATTCATAAGGTCGCCCGAGATCACCTCGCCATTCTCCTCGAGAAGGCCTTCGACAGGGTACTCAACCTCACCAGCGAAGTGCTTCACCGTGAAGCCCGCCGAAGCATTTGGAGTTGCGAAGTTGTTGCCAGGCAAGGTAATGGTAGAGCTGCCAACCTCAATAGCCGGGTTCTTGCCTTCAAAACGCTTGCGCAATGACTCAAGCAGTTGCATGTCGGACCGGCCGCGTCTCATCTGATCATCCAATATGCTAAGCAGACCGTTGCCGGACTTGAGCAGACCCTTGACCGCATCCACGTTGTCGAAGTAGCTGGTTGCTGGAACTTGCACCTCTTCCGTCTCCAAGAGATCCGCTTTCCTTTCGAAGAAGCTCTGCAGACAGAAGTTGTACAAGGACTCGTTGGCCGCGTTGTTGAGCAGCTGGTCAAGCACGCTGCCTGTGGACGACGTCTGTGCAAACCCTGGAAAGTCCACGATCGCGATCGTGTTGGCCACTGATTCCTCAATCGCGCAGGTTCTCTGGTTGATCTTCTCCATAACAAGAGCGACCAGAAGACTGTACAAAGTCCTGGCAAGCTCATCGGCGTTCTCGCGAGCTCCCTTGGGGTCCAACATTATTGTGACACGCTCACGGTGGAGGATTTTGGTGCGGTATCCCAGTGATTGCTCAAGCACCTTGTCGCTAACTCCCAAGAATGCTGCAACTGCAGCCAAAGTCTCCTTGTTCTTGACCACTGTGATCTCCTCGCCACCTTCGGCACCGTAGCCGCCACTCTCATCGGGAGCTGGTGTTGTTGCTTGAGATGTCATAAACTCGAGCTGGCCAATGTGCAGGATGGCTGCCAGAATCTCGCAAAGATGTGCGATTTCCTCCCTTGGAAATTCAAGCTTCCTAAGAGCAGTCTTGAAGTGCTGGAATCCTTCCGCATCGTTAATACCGACCTTCAGCTGCGATGGATGACCCAGATAGCGCCATCGCTTCGCACTGCCTCCCATCGAGGTCCTGTTGGCAACTCCAGAATGAGTTCCAAGCTCGAGGCCAAGATGCTCCTTCTCTGCTGGCGAAGTACCGGCAAGGAGGTAGTAAAGGACATGGAAGTTTCGCTCGCCTGGAGGAACAGTTGCCACACGGCTTCGTTCCAGTCTGTGATCCAGCACTTTACCACCGATAAGTGTCGGGTGTAATGAGGAAGTCGTGTCATACTGCAGTTCAAAGAATAAACCGGCCTTTGATGCAGTTGGTGTTGTGACAGACTTGGTCGTGGTAAGCGTGTCAAACACGAACGCGGCGAAAGACAGCTTCTTGGAGAGGGGAGTCGAGGAATACGCGAGGAGTGATGAGAGCAGGTGGGACCTTATTGTGGTCTTGCCTGTACCCGACTCGCCACTGTGCGCGAATGTCAGCATTCAACCTATGTTCAAGCATATACATCGATGTTCTGCGAGACTCACAGGAAGACAGCAGCCTGGTTCTCTTGTCTACTTCCCAGTCTCGTCCACATCCGGCTCGCAAGCTCTTCTGCAGCGCCCATGGCACTACCATCCTTTGCGCCATTAGGGCCCTTGGTAGACGATGTATATGTATTGACAGAGATGTAACCTTGCGATGATAAGGTGGTAATTGGTAGATGGCTGTGGAATCGGGATGCAATGTGTGATGTGATATTGGTATCGCTCATGGAGTGGGCAGGCAAGCCTGCCAGGTTCTGTTGATTAGTCGGCACGGATGCCATATTGGTGTATTAGTCGGCCTGCCGGCCTGGAGTCGTGAGAGAAGCGCAGTAGTACTGAGGGTGCCTCGCGAGGCGGAAGCGTGAAATGCAGCAGTAGCGATTGATCGATTGTTGTGGTGAAACGAAACCAGGAGTCCAAGAAGTCACGACTGTCCCGATCCGAATCGAGATTGGACGTTTCGCTGAGGGCTGGTCCCCACGGGTATGGACGCCTCTCGTGTTTCCAAGGCTTTTCAAGCAGCGAGCGACGGTAGAACGACTGACAGAATGGGTTTCCAAAAGAATTACTTCCAAAAGCAAGAGACAAACTGCGTGTGTTGAGAAACAGGCACAACGCAGCACAACGAGCTGCAGACGAGACAGGGCAGAAAGGCTCCCGTGAACGCTAAAGTGCAATCCCTGCCCGCACTCAGCCCGAGTTCAGGAGGCGAGTCGACTCGGGCCAAAGTACCTAAATTCTTATTTACGTATTATGTCTGGGCGTAACACTTTTAGTGCCTTTGATCCGCGATCCGTACGCAGCGTGATACACAAAACACTCACCCGCAGCATCTGACATGATGCCGTGCAGACCCAACTGTCCATCGGACATCTCGTGCTCGCGCTCGACACAACAGATGCAGAGACAATCTCGGTGGCACTCGACAACGCGTGCCCGCTGCAGAGTCCGCAGAGCAGTGCGCGATGGCGTTCACTGTGCCTCCCGTTCTGCAGGTGGTCTCTGCGCCAACGCCAGCCTTAGCTCAGAACCTTAGCGTCTGCAGATTCTCCCCACGAAGAGAACGATCGCTGGTGGACCAACCAGGCCATCCCAGTCAAGCGCCCCTCTGGCAGGTTTCGAGAACGCTCTGCCATGCATCCGTCGCAGGAGTCGAAGACGTCGACGACACGAGGCGACATCGCGAATAGCAGTGTAAGCAGTGTGGGAATAGCTACCGTTCCCGTGTAGTGAGATGCCGTATCGTCAAGACCGGGACGCGTAATATTGTCTGCATTGAGTTGCACACAGCTCTGCAAGCTGCACGCAGTTTCATCGAGCTCACCACAGCTGCTCTGCTTTCTGGCTATTTTTGGTCTAGGGTGATCTATTCACGACATTGTTGCCACCAGCCGGCTCTCTCTAGACCGTCCATGCTGGTCCAGTTGAATACGAGCAGGGCATGTGAGCACAATTCACTCGATATGAAGGGCCAAACAATAATATCGATGGTCGAAGCGATGCAATTGCTGTAGAATTATTGACGTGTGCGTCTCGCGTGGTGTGGAAATAGTAGCGTAGTCATGCTCACTTTTCGCCTCGTCTGAATTGGTCATTAGAGTTGGTACGATCACCGTTGAACCGCTCGGCGTGCGGCCCCTTGTTAGACGAGCAACGCCTCCCATTCGCTCCACTTTCGGGGGCTACTCTACTCTACTGCAGTCTGCAGCGTGCAGCGTGCTGTTTGGATTTGGTTTTCTGGTGAACGCAGTCTTGTTTCAGGCTCGCTGACTACCAATTCCTCCTACCCAAGCCTTACCGACACTCGCTTTTCGTCCTGCACGACTGCCATTCGCTTGAGGAGGACTGATCGATTGCACATTCGTTGTTGAGGAAGAACCGTCGGCCTGCAGAGAGCAACTGCAATCCAGGAGCCGGCAGGAGTTCAACAGGAAACAGCACCACCACCGCCACCACCCAACTTGAACTCTCACGAGAGAACGGGCGTCGATTGGGATCGCGCAACACCCATCATCTGCCCCAAGAGGGCTCTATCGACGAGCATCTCTACCGCCCAATATGGCATACCGCATGTCTACTTACTCTAATAACTCGTCCGCCCCGCCAGGACGGACGAACACTATGCAGCAGAGCACGGCACAGGTCAGCACCACCACGCTGCTCAATTCATTGCATAGCGCCTTTTCATCGGGCCAGTCGCATGCCCTGGAGTCGAGCGCCAGTCTCGTCGTGAACACCTGGGTCACGGGCTCTAGTACCGGTCCAGATGGCCGATATGGCGGCACAATCGACTCAGATTTGGCTAGGAGGACCTGGGAACATGCGCGGCGTCGAGCCGAAGACGGCTGCATTATATTGGGGTAAGCAGCAGCAGATTGTGTATCTCATGGCCTGGTGGCAACGTGAAAGCTGACCATAACCACAGTTCTCTTCACCACTCGACCCCATCCCTTTTCGCGCCTTTTGCTTCCGCTCTTCCACTTTCCGTGCCGGGCACATTCTACACTGCACTTAATGCCTTACGACCATTCTTACACTGTGTTACACCCTTTAATCCGTCCTTGCCTCGCTACTCCGGACTTGCTGGCATCTTCAACCTCGCCCTGACTGGAGAAATCACGGGCGCTTCCCTCAGCCTTTCGTCTTCCGGCATTGACACTCAGAATGGCCTGCTTAATGTGCCCGCAGAATCAGGCTACAGGGCATTCGATGTCTTCTATTACCTTCTCACCTCGCAGAGTGAACAGGAGAGGGAATTCTTGGGGCTGAAACAGCCCAACCAATACGCTCTGCTTAGAAAGTCTGACACGTATAGAGCACCTTCGTACCTCCCAACGGCCGACGACTCTGCCGCCGCGGAAGACTTTCGAGAATCGCTCAAGGCTATCGGCATCAAGGGTAAGGCCCTGAGAAATTTGCTCTCCGTCCTTGCCGCAATTCTCCGCCTCGGCGATGCCATAGGATTTCTTGTCGACCAGGAAGAGCTAGAGTCAACGTGTGAGCAAGTGGGAGAGCTGTTGGATCTCGATCCAGAGGTGCTCCTGAAGAAATGCGTTACGGAAGAGCGAGAAGTTTTGATGGCGGCAATCTACGAAGCGCTTGTGGACTGGATCATTATGCAAGCCAACGAGACCATTAGGAATGAGATCAGAAATGGACGCGCGCTGGGATCTTCCAGTGGAAGTGAAAATGGAGCTGCCACGCCTTCGAGCGGTCACGATGATGTGGACAGCGTCAGCATCACTCTGATTGAGATCCCAAGCCAGACTCTCGGCAAGGCTGCCTGTCTCAAGACAGTGTTTGATGACAGTACCGGCATCAACGCCGAGATGAAGGAAGACGGTGTACCGATAATACCAGCTGGATCTTCCGTCATCCGAGAGATGAAGGATTCCGTGTCCCATGCTGAAGCAGATCTGAATATTCCTGGTGGTCCAGCCGCCAGAGAGCGAGAAATGGAGCTGGATCGCAGACAGGGCGTACTCGAGAAGGTCGGCATCGAGACTGATGACGACAGCTTCCTAAGACAGCTCCTATACCCCGTTGCAGGCCATGGAATCTCGCTTGGAAAAACTGGTCGCTTTGAGCTCATGAATGTGCTGGGCAGCAGCCGAGTGTGGTTTCAGTTGTGCCTGCATCCCAGCGACGAGTCGCCTGCAAATTTCGCCACTCAAGCGCCTGGAAGCTTCCCATGGTCTGCAGGCTCAGTCTCAAGCCAGATCCGTGCTTGGAGACTGCCAGAATGGGCAAATTTCAGGAACAAACAGCTTGACTTCACAGCTGACTTTGATGTGGAAGAGTTCGTGGATCGCTACCGCCGCTTGGGATGCATGGACGGCAAAGACGGAGTCGAGAGCTGGATACTTGAGCGTGGTTGGAGCAACGGCGAAGTCATTGTCGGTCACGAGCGGATTTGGATGCGTGAAGCAGCCTACTGGGAGGCCGAGAGTATGCTCGACATGAAACCAGCAGACGATATGGCCGGCTCTGGTATGCTTGGCGGCATGGTCGGTGCTGCTGGCATGGATGGCTACGGCGCTCAATCGCCCCTAGCCACAGAGAACAACTTTGGTGTCTTCGACGACGGCAGCCGTTCCACACTGGGTCGAAACCCAAGCCAGGTGGCTCCAAGCAGGATGGGGGCAAAGAGTCTCGCACCGACCCAGGCTCACACCGTCCGTAGTATCAGCGGAGGTGACTACGGTCTTGGTTTCAAGGGCGATGACAAGCGCAACTACATTGGCTTCGAAGGAGAGATTGATGGCGAACTGGCCGAAGGCAAAGAGCTGGAAGTCGTACCTATCACCAAAGGTCGACGTATGTGGGTCGGCCTTGTTTGGGCCATGACTTTCTGGATACCCTCACCACTTCTCAGGCACATCGGCCGCATGAAGCGTCCCGATGTTCGCATGGCTTGGCGAGAGAAGCTGGCGTTGGTCATGCTCATCTTCTTGATGAACGGCATAGTGGTCTTCTACATCATTGGATTTGGCAAACTCCTTTGCCCGAACCGTGATAAGGTATGGTCTCGCAAGGAAGTCTCTTATCACCAGGGGGATAACGACTTCTTTGTGTCATTCCGAGGAGGCGTTTACGATCTTACCAAGTTCTACAAACTCCAGCACTCGGATACGTCGATAGAAACGAACACCGCCAACATGGAACCATTCGCGGGAGCTGACGTGACAGAGTACATCGTGCCACCTCTCACGATTGCTTGCCCAGGACTGGTGACATCGGATACCATTGAGCTGACGAGCAACAACACATTGCTATACCCCAACGCCGAGCACACTTCTGGACCACACTTCCAGGCTGATACCACTACCAAGCTGCACAACATCAACTGGTATGTGGACGATTTCTTGCCTCGCATGAAAGAATACTACAAAGGCCAGCTGGTCTACAAGCGATCCACCGTTACCAGCGATGGAGAGAAGTACAGCCGGAAGTGGTTCATCATTAACAAGAAGGTCTACGACTTGACGGATTACTATTACACTCTCGACCTGCAGAACAACCTCGCTAGTTACAGTTTCTTCCCAGACGACGTCGAAACCCTCGTGTCCAACAATCCTGGCGGCGACATCACCGATGACTGGAACAACAACCTCAACTTCACAACCCGCACGAACAGTCTGAACTGCTTGAACAATATGTTCTACATTGGCGATGTCGACTTCCGTCAGTCCGCCAGATGTCAAGTGAACAACTATATTCTGCTTGCCTTCACAATCATCTTGTGTGCGGTCATCCTGACAAAGTTCTTGGCCGCTCTCCAGCTTGGCTCGAAACGAAGACCGTCTCAGCAAGATAAATTCGTTATCTGTCAGGTTCCAGCGTACACCGAAGGTGAAGACTCCCTCCGAAAAGGTCTAGACTCTCTTACTGCGTTAGCCTATGACAACAAGAGGAAGCTCATCTGCGTTATCTGCGACGGTATGATCGTTGGAGGTGGAAATGACCGACCTACTCCAAAGATCGTCCTGGACATCCTAGGAGTGGACCCGAAGATAGATCCGCCGGCGTTACCATTCAAATCCCTAGGTGTTGGAGGAGAACAACTGAATTATGGAAAGGTTTATTCTGGCCTCTACGAATACGAGGGAAATGTGGTCCCCTACTTGGTCGTGGTCAAGGTTGGAAAAGAGTCAGAACAGCACAAGTCGAAGCCTGGAAACCGTGGTAAGCGTGATTCCCAAATCCTGCTCATGAGTTTCCTCAATCGCGTACATCACCGCTCGGCAATGAACCCTCTGGAATTGGAAATGTTCCACCAGATCAACAATATCATTGGTGTCGACCCGGAGCTGTACGAGTATCTGTTCATGGTCGACGCCGACACGAAGGTCAAGGAGGACTCGCTTAATAGGCTTGTTGCAGCTTGCGCCAACGATGCAAAGATTGCTGGTATATGTGGTGAAACGTCCCTGGAGAACGAGGAGCGCTCTTGGTGGACGATGATCCAGGTGTACGAGTACTACATTTCTCACCACTTGGCGAAGGCATTCGAGAGTTTATTCGGCAGTGTTACTTGCTTGCCCGGGTGGTATGTATCTGCGCTCACTTTCAGATGGCTCCATAGCTAACCACTCGCACAGTTTCTGCATGTATCGCCTACGCACCGCCGATAAAGGACGACCTCTCATCATTTCCGACAAGATTTGCAAAGAGTACGCGGACAACCAGATCGACACCTTGCACAAGAAGAATTTGTTGTCTCTCGGTGAAGATCGTTATCTGACCACTCTGATGTGCAAACACTTCCCGTCCATGTCCTACAAATTCCTCCCAGACGCGTACGCTCTCACGGAAGCACCGGCTCAATGGTCCGTCCTTCTTTCACAACGTCGTCGCTGGATCAACTCGACCATCCACAATTTGGCAGAAATGATGCAAGTCGACCTTTGTGGCTTTTGCTGTTTCTCCATGCGCTTTGTGGTCTTCATTGATCTCTTCGGTACAGTCATCTTGCCAGCGACTTGCGCATACTTGGTCTACCTTATCTACACTGTGGCCTCTGGAACTGGTCAGTTCCCGCTGATTTCGATTATCATGCTCGCAGCGGTGTACGGTCTCCAAGCCATCATCTTCATCATCAAGAGGCAGTGGCAGCACGTGGGATGGATGATCATTTACATCCTGGCCTATCCAATTTGGTCGTTCATCCTTCCAGTGTACTCCTTCTGGAAACAGGACGACTTTTCCTGGGGTAACACGCGTGTTGTTGTTGGAGAACGTGGTGACAAGAAACTTGTGGCTGTCGACGACGAAGGCTACGATCCGCGGAGTATTCCTCTGCAGAGATGGGATGACTACGCCGTTGCGAACAATCTTCCTGGTCGTCGTGCGTATGGCAACGAGAAGGACACCGGTCTCTATCAGGACGGTGGCTATGAAATGGACGACATGCATTCCGTGTACAGCTCCGTCAAGCCAGCCTCGACTATTCTCACTGGCTTCCCGCAGCATCAATCGTTCCGTCCGCCACAGTCGCCCGGGCCATTCAACGCACTGGGTCGCCAATCGACGTTCACCCAGATGACTCGGTACACCGATAACCCGGCCGGCCAAGACCAACAACGTCTTATGTCTATGGGAGGCATGAGTGATCACTACAACAACGGCAGTAGGTCGCCGTACAGCCCCCGTCACCAATCCCAGGAGAATTTGATGGGTGGCATGCAGTCACCACCACTGTACCAAGGCCCTCGTGCACGATCACCACTTGGTGGTCCACAATTCAGCCGACCAGGATCCACGAATCCAAGTCAGCATCTCAGCTCCTTGTCTGGCTTCCAGACACAAGGACCTACCAACGAAATGATCACAATGGCGATTCGCGAGTGCTTAGGTGAAGTTGATATGGACAGCGTTACCAAGAAGCAACTCAAGGCGTTGGCGGAACAGAAGCTTCAATGTCAGCTTGTTGGAGAGAAGCGGGCTTTCTTGGATCAACAGATTGATCTCGAGCTTGCTAATATGTAGGACGCCGATTTGCTCACAGGGATGGCAACAGTGAGGAACGGAATGGGTTGGGCCAGGAGTTCGTGGATTAGTCTGTTTGGGAGTGACATTCCAACTCCATGGACAAGTCCCAGCTGGGCCAGGACATCGTCCCCAGTCAGGACGTTGTCGGAAGTCAGCCCGATGTCGCCAGGTTGAGAAGTAGCATTTCTATGGCGTTTTTGTACAGGATATGATGGGTGTGGGAGTCAATAAGATTAAAAGCATTGGAAAGGCAGAAACATGATGATAGCAGTCAGTCGATCTCTACAGGGCATCGAGGGGTGCCTAGTCACTGGTGGCTAGCAGCGGATGTTAATATAATGACGAATTAAGCATCAATCATATGACACTTGCGAATTTGTGCACACTTGTAGTCTGAAAGATGAAGAAGCAACCTGTTCTGATTTCTTTCTTTGTGACCACATGCGCCTCCTGTTCCTGCCCGAATTTGGACCAAGATATCCCCGCGGTCATCCCTAAGCCGGCCCAAAAAGCACAAACGTCACAAACACTTGCCAAATGGCTTCAAGGTATGCACAATCACTGAACCCTTCAGCTCACACGCACTCACGTCATGTAGATTCGGCCGCAACGAAGCGCGCAACGCGCTCTTCTCCAATTACGATGCGCAACAAACACGATCCCGACCCTCGAGCGTAGCGTCAGCGAATACCAATCGCTCCTCCTCGAGAAATCCTCCTTATACATCCTCACCGTATGGCCTAAATCCGAACGATTCGAATAACAACACATATGGAGGTGGACCTTTGTTTAGCGCTTATCCCGGACAAGATGCTGCTGCTGGTGGAGGCTTTAGACCTGCAACTCCGAACAAAAAGGGTCAATATAGTGATTCCGTGTTATCGGAGATGGAGGCTCAGAATGAGGAACAGGCTGGGGAGATGAGTAAGAAGGTTAAGATGTTGAAAGATGTAAGCATACACTCTGCCTCTCTCTTGGTCCGAACGTAATAAGGATCGAGCGGAGCGAGAACAGACAAGCACCCTTTAGGCGCTTATGCTGATATGCTTTTAGTTGACTATGGCCATTGGAGACGAAATTCGAGATTCTACGGCATTTGCGGAAAAGATGAATGATTCTTTTGAAGGGACGAGGAATCGATTACGTGGGACTATGAATAGGATGTTAAGGATGGCTGAGAGGACGGGTGTTGGTTGGAGGGTTTGGCGTACGTATGCCATCCAACATGAGCCAGAGATGTCGTGCTGACAACTTGCAGTGGGATTTTTCGTATTCATATTTTTGTTGTTTGCTTATGTTTGGCTGTTCTAATGGGACAAAAAGGAAGCTAGACGGATATGTACAGCACGGCGTCTGGAGATCATGCATGTATGGTGAACCTGTGAGGAATCATGGGATCGAGGGTGAGCGGTCATACTGGTACATGCGTATACACTCGGAATGAAAAGCAATACTTTCTGGCTTTGATCTGGCAAAAGTTCTTGGGAGATTGCAATCAGCAGTATTGGGTGCAGAGTGGCATAGCATCCATGGTGTCTTAGAGTGAAGCTCCCCGATATGACCGAGCTATCAGCAGTGCGATTTCCTACGGAACACCTAGAGAACTGTCAAGATTGAGTCGTCGAGGCAGAGCTGGTTGAAAGCCTGCTTTTCTTACGCCGGAAGAGGGTATGTCAAGCTATCCCGCATCGTTTACAGCTTGAGGCGCATAAAGCACTTCAAGCAAGTTTCGAGTTCGATCTTAGGATGAAACCGATGCTAGCGTCGAGCTACGACGAAATACCTACAACTGTGGAAGTATTGCGGGATATTTGCTTATACATGTTGTGTGACGTCAAGACATCGCCATATGATGATGGACTTCCATGTAGCAGGGCTTCGTCCTCGAACTCAGGCTGCGTAACCAAACTTTCTTGATCCGCTGAAGTTATTCTAGTATCTATTCGGAAGCAATTTTTACACCTGCTAAAGCGGCTGCAATGGCTACCAAGCCCACCGTGGTCATCGTCGGCTCAGGCTGGTAAATCACAACACCCACTGAATGTATTTGAGGACAAAAAGATGCTGATTTGTTCTCAGGTCGGGCTTCACGCTGGCGCAAGCCTTATCAGTCGCGAAATACAACATCAATGTCGTGTCACCAGTTCGCACAGTCCAATACACTCCGCTGCTGGCAAGTGCAGCTACTGGCATGTTCGATTTCCGGTATGATCTCATGTCATGATGTCAATCATAACGAATGGAATACTGACCATGAATAGATTAGCAGAAGAACCTATCCGTCGACGCAATCGAATGCCAGGACTTTCGTATTACAAGGCCACTGTTGAAAATGTCGACTTTGTGAAGCGAGAAATCCATTGCAGACCTTTTGTGAAGACGATCGCAGAAGAGGCATTACAGGAAACCCACCCATTTACTCTATCCTACGACAAACTCATCCTAGCTCCAGGCTGCGATGTTCAGACTTTCGGGACTCCAGGTGCTCTTGAGCATGCGAGCTTCTTACGATGCACCGACGATGCTCGCAAGATCCAGCAAAGACTACTGGAGATGCTTGATGCGGCTTCGACTCCAGGTCTTACGGAAGACCAGCAACGAGATATCCTTCGCATCATCATCGTCGGTGGAGGGCCGATCGGGATCGAAGCGACTGCGGAGCTCTACGACTTATGGTTCAAAGAAATGAGACACTTGTATGCCCACCTGGATGGCAAAATTAGTATGGAGATCCACGATGTCGCGCCTGGTATCCTTGGCAACTTTGATGAGAGACTTGGAGAGTATGCTGTGAAGAAGCTTGTGAATCGTGGAATAAAGATTGAGACTGAAAGTCACATCGAGAAAGTTGAAGAAGGCGCTCTGTACACCAAGGAGCGTGGCAAGATCAAGTATGGAATGCTGCTTTGGGCGACTGGTTCTGGTCCCAATAAACTTGCAGAAAAACTTGATGTCAAGAAGGATGGCAAGCTCTCACGGATCTCGACTGATCGAAGGCTTCGCGTTCGCGATGCCAATGATCAAGTACTGGAGGGTGTCTTTGCGCTAGGAGACTCGGCTGATATTGAAGGCTACTCTTTGCCACTCCTTGCGGAAGTCGCTGTTCAGAAAGCGGAATACCTGGCCAAGGCCCTGAATGATGGTGACGAAACGGTCGGACCTTTCGAGTACAAGCAGAAGCCGAATCTTGCGTACCTAGGCCAGAAAGATGGTGTTATCGGTGGGAGAGAGGAATGGACAGGCTACTCCGCATGGCTGGCATGGAGATCTGGGTCGATCTTCCATTGGCCTAGATCGTGGCGACGAACGATTATGATTGGTATCAGTTGGCTGTTCAACAAGGTTGGCGGCAGAGATATTGCGAGAAAGTGGTGATGTATTCTTCGGATGAGGAAAAGCTGGCATATAGAGTTAGAGATTTCACGAAACGTAAAAATCGACACCGCAGCCTTACTAGGCGCTCAACGATATCTGAAGGTGAAGGTTCAATCCCAGCGCAGACAACAAGCATCGCTCACTTCTGACAGATTTTGCTCATCGCTTTCAGAAAGGGCATCGAGAGGAATGTGATGAATGATGCTGTTGGCTCACTTTAATGAGCTTCACCTTCGTGGTACATGCATTGCTCAGCTCACACATAGTCCACCCCGGTTGCCTAGTCATATTAAATCCATCCCGGATCATCTATCGAAGACACTTTCATCTCGAACTCCACAACCACAACCACGATCAAGCACGACCAGACAACAAAAGCTATGACGCTCGACACTACGGCCTTATATGATCAGCCTGACTACTCAGACATCATCATCAAATTTAGCGACAGAGAAGTGCGCTGTCATAAGATCATACTGTGCGAAAAGTCCGAGTATTTCAAGGCACTTTGTGGGCCAGGCAGTCAGTTTGCGGTATGACTCTGAGCTCAATAGAAGAGACTTTGTTTCTCATTTCATCCAGGAAAGCGGACAAAGCACTATCGAGCTGAAGGAGGACGATCCAGACGCCCTTCAAGCAATCCTCCTCTATTTATACACTAACCAACACACGAGTGACCGCGACGACGACTGGGCTTTTCAACTTGAACTCAGCAAGACGGCCAAGAAGTACCTCTGCCCAAACCTGAGTAAAATTGCTGCGAAGAAATTTCAATGGACAGTCAAGAAGATCTCCCACGTCGAGACCACGTACTCCGCAATTAAGCACATTCGTCAATACGCCGATGAACCAGAAGATCTAGCTCTAGCAGACTCATTGGAGCAGCAGCACTTGTTTGCACTCACGAAGCTTCACGACTACCGCGAGCTATTGAGTCAAGATCCTGCTCGCCTTCAAGCTTGTCTCGAGGCATTGACTGATCGAGTCGATGTGCTGACAACACGCATCTCAGACGTCGACCGGATGCGTGTTGAGCATTGCGGGAAGGCCAAGTGCAGGTCAGCTGTGCAGGAGCTCAAGGACAAGCTCAACTCTATACCCACTTCAAGTCCCATGCAAAAGAAGAAGTCATGATCCCACATTCACGGACACAACTTGTGGACTTGTGCGAAGGGAAGCTGCAAAGGAGGGGCTGGGCAGCGAAGGGCGGAAATATTGTGGCTGTCATCTTCAATCCCCCATGACCTTGTACTTGATGAATACCATTCCAATTTACAGATTTTCTAGCAGCCGACGCCACCATGGTTTCGATGGCACGTCGGCCAGCTCATACCTGGTCTTATCGAGATCGACACGTCTCCCGGAATCCAAGTCCATTTCCCACGATCTCCAAAACCTTGTCCGATTGATCACCTTGAACACTACCCATATGATAGGGAAGAGTGGTAAGAGGATATAAGCATCGACAAAGGTCCCGGCATCGAAAGGAGACAGGGTAGTCCAGCCTTGCACAAGGGCAAGGAACAAGTTTGCGCCAAGGCCAAAGTATGCGATCCAGGGATATAGCATAGCCTTGTAGGGCAGTTCGTCGATCGATCTTCCTTGCTTTGTCCATGCAGAACGGAATCGAATGTGAATGAATGAGATCGAGCCCCATACCAAGAATGTCGAAACGCCGCTCAGATTCACGATGTAGCTGTATGCTTTGCTGGCGCCAGTGCTGACATTCATCATTGATAGGGCGCCAAAAGCGTTGGTGAGAACGATCGCGAAGACTGGAACTCCACGCTGGGTTGTTTTCCCTAGAAATCGAGGAGCCTGACCACCTTGTGCCATGTATAAGACAGTCCGGGATCCAATATAGATCGAGCTGTTGCAGGCACTCAGACAAGTGATGAAGATGAAGGCATTGATCAGATGGACTCCGCCTTGCCATCCGGCGATCTGTATCGCCACAGTCATAGGACTTTGCAGCGATCGACTTGCTCCTTCGACAAGCTGTTCTGCGTTTGCAGGGCAGGTCAAGCCAAAAAAGAATGCTGAGCCCATGTACACGAAGATGATGCGCCAGAAAACTTGTCGAATCGCCTGGGGGACAGCTCGACCTGGATTCCGTGTCTCGGTCGCTGCCACTGCCACAGATTCAACTCCAGCATAGAACGTCGAGCAAAAGACGAACACGGCCGCCACACCACGAAAGCCATTCCCATTCCACGGTCCAGGGTCATGCCAGTACCGAAATCCAAGAGCCTCTTGCTGACCCACAAGGCCACCAGAAGCATAAACAATAGCAAAGATGAAATAAGCCGTGAGTCCCAGCAACTTCATCAACGCAAGCCAAAACTCCGCCTCCCCAAAAGCCTCCACGCCCAAGAGCTGAAACCCTAGAAAGACACTCCAGAAAATCAAGAAGTATCCCCAAAGCGGCACCTTATCCGACCAGAACACCATAATACTAGAAATCACATTATACTCATTCGCCAAAACCGCAGCCCAAATGATAAAATAATTCCAACCTACAGCGACCGAAAAGCCTTTATCAACGAAGCGATCCGCAAGGCCGACGAAAGATCCTCGTCCGGGGTATAAAGTCGTGAGTTCTCCCAAAGATTGCATGATACTGAAAGCTATTATACCGATGACGCCGAAACCTATGAGGAGGGAAGCTGGTCCGCCGTTCTGAAGGGCTCGACCTGAGCCTACGAGGAGACCGGGACCGATAATGCCGGCTAGGGCCATCATTGATAGATGGCGGTTTTTGAGACCTCGTTTTACGCCGCTGTCTGGGTCGATATCTGATCTGTCGATCGCATGGATTCTGTTTTCGATGTCGACGTCTGGAGGTTCTGATGGGTAACATGATTCTGAGGCGTTTGCCTCTTTTCGATTGAAGACTCGCATTTTCCTGGTGATTGGGCTGGATCTTCTTGCAAGGGCGAACTGCTTGTCGTTCTTCTAGTTCTGTACAAGCTGATGTGAGCAATGTCTAAGTCTGTTGGCCAATCATCTGTCTTATTGTGAAGGAGCTCTCAACCTTTGGCCTATCTATCAACTTGGCGTGCGACTGGAGAGGAGGAAAGTGAATTAGCGGTTCGCCGATCAGGATCTGGAGCCAGCAATTCGGGAATCGATGAGCATGATAAGAAAATGTGAGATACTTGCTTGTACTTGCTGCGTGGCGTTTTTGATGAGGTTTTCATTCTGCTCGACAAATCATTCCCAATATGTCGATGTCGCAATTGCTCGCAATCCTTGGAGAGAAAAGTAGTGGCTTGGCAGGAGCCAGAAACATGGTTGGCCGAAACAATCTTCTTTCCCTATTTCATTTTTGCAGACTAAACGTCCAAATACTTCAGCTAAGACCTGAATTTGCAATACCAGCCTTCGCGATACTCACAGGCACACGCGAGAATTATAGATTCTCTGCACTCGCATCTCCCAATGACCCTTGGTGCGGCACAATCGGTTGAGTTGACTGCACGTAGTCAAAGTGCCCAAGCCGCTTCGTAAAGACAATGTCTTCTGGTCCTCTTGGAGCCTTGTTCGCACCAGCTGTAAAGTTGTGCGGAAAGCCGATTTGGAAATCGTACGCTGATTCGATATCCTCGATGTCCTTGGGTGTCAGACGGAGACCGAGAGCTTCGATGTTGCTCTTTAGATGCGAGACCTGTGGTTCAGGAGAATATGTGTCAGCGTTCAGGTGTTATGCTCCGCTCTTGACTCAATGCATACCTTGCGACCGCCTAGGATAGGGAAGACATAGGGTGCTTGCACATCGTCAGCATCGATTTGACCCGAGGAACAACGAGCTCACCTTTGTGAAGGACATATGCTAGGGCAACGCTAGTGATGAGCGTGTTCTTCTCCTTCGCAATGCGATCTAGGACTACTGAAACCTCTGCCTCCTTTCCTGTGGAGACGTTGAGCGTTCGACCGCCGGCATCCTTGGTCTCATCTGGAGACTTAAAGTAGCCTAGATGGACGTCAGTAAGTTGCCGTAGCTTTGGAAGCCTGAGATACTTACCACCTCCTAGTGCACCCCAAGGCATCAAAGCCATGCCTTCATCCTGGGCCATCGGAATGATCTCACGCTCGAAATCCCGCTCGGCTGCGCTCCATCTACCTTGGTAAACACTGAAGGGCGTAAGACCATGCTCGCGCGCGTAGCAGTTGGCTTTGACAACTATCCAAGCGGGAGTATCACTGATTCCCAAGTACAGCACTTTGCCTTGAGCAACCAGGTGATGAAGCGAGTGCATCATTTCGGGGATCCGTGTCGAGAAGTCAAAATAATGAACGTACAGCAGATCGATGTAGTTCGTCTGCAGCTTCTTCAGACTCTGCTCCACGCTGACGTGTAAGCTCTTCCTCGAATTCCCTCCATAGTTGCTTTGTTGGACTTGGGTGCCGAGATAGCTCTTGTAGGCATTAGTGTACTTCGTGGCCAGGACAATCTCATCTCGTCGACCTCTGCTTGCCATCCATTCGCCGATCCATTGCTCGGATTCTTCGTTCTGGTAGCTTGACGCAGTGTCAATAAAGTTGCCTCCTTGTTCGTGAAAGAAGTCCAGGATTTCGAAACTGGTCTCTTTCGAGCATTCACCCATGAAGCTTTTCCAGGCGTCGCCAAACGACATGCCTCCGAGGCAAATTGGAGAGACATGGACGCCAGCTGTGGGAGCTAGGATGCGGTGCCTTCCCAGTAGAGACTTGGGAGGCTGTGCGGCTGGCGCGGTCATCTTGGTTGTATGCTAGAGTAATTTTCAAAGTCCAGAAGTTCCTGTTGGCGAAGTCAAGCACTATTTCAGAGTATCAATCGGTTCTCGTGTCCAGCGAGGAGTGGATTCAGAGCTTGAATATAGCTCAAGAAGGTATGACTGAACCCCACATGTCCGTAAAGACCGTCTGGGCAGCTCTTCGAACGGTGATAAGCGGAAAGTATAGTCTTGACTTGCGAAGTGTTCGGATCTTGTGAGAGTTGAGGCTGCGAAGCTCTCGGCATCGAAGCAGTGCAGGTTCGAAGGAGCGATCATCCACACCCTGACTAGCGCTTGCAGCGCGCGCACACTCTCCTGTGAGCTTCGTATAACATTATGGAGTTACTTCGCGATGGCGTTGGATTGGCATTCATCCAAAAAGGACTGTCTTGCGCTCTGATGCGCTCTGCAAAAACGTCGAACGCGCATTCCCTGTCAGCGTACTTCTCCTTAGCCTCGTAGAAGTCACCAAGCCTCCTCACTTAGAGTTCGCAGGTGCAAGAAAAGATGGATGGCATTGCAATTTCGTTCGAACTGGTGATGTTCTGCAAGACCAGTGGAAGCCATAGCAAAGGTTCAGAAGCAAGAAAGTCCAAAAAGTGCAAAAAAAAGAGATTCGAATGTTGATGAGAGTGGGACTGCGGATATATTAGAATCCGCTCTCATGCTATTATAGTTCAATGAAACTCACTTCGAACCCACGCCCTGATTGACTGTTAGTTAAGACCATTTGAAGAACATTGACTAGAAGCCTTACCTTTCGGACCACGGAATTGTGTTCAAGGTTGAGACCTTAACGTGGCCTGTTCTATTATTAATCGCTGCTGCAAGCACGGAGGATGCTGAAGACATACGCCTTAGACCGCTCGCTATGAAACGATTAACATTTGAACGGCCGGATTGATGAAGTAGCCGTGACTTACGCCATCTCACCGATGAATGCTCACGTGATGGGAAGTAGGATTTCATGTCCGTATATTAACCTCAGTCTTGGCGTGGAGGAAGGGTTTTGTCCGCAGCCGATCAACTGACTGGCGTCGTTCCTGCGCACCGCTGCGAATAAAGGGATCTGATCTCTTGAAACTTCGACCAGTAACTTGGAATGACTTTCTTTGCTGCAAATATTTGATCATTTCTAGAACTCAATGCCCTCGAGACACTCCTGTGCTGGACCTGGGGGATGGATCCTTGGAAGAGCGGCATAGCCACCGAGTTGCACAGCATTTGTCGCTCCTTTGAGAATATTATCTGGCCAAACCTCTTAAGGTCGCAGAACGTATTCTTTAACACGCGGTTGAGCTTCCGAAGGGCGAAAACCGATATGAATTCTCCGGCAGTGTTTCATCCTCGCAGTGGCGCGAGGACCGTTCATGTTGACTTCCACTCAGCTTTCACAACCGAGTCCCTGGCTATGAGCTGTTCCGCACGAGACCCGCATTTCGTACTGCTGCGGTGATTGCAACGTCGAGGTCATCGCAGTGACCCATTTTCTTACTGTCGTCTGCTGAATGTAACTTGCAGGCTAATATGAGACAGACCAATTTCCGTATTTCTACAGTCGTGATCAATCGCGCTTGGTAGCCCTTGAGACAGACACCGACCAGCATGGTAGATTTGTCAGTCTTTTGATGTATGTCGAAGGCATCCAGCCCCGACGCCGTATTTTGAATGGCTTGCGGATCAGGAGACCAAGGTCACATATTAATCCTAACGCTCTGAGCCCACTCCCACGTATCAGGGCGATGTGAACAGATCATGCAAGGCCATCGAAAGCGCCTATCGGAGCTCGAATGGTCGTGATATGGTACAGCTGCCACTTCCCATGTCGCTTTCTCCACTTCATCTTGCCAATGCTGTGCCTCCGAATGTTCTGCGGTCGGCCTGAAACCTCCACCAGTAAATAGCAATCAGCATGTGTATTATGTTCCATGACATCTACTATGACTTGGACGAGCTTTGCGTGGTATCCAGGATCCGCAATGTTGATTTTTTGGAACATGTCGACATGTTCTTGCCAGGATGACGAGGGAAGAATATTGTCAAAATCCGCCCTGAAGTCATCCGCAATATGGTCATGAATCCAAGGTGGTGGCGATGTTCGTCCTGTAAAGAAGTGTACAATTCGAGCGAGATACTCGATCTCGCACTGCGGCGATTGCGTCCCATTAGGCGGAGATGAGTAGTATGTAGGTTCGTCCATAGTCGAGGACCTTTCCTGACCTGGCATCCGGCTCTCAAAAAAGTCCACTCCGGTCGGATCCATTTCATGAACGACTCAAGTCGGATGATCGTTAGCTCTTCCAATGCTCAGGTTCTTGACATCAGTGCTTGAAGCGAAGCATGTATGTTTCCCAGTTTCAGACCACATATATGATTATTGGGCCTCGCGGTCATACGTAGGTCGACTACAGATCAGCTGAATGTTAATTTGTCAGGCCGGTTGCTCGAAGGAAGGAAAGAAGCCGCACAGGGCAAATCGTTCAGCTCTGCGGCCAAGGTTTTCCCTGCATCGATCCGTCGAACTCTCACGGAACCAAATCGACTACAGAATCATGCGCGATGTTTCTCACGTCTTCATATCCTCGCCGTGACGTGCACGGTCGAAGCACTTTTCCAAGCGGTAGACCGCACCGACTATCATATCTGCCATTCATCTCAACTGGACACCTGCAAATTGGCACCTACTCACAGGCTTCCTTTGCCGCGATTTCGTCTCCTGCTATGTTCGGCCGCATACGCCCGTAAAACTGTCCATTTGCAGTCTGAAGCGGCGAATTCTTACAACATTGATCGAAGGCGACGGCCGAGCGTGTCTGGCGCGTTCTTGAGTGTTCTCCAGACATTCGCTGTTCGGGGTTCCTCGGACGGGGTTCTCAGGCGCTATAAGTAGCTACATGAAGTCTGGTCGCGATCTTGACTCAAGGTGTCAAGACGACAAGTCGCGTATAGTGTGAGTTGACTTTATCGAGATGTTGGAGACTGGAGAAGGAGAAGCTCCATCGACCCCTGGTTGTTACCACACGCTCGGGCCTGGCAAACTCAATCTTGCAGAGCAAGGACTTCACGCGTCAACACGCGTCCGACGAAAACTTCAAGAGCAAGTACGATTACCAGTCCTCCCTCAAATTTTTGATGAGCTCCTATCTTCAGACCTCGGTGTCGGGTAGAGACTCTTCGCCGTCTCGGAAACGAATTTTTCATCCACAACATCACCCTGCTAGCGCCTCCGATATGGCTCAACCGACCCACTTCTCAAGCAGATACCGTCGACTTCACGTGTTCCGCCTTACGCTCTCACGGCACGCAAGGCCGTAACGTGTGGTGGAGCTCACGATATCTAGGTCCTGATTCGACTCTGTTATATCGCCATAGAAATGCCGTACCTCGGTTGGAGAAGACCTAATTGTTTTTCTCGCGCCACAGAGATGTGTTTTTGCGACTGCAACGTTGTGCTACATGCGAGAAATCGGCAGTCGTGCCTTTATGGGAAACGCAGGCGTTTGCCTATCGCCAAAGCTCCTGCCGTGTAGGTGGGCCCTTTCTGTGCGGCTCAAAGTAGATCAAGTCCCTCCTTCCCAGAACTGTAAGTCTTGATTTGGTACTTGCTCTCTCATTCCCGACATGGCAGATCAAGAGAAGACGCAGGCGATGGCGTATCTGCATCCCATGAGTGGGCCGTCCTCGATATTCGCATCATCAGCACCATCATTGAAAAGCAAAGACGAAGCAGAAGATGGAATAGCAGAAGCATTTGGCCCGCCTCGGGACGAGGAGACAGGGTTTCATCAGCATGGCAGACATCACACAGACGCCGACGAGAGCGATCCGAATATTGTTACCTTCGATGGGCCAAAGGATCCAGAGAACCCGATGAATTGGTCAAGGAAGCGAAAGTGGTGGATATCGATACTCACTGCCTTCATGACTTTCGTCATATCATTCGGCTCCTCTGTATTCAGCGCGACCACTACCGTAACGGCAGAGAAGTTTGGTGTGAGCAGCGAGGTCATGATTCTGGGCGTCACACTCTACGTGGTTGGGTAAGTCGCCTCTTAGTTCAAAACCATCTCCAAGCTGACATGTCATCGCTCAGCTTTGCTTGCGGACCGCTCATGTGGGGTCCACTGTCTGAACTCTACGGGCGTCGAAATCCCTTGATGATCGGCTATCTGGGCTTCATTCTCTTTCAGATCCCTGTGGCCGTGGCAAACGATCCCCAGACCGTCTTCATTTGTCGCTTTTTCGCAGGCGCATTTGGATCAGCTCCTCTCGCTATCTGTGCTGGCATGTACGTCGACTTCTGGGATGGCAGCGATCGCGGCATCCCAACGATAGGCTACGCAGGAGCAGTGATGGCTGGACCTACGATGGGACCTATAGTGGGCGAGTTCACTGTCAAGAATGCTGCGCTGGGGTGGAGATGGGTAAGGCAACAAGCTCCTAGATTTTCTTTGGTATCTGTGCTGACATAGTGCCAGACTCTGTGGTTTACCATGATTATGGGTGCTATCTCATGGATCCTCGCAATATTTACCGTCCCAGAAACTCTTGCCCCAGTCCTACTGCAGCGCAAAGCGGCGAGGCTGCGACTCGAAACCAAGCGATGGGCGCTGCATTCCAAGCTTGACGAAGAGCCGGTCCACCTCCACGCCATCATGCGCAAGTATGGTCTGAAGCCTGTCCAAATGATCACTCAGGAACCAATCCTCATCATCCTCACGATCTACATCTCACTGGTCTATGGCATCCTGTACCTTATATTCTTCACCTTCCCATTCAGCTTCGAATACGACCGCGGCTGGACGTTCGGAATATCTTCGCTTCCATTCGTTGCAATCTTCATCGGAGTCGTTCTAGCATGTATCTTCATGTGCTGGGAGACCACGGCTATTTTTCAACCAAAGCTCCGGAGAGCCAACGATACTCTGGTACCAGAAGAGAGACTTCCTCCAATGATCGTGGGCTCAGTCGTCCTAGTCATTGGTCTGTTCTGGTTCGCATGGACCTCCTCGCCTTCGCTCAACCCGTGGCCTCAAATCATCGCCGGCGCGTTCATCGGAGCCGGCATTATCATGGTCTTCATGCCATGTGTACTCTACTTGGTGGACGTGTATCTCTACGACGCCAATTCTGCCCTGGCCGCAAACGCCTTCGTTCGGAGCTTGATCGCTGCGAGTTTCCCTCTATTCTCAACGCAAATGTATTCATCGCTCGGCGTGCAATGGGCAACAAGCTTGCTGGGCTTCCTGTGTCTGGCTCTGGTGCCATTCCCGATTCTTTTCTACATCCACGGAAAGAAGATCAGAAGTTGGAGCAAGTTTGCGTTTCAGATGCAATAAGAGGATAGAGGTATAGAAAGATAGACATAGACGTGGTGCCTTCACCAACTAATCGTAATCGCGCTTGGCATGCCAAGACCTGGTCTCGTTCTTGCCTCGGCTTTGTGCCTTCTTCGCCAGCGTCCATCGAACATCAAGGGAAGGTCATCAACATCAGGGATAACATTGTTGGCGATATCAGAATCGTTTCTTTGAGATGGAAAGATATGCGTTATTCTGCGATTGATAGCGCCCGAGGATGTGAATGACTCTGAAATGCTGACACCTCGGCAGAGTGTAAGCGGAGATCCCTCTGTCCAACATCAATGGGCAGCAGAGTCGTATAGTCCTATACGAGCGACCTGAAGACTATAGCTTTACCGGTCTTGCAAAGCGTTGAAAGAATCCAATTTAAGACTATCAGGACTTTGAGAGGCTTCTGTTGTTGCTGACTTCAATCACGTTTTCGAACACTCGCGAGCAGTACACATCAAGATGGCACCTCAAGCACCTATTTCCACAGCTTTGACCGACCTCCTAGGCGTTGAACACCCAATCATGCTTGCTGGAATGGACCAAGTAGCAGGACCGGAGCTCGCAGCCGCTGTGACAGCAGCTGGAGGCTTTGGCACGGTTGGCGGGGCCCGCTACACACCAAAAATGCTACGAGAAATGCTGGCAGAACTCAAATCAGAACTAAAGAAACGAGGCTGTGAGAATTCACCTTTTGGCGTCGATATTCTCCTGCCACAAGTCGGCGGCTCAGCAAGGAAGACGAATTATGACTACACCCATGGCCATCTTGACGAGTTGCTGGACATCATCATCGACAGCGGCGCAAGGCTTTTCGTCTCTGCTGTTGGTGTGCCGCCGAAATCAGCTATTGACAAGCTTCATAAAGCCAACGTGCTTGTGATGAATATGATCGGCCATCCGAAACATGTTCGTAAAGCTTGTGCGGCTGGTGTTGACATGATTTGCGCGCAAGGAGGTGAAGCTGGAGGCCACACAGGAGATATTCCTTCGATGGTCTTGATCCCAGCTTGTGCGGATATCTGCAAACAGTACAATTCTCCATTGACTGGTCAGCCGGTCGTTCTTGTTGGTGCTGGTGGCATCAATGATGGCCGAAGTGTAGCTGCTGCTTTGACACTGGGCGCTAGTGGTGTATGGGTAGGCACTCGATTCATTCCCAGTGTCGAAAGCAAGGCACCAGACAACTGGAAGAAGCAGTAGGTTCTTCGGTGACAATTTTCAAAGCCTGTAAAGCTGACCGTCGTAGGCTCATCGAAGCAGGCTACGATTCTGTGGTGAAACTCACCATCTGGTCTGGACGACCACTTCGTGCACTTCGCAACCCATACCTCGATGATTGGGAAACGAATAGACAAGCTGAGATCAAAGACTTGACCTCCAGAGGTATTGTTCCACTGGTGCATGAGCTGGACAGGTTGCACGAGACCGGAAAGCTCACGGATGAGATCGAGGATTCAGCGGCTTTAAGGTGAGTTTAGCACCATCAAATGCAAAATTTCCAGTGCTAACCAAGTTCTAAGGCCGGCCGGTATAGTTGTCGGCTCAGTCAACAAAGCTGGGCAGACTGCCGCTGAGATTGTGTCGGAAATGGTTGAAGAAACAGCTCGTGCTCTCGGGCAGGCAGCGAAAGCTACAACGCAATCATCAAGACTGTAGATGCTTCTAGCATAAAAGACGTTGTGCCCTTTCTAATCTTCAGAAGTCCAGCAAGCTGAACGCAATTCCCAGACCTCAAAGCACCTTTCTTGCACATGCAATTTTTAAGAGCATGTGCTTCGCTGCGCAAGAAGTGAATTCAACAGAATATACCCATATGCCGAATATCACAAGACCTCACCTCGGGTCGGCACGGACGCAAGTCGTATATAATACAGCCCGACGAGGTTTCAACCCCGAATACAACTTGGATATCGACAATCAACCATCAGCTATCAACTATCAACCACTAACCATCAACAAGCATTCTGTCCACAGATAAGAAAATCACTATGGCCGCTCCATATGCGTCGATTTTCGGCGGCAACACCGCCAACCCTACCATCGCCATTGACGCTGCTCACTCATACTTGACCACAATCGCACAAGAACTCCAAGACAGGGTCTACGAGTATGTCTTCGAGGGCGAGGTCTTGACTATCGACTTCCACTACAAAATGCCACCCATACTTGGCGCGTGCAAGGCCACGTATATCTCGGCTGCACCGATCATGTACAGAAAGGCCAGGTTCTCCGTCGAGCGACCACTGCTCCTTCGCTCGTGGCTGTGGTCTATGCGTGCAGAGTTCGCGGCCAACATCCGAGAGATCCGGGTCTCCTGGGCTGACATCAACCTGAAGAACGAAGAGCGTAATCCGGACAAGCCATCAAAGTTCGCTGCGTACGTCGTGGACGAGGCTGAGAAAAAGCTGGCGAAGACTCGTATCGAAATGCCTATTGGCACAGGCCAATACCTCAAGCCTGGGGTGTTCAAGATGGCCTTCAACGTGAGCGATGATGAGACGCTGTGGACGGGTGAGCCAAGACGTGACTTTCCCACGTTGGTTGCTCGCGCGGGTTTCAACGGGTAGGTCGTACGCGAAATGACTGTCTTAGAGTTGGCTAACAGGCACTGCAGGCTCAGACTTCCAGACGAGGTGTTCGAGGGCCTCTTCTAGATTGGTTGAAAGATCTAGTTGGAATGCATCGAAAATTTGATTTCAGCGATGGGCGAAGTGCAGTCATTCGGATGACCAGAGACTTTTAAGACATCCACGACCCGCGTAATAGGCGTTTGGTATTCTCTTCCAGGAAAAACGGTGGCCAGATCTTCCAGTAGCCGAGTTCGAGAAAAGGGTTGAGCAGGAACATACACGAGAAGCTCATGAACAGCAGAACCCAGAGCAGCCTCACAATTCTCTCCAGCGATCGCGCCAGCCCAAGCCATCGAGAGGTAGTCGTGATGAATCTTTCGACTAAAGTGACCTCGAGCAGAATGCCTATAGGTTGTACCCAGAAGAATGTAGCCACCATCAACCTAAGCTTCCAAGGTCCATAGACTTCTGCGGACCTTGGCTCTGGCGGAACAAGTCCCATATGAGTAAGTCCGCTCAATGTGAAGGCGCTGACACAAATACAAGCGTATCGGGCCAAGCCACCTCGCTTCAGTCGCAACTTTGTAGCAAGCCATCGGCCAGGCTCGCTCACCGCGTGTCGCATCTGCTGATGCCACCACTTTCCCCATAGTCCTCTAAGCCCATCATCAAGGACAGCAGAGAAGGGACCGAAGTGAGGACGTGGCCAAGTATGAGGCGACCAATTTGCATTTGGGGATGCAGCGATGAAGCTGACGAGGACTGGTAGAAGATATGGGGGGAGGAACATCAAGATCATCAGGCTGTAAAGATACATGCCGAGGACCAATGGTCGGAGTATCAATCGGGGCAAGGCTTTTTGTATGATGTCCACTATAAATGGCGCTTGCTCGCCTTGGCTTTCGTACGACATTAGCAGCGACTGCGCTGGTCTGGCGAAGAAGCTATCGTAGGCCTTGAGCTGAAGTGCCAACGGCATGGCGATTCCGACTGCCGGCACGAGCACAAGTAGAATCCCTTGGATGAAGGCAATCCTGGATCTAGAGACATATGGCCGAGACACGCTAGCATCGTGAGATGCCAGACCAATCTTCCAGCTGGTAAGAGGTCGATTGCTGACCAAAGCAAAGACCCATTGAAGTCGTGACCAGAAATTCGAAGGGTATGGTTCTTCAATGACACTACTCAGATCCGAAGTGTCTTCGCTTGTCTTGCCTTTGGTAGCTATGAGGAGTCTTCTGAAATCATTTCTAGGATTCTTGAATACCAGGAAGAAGAAGCTCCACCATAAAGTGTCCACACTGATAACGTCTACGCCTCTCATTGCAATCCAAGCATGAATCGTCGAGCCAATGATGATTGGCATTGCGAGGATTGCGAGGCCATCATGAGAGGCGATAGATGGCGATACCAGAAGAGAGATCAGAAGCAGGGCCTGAGGGACGAAGTACAAAATGCTCTGTGGTCCGGGAACGATTGTGTTTACGAGCTCGAAATATGCCGGGAAGAAGGATGACTGGAAAGCGTGCCAGCTGCTGAAAGAGAGCATTGACTTAGCTGTGACACCTTAGACTGACTTCTCTCCGTGTGTTCAATCAGTCTAGCTGTATGGTCAAAGCAATTCTTCCCGTCCAGTCGAAGTCCATGACGCTGACGGTTTGACTTCATGGACGCGCTGTTGCCGGGATCCGGCAGCAAGGTCTCCCAGAGATCTGGTAGCAGGACCATTCTCGCAACCAGAACAACCCTCTTTGTTCGCGAACAACATCATTATGTCCATCCGCGTCAGAGACGGTGAAGACACGACTTGTTACTCAAGACTTTGCGATATGGACCAGGCGGGACGCGAGGTGATCACGACTTCCTTGGCCGAGTCTGCACCAGGTCACGCGAAGTCGCGGAGTCAATTGCATTGTGCTCCTAAGAGGTACAACATCAGTCTAACATGATCTCCAATGCCCAGCATTCCATTGCCATGCGCCGGCTTGCACCTTGCTTCGAGCCGAATGTACATATTACCACGTTCGTACCATGGGCGACAATGATCCCCTGAACCAAACTCTTTCTCGCGACGACCACGAGCTCCCACGTCCAACGTATAAACCTGCATATTCGGCACCTGTAGTGTACTCAAGAGATTTCGCATATGAAGATAACGGACCAATCGTGATACTTCCAACAAGGCGCATGGCAGGTGAAAACATCACAAGTGCCAGCGCGAAGACATTCGCTGAGTACGTCTTCGATTCCTATTTCTGAAGCTGTACGCGCATAGGAGCAAGAACATTGAGTCGCGCGAGAATGAAAGAAGAACATGAAGCTAAGAACACACGTGAAAGACTACTCTCCGGCCCAACAGTAGACATATACGTAGGCCCCTCAAAGCGTCACTGGAGCATCCACCAAAACCTCCTGTGCCACCACTCTTCCTACTTCGAACTGGAATTCCTACAACGTGAGGTACCCATGGAGAACGGCAGACAACATCTAGAACTCCTCGACGATGATCCAGCTGGTTTCGAACTACTCGTAAAATGGCTCTATCAAGGCGTACTCACTCCAGCTTCCGAGATCCCTTCAGACGACGAAAAATATAACTACGCAGTCGCTTGTCATAAACTCTGGCTCCTATGCTCAAAATTCGAGATGACCCGTCTCAAAAACCTAGCAATGGATGTCTACAGACGATGTCTCTGCGAATCGCAGCTGGTTCCGGATGCGGATGAGATCAATGAGATCTATAGGCGGAGTCCTCCTGGAAGTCCGTTTCGAGGGTTGATGGTCAATATTGCTGCGAGACAGATTATGGATCCTGATGTTGAACGCGATCTGGAAGCGTATAGAGGGTGCTTTGACGCGAATCCGGATTTTGCGATCGAACTGGTTTCTGCGATTCGAAAGCTTTCTGGGAGGATTCTGTTCGATGATCCCACGCGTGGTGATCCTTGTGCTTATCATGATCATGGTGATGCTACTGGATGTCCGATGCAGGGTAAGGGGAAGATGAGGGTGAAGAAGATTGACAGAGATGAAGGTACGGCTTGACTTGAAACTCCAGACTACGAAGATACCGAAAGCTCATGATTGCCAAGGTTCGAATAGTGTTCAAGAGGAGCGTATCTCGCTTGGCTTGGTAGAGTTGTCTGCTGAGAAGCGCACTCCGAGGAAGTTGCGAGTATCACCCAAATCGCCGGAGAAGAGTGCTGGACAGCGGACGCCTCAGGACCAGCCGCATAAGTTGAACGGTCCTGGATCTAGGGTCATGCCAATCCGGTCGGTGTCAATGGACTCACAGCCATCGATAACTTCTGCCTCTGGCCCGGCTGCTTTGGTCTTGCAAACGCCCAAAGACAAATTATATACTTCCAACCCTGACGAGCTATCGCCTTTACATACGATAAGCGCCGAGCGACAATTCAGGACTGCAGGCGACAAAAGTGACATCTCGATCAGGAATGACCTCCCATATAATGAAAACGGGAAGCCTGCACTTTCTGCACAACGGCCTGGTCAGCATATTAGCAACAGGAATGCACTTTCGACGCCAGAGTATTCATCAACATTGACAGAGTTCACCATCTCTTCTCGGAAACGCAAGCGTACACCACGCAAAATCCGAGAGAGACAGCCCACCACTATCGCCACATCTGGAGGCAGCAGCAGAGCAGACAGTGTTATCAGCGGACCAAGGAAGTTGAGAGTGAACAGCATGGTTAGGAGGCTAGAAAGTAATGGAGCATAGCAGAAGCTATGACCAGGAGGCTAGAAAGCAGCGGGACATAGCAGAAGATAGGACTCGTATCCACCGGCTGTGAGCCTTATATCATTCGTGAGTACATAATATACAAGCATGGGCACAACTCAAAAGCGGCCTCCCAAACCTTTTCGGCCTTTTCATGTCAGGCCTTTTGTCTCTCTCTCGAACGCCGGATGCTCCAGAACGCCGTGCCATGCAGTCCATGACTGGAATTGATATGCAAATGATGATGATGGTGGTGAGGTCGCATTTTGGTGAGGTCAAGATCATGCCTCGACCTCAGCCTTGGCGCCCTCGGTAGCCTCAGCTGGCTTCTCTTGCTCAGCAACTTCTTTCTTGTCGTTCGACTTCTCCTCAGCCTTGTCCTCGTTCTTGGCCTCGCGGTATGGACTGCGGCTACGCGAGCGGCTAGCAGAACGAGACTCATCCCTACCACGGCGACCACCATCGCGATCACGGCCACGTCCACGCTGGGACTTCTGGAACTTGTCGCGACGTTCGCGCCAATTGTCTCCACCAACGTCGTCATCGTCATCGTAATCGCGCTTGCGCTTGTAATTGCCGTTGAAGCTGCCACGGCGATCGCGGCCGCCACGGTATGAGCCTTTGCGTGTTGGAGACTTTGGCTTGACCTTGCCCTCGAGGATGGCTTGGGACTTCATGTCGACGTATGCCTGCTTGCTCATGATCTCGAGCTCCTTGTCGTTGAACTTGGGCTTCTCTTCCATCTCCAAGAATTGCTTGGCAGAATCCTCGTCAGAGAATTCGACGAAGACAGAGCCCTTGAAAGTCTTGTCATCGTGGCGACGAAGGCGGACGCTGATAGCTCCGTATGGCTGGAAGAATCTGCGGAAGATTGTTAGTTTATGCGAACATACAACTTTATCAGGCTAAGCTCACTCTTCAATGTCGAAGGCGGTAGTGCGGTTCTCTTCGCCGAAGCCCTTTGCGTAGATGCTGTTCTTCATGCTCTTAGTGGTGAGAAGTTCCTGGTTTTGCTGGACGTCAAGAGTGAACTTCTCATCGAGAGGCTCCTTGCGGTAGACCTCATCCTTGTCGTTGACCTCGAGAAAATCGCTGCCCTTGACAGCTTCGACAATAGCACTGAATGGCTGGAAGTGGCGCATACGCTTGAAGTTGTGGATAGTTTTAAGTGGGAATGGCTTGTTCTCTGAACCACCAGTCTCTTCGAGCAGGAACTTGTCGATTGGCAGGTTAGAGTCGGAGAAGTAGAATTCGACCTGACGACGGATCTCTTGGGCGTCGCTGGACTCCTCTTCGCGAGTGAAGTGAGTTCTCACATTGTTGCGTCGATCGTTGTGGTAGCCTCCACCGCGGCCACCGCGGCCACCACGTCCGCGGCCGCCTCGTCCACCACGTCCACCTCGGCGATCTCTATCGTTGCGATCGCGTCTATCGTAGCGGTCATTTGAGCGATCGCGCTTTCCACCACGTCTGTCGCGACCAAACCCATCTGGCTCGCCACGGTCGTCTTCGTTGGATGGCTTTTCGCTCTTAGACTCAGCAGCCTTGTCGTCGCCTGCGCCGTTGGTTGCCTTCTCTTCAATAGTGTTTTTCTCAGTGCCGTTGGTCTCGGTTGGCTTGACAGCCTCGGTGGGCTGCTCGGCAGCAGCGTCGGCCATTGCGCCTTTGGTGATGTATGCGCGAATTCAGTTGTGTGGGATAGATTGAGTAGCGCTATGTCTTATGCGGCGAGTACTTGCGATCCAGATTGAGTCAAGAAAGATGACTTGTGAGTAATTTGTATAACCCCGCTATTGTCTTCAAATGTCTATTGTGCATGTGAGGCTTGGCGGCGCACAATAGCAGAAGTGAAGGCGACAATAGGCATGTGCTACAGAAGATGGCTGCCAGTTGCTATTGCGATCGCTTCAAGTGACTCGTATTGTCTTCACTTCACGAATAGAGCTGTGACTGTGACTCGAGTGAGCCTCCATATCTGCATGCCAAGATCTCAGCTGTCTCGACTGCGAAAGTCGTGGCCTGGGGTGTGCGTGCCAGAAGAAACGCCCGAGAAGTCCGCAACTTTGGTAGAGAGCACCCGCGTGTATGGAGCATCAACGATCAATGCCTGTATCATAGTCTCCCACTGAAATGCCTCGCACGAAGCGCATACATGCGCTCAAGCGACCCGTAAGATCACATCTGTCTCTGAACAGCCTGCATCAAAGTCTAATGAAATCGTAGAAACTGCGGCAAGACTGGTCGAAATGGAACCTCTACAACCTCTCAAGAGTGACTACGCCCCCAGCCGTCAACAAGACTTTCTTTCAGCAAAAATGGACTGCCAAGTCCATGCTACGATCATATCACAATCCCTTCGTCCGGGAAGGCACATGGACGCGAATGTTCGATAGACGATTACCAGCGGTCGTGCCCATGGACCATAGATACCTTGCTGCACATGATGGATCAGAAATGGCAAGTGGTCGTGGTGGAGGTTTGGACAAGGATCCGCGGGATGAGCAAGACAGAAACAAGAGAATAGAGAAGACTCCATATATGCACATGACATTCTGGCCCCTGGAGCGACGGTTAGATTCGTGCATATTCAGGGCTCTCTTCGCAAGTAGTGTGTCGCAGGCACGGCAATTTGTGGTCCATGGCTTTGTGAAGGTCAATGGCAAGAAGATGATATATCCTGGATATCAGATGAATCCAGGCGACATGTTTCAGGTTGATACTGAGAGGGTCTTGTTTGCGACTGGCGCGAGAAAAACAAAGAAGGATAGCACGTTATCAGAACAGGCTCTGAGACGGCGCGCTGAGACTCGGGAGGCTCTCAGAGAGGAGGCAGCGGTGAAGAAAGCCACTGGAAAGAGGAGTAGTGGTAAGCAAGGAGCAGCAGCGGCAGAGGCAGCAGACGAGAGCAAGGCTGGCGCTGCCACGATAGAGGCTGTCGCGAACGATGAATTAGACACAGGAGCAGCCGGCCAGGCGTACAGCAAAGAGCTCAAGACTCTAGTAAGGCGAGCTAAGACCATCTTGGAGGATTCGAAACAGTCATTATCAGGAAAGCGACAAAAAGAGCTGCGCAGCTTTACGAAGGAAGTTAAGGCCACGTTCGCTAAGCTGAAGGGGATGGAGGAGGAACAGGCGGAAGAGTCGGTCGAGAGCTTTGAGTCGACGCTTTCGGAGATTCTGGCAAAGGTGCCACAAGATGCAATCCCACAAGCAGAGCAAACTGCTGTTGAAACAACATCTTCGAATCCGCAAGCACAGTCAGGCAAGGAGGACGCATATAGAGCTCGTAAAGACGCAGAGCTCTTGGCCGCTGCACTGGAACGAGCACGGGCGAACCCAATCGATGCGTCCAAACCATACGCCACACCCTGGGAACCTCGAGAATTTATGAGTGCATTCGCCTTCATCCCACGATATCTGGAGGTGAATCAGAACATTTGCTCAGCAGTATACCTTCGACATCCAGTCGCAAGGCCCGGTTTGGCAGAAGTGCCTACGCCTTTCCATTCCGAGACCATGGCCCTTGGATTCAACTGGTACTTGCGAAGGCGATAGTATAATCGCTACTAGGTGGACGGCGCACGTGGAGAAAAGGCACGGTTTGTATCATACATGCTGCATTTACAGCCCGGAAAAGGCTACATGTATAAAGAAGAGATTCCCAGCACGCCCTCAGTTGGCACGAGTCCAAGTCTCACTGGTTCTTGCCCGAGTCTTCAACTGCAGTGAACTGTAGCAGAGCATCCTCGGGAAAATCACACTTTGGCTGCTGATCACCACAGGGATTAGATACAACTGGTCATCGCGGAGTTGGAGATTTGGTGCGCTAGCGGGTGTCTGCATCTTCACGTAGCACAACATTGCACGCGTGCAAGGATTCAGGCGCGACCAGTCGTAACGACAAGCGTGAGCAACTCCAAAGGCATTTCCTGAGACGATTTACACCGCCCCATCTACGACGCTCGACGAATTTTATGAGATCTTGAGCAAGCCATCATCTCACTCTACCAACTCGTCATCCGAAAACTCGGCGACCATGACAATGTCGGAGCACGTGTCTGGGTCTTACCCCCAGCTGTTGCCCGGGTCAGCACTCAGAGCGTTTCCTTAGGGCAGAGGCCTTTTGCTGTTGCTCACTGTGCCATCAGCTCGCTGAGTCTACCGATCATGCACACTATCAGTGCGTTTTGTACGGCTCCTTCCTTTTCGCTCATCTATTGGTAGTTGGAATATGGCTTGAGCTATAGCTGTTGTGACACGCCAATTCCCGATTCAGGTGCTACTCCAGTTGTCTGCCTGTACAGATGCTGCAAGTCCTGGGAGCCTTTTCTCAGGCGTCATGCTGATTTCTGAAATGGCTTTGTAAGACAACCTTGATATGAGCGAGAGATTTCTGGCTGATACAAAACCTCAAATGTTCGCAATACCTCAAAAGGACATACACTACCCATAACAAAAGAACATGCCGAGCATCATCACATACATCGCGTCCGCGGCGCTGCTCTGCCTGACGTACGCCATCTACATCCTCTTCTTCTCACCAGATCGCGACATTCCAGGCCCCCTGATCGCACGCTTCACGGCCCTCTGGTACACTCGTGCTCTTCTGCGCGGCGATTTCGAGGAAGTCAACCACGATCTTCACAAAAAGTATGGTCAGGCAGTTCGACTCGCACCAGGATATTACTCCATCAGCGATCCCTCAGCTATCCGCAAAATCTACAGTGGACCACCAAATGACCCAGATACCAACTACAACAAGAGCCCATGGTACGACGCATGGTTCCTACCCGGATCTCGCATCCTCTTCAACGAACCTTCCGCCGTTATACACTCTCAAATGAGACGTCGATACGGCGAAGCATACAGCATGAGCTTCATCCTCAGTTTCGAGCACTACGTTGACGAGTGTATCACTGTGTTCAGTCAAAGACTCAAAGAGTTTTACAAAGCTGGCAAACCTGTAGACCTCGCCTGGTGGTTCCAATGCTTCGCTGCCGACGCCGTTGGCATGACCACATATGGTCAAAGATTCGGGTACCTAGACGAAGGAAAAGATATTGAAGGAATGTTGGGAATCGTTCACGCGAACACATCTTACGGAGCGGTCATCGGTTCATATCATTGGCTTCATCCATTCCTATTCCATATCATGCAATTTGGCAGTGAGCTGGGTTTGATCGATGGAAATGCGAGAGCTGCTGTAGGACGGTACGCTGCAACGAAACTCGAGGAGAGGAAAAGATCGCGTTCGAAGACTCGTATTGTCAAAGATCAACTCGACGAATTCCTCGCCTACCAAGACCAGCACGCGAACTCTTTCAACGATTTCAATATCCTTGATGCTCTTTGTGCGAATTTAGTCGCTGGGAGTGATACTACGGCTATAACGCTTTGCGCTTTGATCTATCACGTTCACAAAGATTCGAGAATTTTGGCCAAGCTACGGAAAGAACTCGATGACGCCGACCTCTCATCTCCAGTCACATTAAAACAAACACTTTCCCTTCCATACCTCCAAGCCACAATCTCAGAGACTTTAAGACTTCATCCCGCCGTTGGTCTACCTTTATGGCGTACGGTCCCGCCTAGCGGGCTACAAGTCGATGATATTTTAATCCCAGCTGGATCGAATGTTGGTGGTAATGCTTGGGTCTTGCATGGTGATTCCGATGTCTTTCGACCTGAACGATGGCTTGAGGCATCGAAAGAAGAGTTGGCAGCTATGAGTCAGAATGATTTCGCGTTCGGAGCAGGGAATAGGACATGTTTAGGCAAGAACGTGAGTTTGATTGAGATTGGGAAGTTGGTGCCTGAGTTGTTGAGGAGGTTTGGATTTGAGCTGGTAGAGAGGGAATGGGAGACGAGCAGTTTGTGGTTTGTAAGTCCGAAGAAGTTTGAGGTGAGGGTGAAGAAGCGTTGAGTGAATCTTTATGCCAGCGCCCGTGCAGGTAGTGCACCTATTGTAAACTCAGCCAGCCGCACTCCACCTCTGGGCTTGAGGACTGGCTTAAGGACCACATATGCTCCTACACAGTCTTGTTTGGAAAAGATATAGGTCGTGAGAGTGCAGAGTTCCCATCCGCATTGTAACAGACTGCATAAGCCCTCTCCGGTGGGAGATCTTGGCGTAGCGGACCAATACTAAATCATGTAACATTGTCCATAGCCAGCCCGTGGAGGTTGGTCACTGTGTGAAGGCTTCGTTGCTCACATACCTCATCCAAGGATCCTCAGCATTTCCACGGAGAACATTGCAGTCCGCAGCTCAGTGCGAACGCGCATGCACTCATGCGCAGCTTCATGATCGAAGCGACTTGCAGTGATGATCCATCCAATTCTTCATTGTTTTCTCTATGGCTCACGTGGGTATACCAAAACACAATTTACGCCGAGTGTAGCTCGCAAGACGATATGCTTGCATTTTTAGACACCGCTAAACTGATCACCTTGACCATGATCACCATTCCTCCATGAATGTGCATTGCCTCTTCGGACATTGCACTGTCTCCTGAAGTCTCTCTCCTCCTTCTCTCTGCGGAGTCGAACGGCCTTCTTCCTTTCCCAGACAGCACGTATCACACGTTTTGTCTGTGCCTGACCTTCTTCGAAGTTCGCTCGAGCCAGGTTGACAACCTTGTCTATCTGTTCAGCCGTGTATACGAAATTCCAAGTGCTCATGAATTCGGAGGTCATGGGGTCTACACCGGGTACTTTCTCGTTCTTGAGGAATGGGAAGTAGATGAGAGCTATGCCAGCATCTGGATCACGGATGTAATGATCGTCTGATGCATCATGCTTGAGTCGTCGCGTAGGTGGATCTTCCATGTACTCGCTCCTTTCTTCTGTCGTCCCGACCCAGACTGTGCAGTGTCCAAGATCCTCCATATTGGATGTCTGTCCGCTCTGGATAGATTTCAATGTCTGGTCGGCATGAGCTACTGTCGCAGCTTCAGCGAGTTCCATATCTTCGGTGATCTCTTCACTTGATTCTCCAGCTGGAGGCCAACCAGCACCCATCGGCCAGCCTTTGATTCCTCGTTGCCGAACATACCCATCAACGACCTTGATCCAGTTATCCGTCTTGACGTCCGCAGAGGCATCGAAGGCGATGACCACATCGACATTGCGTCCGGGCCGGAGTAGAGGGTAGATCGGTAGATTGTTCGACATGCCGGCGTCCATCAGCTGGAGATGGGAAGATGTGTGTATATCTTCTGGCGTGGATTCTGGAAGCTGATCGCGAAGGCCTAACGTGTAGTTTGGAATCACGGCAGGGTCGACCGGATGCACTTTCACAAGGTCCTCATCTTTCTGAGAGAGCATAGAGTCCAGCATTGCCCAACCTGCCGCTTTGATCACGGGCCGAACTTCCTTGTAGTAATGCGAGAGCGTAGCACAGAATGCGCTTCCCCATATACCTAACATCAGAGGCACTCTTAGTTCTGGCAATGCAAGACCGTTCTCGCGCCAAAGGGTGCGACCACCTTCAAATTTGCGGCCCATTGCCCAAGTTGGAATTCCTGCTTTCAGCTCCTCGCAAAAGAATTCGTATGGTGTCCATTCAAACCACTGAAACCAGTCGTAATGCTTCGCGCTGAATCGCGCTTCTTTCGCCATGTTGCGGAAGTCTTCGGGCGGGTCTGGTATCTCATGGCGTACTGCCGTGTAAATTGGTAACGGCTGCATGCCGTCATCGAGATAAAATCGCTGGTTGGACACTTTCAAATCATAGTCGCTCACTGTCAGTTCTCCTCGCGGCACCATGAGCCTTGCGGCGAGAAGCAGCCCATATACGTCGACTAGACCAAAATCGGAGTCCGGGACTCCTCTCAGCTTCTCGACAAAACCACTCAGCAGGAACTTGTTGGTCGGCGCTTGGTTCAGGAGACTCAAAGCAGCAGGTGGAAACGCGATGTGGATGCCGATGCGGTCTTTGAGGTGGTCAATCATCTTTTGATGGCTCAGATTACCAATAGAAGAGTAGTAGAGTGTTTGTAACCAGCAACTACCGCTCACGCCAGCAGTATATGTCGCGCAGTCGAACAGACCAGATTCGTATGTCGATAAATATGAAGACGTTCCTGCTACTAGAGCTCGTAGGCCTCCTCCAGATCCACAGATGGCTATCGTAGGTACATCGTCCGGATGCACATCCTTTTCCGGGACTTGAAGATACTGTGCAAGCGCCTTGGCAGTCTGAGCCTTCCTCTTCTTGAGGAACTCTTGCTCCGACAGACACAGCTGATCTGAGACACGAACTCGCGCATCCCAGAGGATTTCAGGGTTGATCTGAGGGTCGTTGGCTTCTTGCCATATTTCCCAGCTCAGAGACCAAGGCGCCATAGACAGCTCATTCTGAAGTTTATTGAGGAGACCTGGAAGAGCTTTTGCCCATGATGGTACGAATATGCTTGTCAAGCGTTCGCCCCATGACGGCAAGACCTCTTGCTTCAGGCTTCCGGTAACACGATCGATTGACCTAGTCGCCTGCTGCCAGGCAGAAGTTGCTGAGGCAGACAAATCGCCCTCTATATCGAATACAGAAAAGCCCTTGGTTTTTGGTGGAGGAGGCTCATCAGTTTCAGAGGTCTCGCTCGTCGTTTCTGTGTCTTTAGCCTGCGCTTCTGAGGCTCTCCGAAAACGAGCTGACAGTCGAGAATCCGAATCTGTCACGACACTCCCGTCTCCAACAGAAATGCTGTCTAGCAGCAAAGGCTTGCGTTCCAGACATAGATGATATCCAACGAGAAGTGATGATGCGCCGCCGAAGCTGTAGACTATGTTTCGATACCTGCTACATCGAAACGAGCTGGCGACGCGCTGCATAGTGTCGCGAGAAGTCTTGCATATCAGCACTCCGATTGATCAATTGGTGGATAGAAGAGAAAGTACGACCAAGAAACGAGTGAGGCCGCAGGAAAAGTGGCTTTGGGGAGTGGAGATGGTGGTTCAATCAGGTAAATGCGTTGATGCCAATGCGCTACTGCATCTTCCAGAAAGCAAGGATCAGGAGTTCAAGTTTTGCCGCTGCAATTCTGGCGTCATGAAATGTCATGCTCATTCGACGGGCACAAGTCGCCCAAAGCGGCATCGACGGCGACCTTTGTATCTATGCTGATTTTGAGGTGTATTGCGGGATGTCGATTTCTTGTCCTTCGATTTCCGTAACGAATTGCAGCAACGTGCTATAATAATGTCCCTCCTCGATCTTTGAGCAACCGGGATCTGCTTCCAAAATCCGGTCGGCTCGGCGCGTTGAGACCGGGTCCGAGCTCACTCATCTCGAGGATCGCCAGTCGAGCGAGCGATGTCCCAAGCACCACACAGCATTCACGACTGCCCTCTCTATGCCTTGCGGGAAGCTAATGTAGTGCTTCCACTCAGCACTCAAAACAGCCAGTCGGCTGCAAGGCCATACAGTCGCGTCCAGAGAGACCAGTCTAGGAGTGTTAGAGGACAGGCAGCAAGTCAAGATGGTGGCCCAACGACATGCTGCCTTCGCGGAGGAGTCCGCTGAGGTGGAAGTACTGTACGCCAGCTTGGACAAGATGAAGTCGGTGTCGAAGAAGATCCAAAGCTCCATGACCCGCCTCAACGAAACTGGCCGAACCGTGCAAGACGCGATAGGGCCAATCTATGGCAACACACAAAGACTCCAAGCACAGAACACGAACATCGATAAGATTCTGCAGGCCATAGAGAAGGTGAAACAGCCGCTAGATATGCGCAACAGGGAGGAGCGTATTCTGCGAAGTCGACCTGATAAGGTTGGATTGACGGAGTATATTGCCAGTATGGATCGCACGAACCAGGCATTGAAAGAGCTACAGAAGACGAACTTGCGATCTAATCAGGTCGCCATATCAGAACTCAGCGGCCTACTTGCTGTCGGCTCTGGGAATCTTGAAGGCGTGTTTCGGGATATGCTTAGGCAGGACTCTCAGCCAATAGAGCCTCTCAAACAGATCACCCAGGCACAGGACTTTCCGCGGATAGCATCCGCGAAGTCAGCACAGCTTCGGACGATCAACTTGAACGTGGCTGGGTTCGTGTCCAAAGCCGCGGTCGCAGGCGGCGGAGACCTTACCTTGGCTGGCAAAGCGTATGCACATGAACGAGGGCAATATATGTCACTTTCTTTGCAGAACCTCGCCACCGCATCCATATCGACGGCTCGTAAAGTCACTGCAGATGCTGTCTATAAGCCAGGTAGCTGTGCTATCACGACTTATGCGACCGGAATCCAAGGAATGATTGTGGCCGAATACGACAACATCTGCAGCATATTTCAGCGCGACGAATGGGCTTCTGTCCTGCAGGCGACCTGCTCAGAGACACTGCGAGCTTTTCAGTCCACGCTTCGAGATCTTGACGCGCACATCCGAAACCATCTGATTACGGATTGCTATCTTGCATATGAGATCATCGACGTCGTCTCGAATACGTCGCTCAGTATCGAAAAGTCGACCAACGACCTCAAGCAGTCCTTCTACGATGCGCTGAAGCCTATACGAGAGACCGCCAAGAAATCACTGTCAACACTGATTCAGGATACGAAGACCAAAGTCAGCCCGATGTTGCAGCTTCCCTCCGATGCGGCGGCTTTGCCCATCTCTGCAGATGTCATGGCCAGATTACAGCTAATGACTGGCTATTTGGCACCTCTTAGCAGTATCATGCGGAGTCTAGGCGCAGGAGGCTGGAACAATCCTGGTGGCACAGATTCCAGCCAATCCATACCTACATTGAAGTCGTTCGATGTCGGAGCAGATGGCAAACAACTCTTCGCACATTACAGCACAGACACGATTGAAGCTCTGCTGTCCTCTCTGGACGCCAAAGCTAGATCAGCGCAGAAAGGCAAAAGCCAATGCGGTGTCTTCCTTGCGAACAATATTGCTGTTATCGAGCGAATGATTCGTGGCTCGGAGCTCCAAAGTCTGCTCGGCTCGGCGCAACCCAAAGTCGACGGCTGGAAGAAGAAGGCGACGCAGATGTACCTGGATGTCTGGAAGGAACCTTCTGGATTCTTGCTCGATGTGCAGTACACTTCCAAGCAGCCCCGGCCTCCTTCGACAGGCGCAGCTGTTGACTCTGCGGCTATACTGAAGTCACTGTCTAGCAAAGACAAGGATGCTATTAAGGAGAAGTTCAAGAACTTCAATGTATCCTTCGATGACTGCGTACAGAAACACAAGAGCTTCAAGATGGAGCCAGAGGTCCGAAGACAGCTTGGTAGAGATGTGCAGATGTTCATTGAGCCACTCTACGCCCGATTCTGGGAGAGATATCATGAGGTTGACAAGGGTAAAGGCAAGTATGTCAAGTACGACAAGAGCCAGCTGAGTGGCATACTAGCCGGCCTCAGTTAAGGGTTGAGCTTGCGGTCCACTGAATGTTTGTTTGTTGTGTAGCAATGATACCCAGGTCGCTGTATGATAGCATTGGATAGGAGGTGTCAGAGCAATAGTCAACTGCCATGTCGCTCGCATTCACTGGAGTGGTCTAGCTTCTAGAATTTATGTGCATGTGATTGGAGCAATGCTTCCATGGAGGCTTGCGGCAGCCTTGCCGATTCGTTGATAGCATGCCGAGCTTCATTTCCCATATGTTGCAAGGCTGAGGATCTTTTCTCTCACGCAGCAGCACCTTGAGCCTCAGAATTATGCGCGATATCCATTGCAAAACGTAGCCGCCTGACAATCATGATGAAAGGCTTCAGCAGATGGAGATGCATGCACGGTGATGTGTGGTGGACATTGAGTTCTGTCGAAGGCCAATGCCGATGCAGATTAAATTACGAAAGCTTGGCCGCGGATGTACCTGAAACGCTTGCAACAGCGCAGACACAGCAGGCATTGCTCGTCCATGTGCAACACAATATATTTACTCCTTGGACAAAGCTTCCACAGCCTTGTGAGAAGCTATGCTGCAGGCACGTGAGATGGAGTGACAGCTCGCCACAATGTTGACGAGTTGACCCGCTCAATACGACCAAGCTGTCCTCGTTTCTCCGCGTCGAGCAGCAGACGCGCGCGGCGAGCGGTAGCTTCCCCAAGCGAAGTAGCTTGTGTGCAGGGTAGTCGGCAGGTACCAGGCGGCGGACGTTGTACAACAGAAAACCCACTGCGAGGCGTCTGCAAGAACACGGCGGCGTGTCCGAATGGTAGAATACTATGTGTGAAATGATCGTCTGCGAATTTGTGAGAAGTGCTATTGAATGAGAGTTTGTGAGGCTTCCTGCGGAGAAGATTTGCACGGAACGGGCACAGGCCAAGCATTTCTAGACACCCCTGCGAACCCCTAAACCTGGTTCAGCACAGAGTGGACTTCCAGCTTCCTTCTGCTGCACCTCCCTCTCCCAGCGGCAGCAAGCAGGACTCTCCGACCAGCATCTCGGCGACTGACGACGTCGCATCCCATATCTCCCCGTACGTCTTTAATACTTCTTGTCTCTCTTTGCCAGTCCGTTGAGCCGCGGCCCCATCTATTCGGCGCGCAGCGTGAACGAGTGGAACGACACGCGGCATCTCAGTCGCATTGAAGCCAGCAGAATTTCCCTGTACGCCATTTCCATCCAGACCCCTACGCATCTTCATCCACCACGCCTGCTGCGCCAATGCCACCATCTCGCAGCTGCCGCGACTGACACATGCAATTGCTCTAGCACAGAATAGCCACAGAAGGAACTCCACGCTTCTCGACCAACACAACAACCCGGACGCTCTCGCCATGGGTAAGCCAACTCCTCCCTCCCTCCTCCATCACCACACACACTCCCACCACCTCTCCCAATCGCACGGCCGTCAGCGGCATCGCACACGCCTCGTCGGAGCACGCGCCGCCGCACGGAACATCACAGCAGCACCATGTCCGTCTCTACCAGAGCGAGCAGCAAGAGCGGCAGCACCATCAACGGCCACGAGTACAGCAGCAGCAGTTCCCATCCGCTGGCGACGGGCACTGCGGCGCTCGCTCGGGTCGTTTGCCACGACCGCGCAGAACTCACCCTCAAGGACTTCGGCGTGGCTGGCACTGACTCCAAATTCACAGCAACCCCCAACGGTCAGGTAGCTCCACCGACCCGCACATCTCCTCAGCCGCCTTCGGCATTACCCAATGGCAAGCCTGCCTCTCCCCTAGTATCGTCAAGCAACGCCATGTTTAACGAAGGCACCACAGCGCCGCAGACGGTGTCCTCCAAAGACCCAAAGGCCGCGGCGCAAGCGGCCACAGACATGAGGAACATTGTGCGCAGGAAGCTTACCGGATACGTTGGCTTTGCGAATCTGCCCAACCAATGGCACCGCAAGAGCGTGCGAAAAGGCTTCAACTTCAACGTTATGGTCGTTGGTAAGAATTTCACAAGCCACGTGCGGTGAGAAGCAGAAGCGCTGACCAAACGATAGGTGAATCTGGCCTTGGAAAGTCGACTCTTGTCAACACCCTCTTCAACACCTCTCTATACCCACCAAAGGAGCGCAAGCAACCTTCTCTCGACTTCGCGCCAAAGACCGTCAGCATACAGTCCATCTCAGCAGACATTGAAGAGAATGGTGTGCGCCTGCGCTTGACCGTGGTTGACACGCCCGGTTTTGGTGACTTTGTCAACAACGATGACTCGTGGAGACCAATCGTCGAGAACATTGAGCAGCGCTTTGATGCCTACCTCGATGCGGAGAATAAGGTCAACCGCATGAACATCGTAGACAACCGCGTCCATGCCTGCGTGTATTTCATTCAGCCAACCGGCCACTCATTGAAGCCTTTGGACGTTGAGGTCATGCGCCGACTGCACACCAAGGTCAACTTGATTCCGGTCATCGCCAAGTCGGACACTCTTACAGACGAGGAGATCGCAGCGTTCAAGCAGCGTGTAAGTATTGGGAGCTTTTGATGCATTGTAGAGACTGCTAACGAGAAGACAGATCCTAGCTGACATTCATCACCACAACATCCACATCTTCGAGGGCCCACGATACGAGCTCGATGATGAGGAGACTATTGCTGAGAACAACGAGATCATGTCCAAGGTCCCATTCGCAGTTGTCGGTGCCAACACTGAGGTCTCGACACCAGAAGGCCGCAAGGTCCGCGGCCGTCGCTACCCATGGGGTGTCATCGAGGTCGACAACGAGGAGCACTGCGATTTCGTCAAGCTGCGACAGATGCTCATCCGGACTCACATGGAAGACCTCAAGGAGCACACCAACAACTTCCTGTACGAGAACTACCGATCCGACAAGCTTACTGCTATGGGTGTTGCACAGGATCCTAGTGTCTTCAAGGAGGTCAACCCAGCAGTCAAGCAGGAGGAAGAGCGCTCACTGCACGAGCAGAAGCTTGCCAAGATGGAGCTCGAGATGAAGATCGTCTTCCAACAGAAGGTCCAAGAAAAGGAGAGCAAGTTGAAGCAAAGCGAAGAAGAGCTTTACGCCAGACATCGCGAGATGAAGGAGCAACTCGACCGCCAGAGACAAGAGCTCGAAGAAAAGAAGGCACGAATCGAAAGCGGTCGGCCGATCGAGGAGAAGGGCCGCAAGAAGGGTGGTTTCTCACTCAGAGGCTAAAAGAGCCATGCCGTTGGCTTTGGCTGTGTTTTGAGCGTGGTGTTTCTGTGATGGGCTTGGCATTGGCAAAGCAGGCGCGGGTTGTTGTCAGAGGTAAGCACTTACTAGTGCTCAACTTCTAAACACTCCCAACGTCGGCGTTGCGGTCATCAAGCGGGCTGAGATCGTTACGGTTGGCGTCGCGAGCGGAGAGACCTTTTAATGTCACTAATCTATATCGCCACTGCAACTACCTCATCTGCTTGGAAGAAGCCGGCCAAAGACCACCAACACGACTCACCGTCACCACCAGAGCCCGGCAGCGAGACCGAGACACAGGTCGACGGCGGATGACAGAAGGAAAGTTACTTGCTGCAGGATGAGGCCTCTTTATGTTGTGATACCACAGCGACTTGTTTCTTGTTTGATATTATAGCCTGGCTGACCTGACCTGACTGTGTTTCCTTGTGTTGGACTCCTCAAGATAGCAACGGTATTAGTAGCGGACACAGTTGCAACTTATCCCTTCCCATCCCTTCCTGCTTTTATCTCGTTTCTGCTTATGACTTATTAGGTTGTAGCCCTGAGCGCAGCTGCCTACACAGCCGTGCTTTCCTCTATGCGCCCGCCAAGGAACCCTGAGCATCAGCAAGGGCTTGGCTGGACCAAGGCGACTGGCTTCTTCACAGCACTGCCGCTTGGACTTATTGCGCATCGTTTGGAACTGCTTCAGAGTGGTCGCAAAGCGCGAGCGACGCGGCGAGATGAAGCTGGTCAGCAAAATACTTCGCTCGCGCTGCAAAGCAAGACTAGGCGACTTGTGAGAGTCTGCGAGATATGAAGACCCGCACGATCAATGCTCCAGAGTGGGAAATCCCAGTCCGACGAGGGCCATAATACAATTCGAACTCGACGTACAACCAGGATATGAACGCATACACTTATCTGGTCCCGTGTCAAGTCGAGCGGCTTGAAGGACTGGCCCTGCAAAACCAACGCATGCAAAGGCAGAGCTTGTAATCTGAGCTCATGCTGACAAGCGGTCTCTCTGCAAACGGTGGGAACTACACTCACGCGAAACGGCGATGGCCATGCCTTCAGCTAAAATACGAAGCTTTATTACATCGTCCATGACTCAGCAAAGCTGCATGTCTCTACAGAAGTATCGAAAAATCTGGCCCATAACGACTCCGCTGTCGAAGAACATGGACATCATGGAGCACCGAGAAAACGCGAGACCGGTCGACATTGAACTCTATTGATGTGTAAGACGAACACTCGTACATACAACAGACTGACGCACATAGCAGGAATTCGGAAAGGATTCAGTGCAGAACCTACACTGTCCTCTTCCGAGTAAGAAGAATTGTACATCAGATCTTCAGGCATGCCGTCTGTCCCGCAGGAACCACCGAAAGTCGCTGAAGAACTGAACTTCGGCATCGTGACCCGACTTCGGGCGCGAGAGAATTTGTGTCCGATTGGTTGCAAGCCTTCCCGAATCTGGAGTTAGAGCGGACTTGAACGCGCGCTGTCGGCACTCGTTCGGGTTGATGTCATTGTTGTACTGTTATTGAAAATTGGTGTTGGTAGGGAGGGAGGGAGTATATACTTAGGTTGTGGCGCTGGTCGTTGTTGAAGACGGCAATGTGGAACGACTACTTCAGACCGAATTGACGACTTGTATGACAGAGATCGATCGCATCTCACCAGATCGATTGCACAGCTGAAGGAGACAACGATAGAGGACAATCTCCCCAGCCATGGACTTTCGATCCGAACAGCAAAGGCTCCAAAGGCCAGACGAAACAGAAGTCGAACAACGAGAAACCAGAGAAGCCCACGAAGAATCCTCACCAGAATTTGAGAAAGCCGAAACCAGCACACCCGAAGACGAAGACGATGCCTCAAGCATCTTCTCAGAACGCCACATGGAAGGTCCACCCAGCCTACGATCCCCAAGTCTCCGCCGTCCCAGCACATCTCAAGACTCCGCAGTCCTCTCCCGCACAACCTCCCGTCGAATCTCAAGAACCCAAACCGCAGCCTCAACAGCAATAGCAAGAATCCGTTCCCGAGTTCCACGCCCAGCCTTCACCCACCCTTTAACCCACGAGAAAACCGCCATCGATGTAATCGTAGAATTCGATGGTCCTGAAGATCCCTATAGACCAATGGACTGGACTTGGAAGAAGAAAGCGATCACGACGCTATTGTATGGATTCACGGCTATGGGAGCGACATTCGCATCTTCAGTTTACTCTCCTGCTGTGAAACAGATTTCTGAAGAATTTGGGATTGGGAATGAAGTTTCTACTCTCGGAATCTCGCTTTTTTTGATTGGGTTTGGGATTGGACCTTTATTCTGGGCTCCGCTTTCAGAAGTTTATGGAAGGAAGTTGGCGGTCTTGATCCCGTTTTTCATTCCCGCGATTTTTGCTTTTGGAGGCGGAGCTGCCAAGGACGTACAGACGTTGATGATCTGTAGATTCTGGCAAGGAATTTTCGGAAGTGCGCCTGTTACGAATACCGGGGGTGTGCTTGGGGATATTTGGACTCCGGCTGAGAGAGGTGCTGCTATGGTTGCTTATGCTATGGCTGTTGTGGGAGGACCGACGCTGGGACCTATAATCGGTGGAGCGTTTATTGTTGGGCGATTAGGGTGGAGGTGGACGCAGTATATTACTGGGATTCTTATGATGTTTCAGTTGGTGCTGGATGTGGTTTTTGTGGATGAGAGTTATCCTCCTGCGTTACTGGTTACGAAGGCGAGGAGGTTGAGGCATGAGTCGGGCAATTGGGCGTTGCATGCTAAGCATGAAGAGTGGGATGTGAGTCTTGTGGAATTGGGACATAAGTATCTGGTCCGACCGTTTCAGTTGCTTGCGACGCCGATTTGTGCACTTATGGCGCTTTATGCGTCGTTTTGCTATGGCATTTTATATGCTTCCCTGGCGGCCTTTCCGATCGAGTTTGAGGAAGAGAGGGGTTGGAATTCTCTGGTTGGATCGTTGCCTTTCCTGGCTATGCTTGTGGGAATCATGTTTGGAGCTTGCGCGAACTTCTTGAACCAGAAGTTTTACGTCGCGAGGTGGAAGGCCAATGATTATCGACCGGTTCCGGAAGCTCGATTGCCGCCCATGATGGGAGGGAGTATTCTGTTCGCAGCAGGACTTTTTGTGTTCGCCTGGACTTCTGATAAGGATCTGCCTTGGATTGCGCCCTGTATCGGCATCGCGATGGAGGGCGTTGGCTTCTTTACGATTTTCCAGGCTGCGCTGAATTACCTGATCGACACATTTCAGCGATATGCGGCTTCTGCTGTTGCGGCGAACACGGCTCTTCGAAGTGCGTTTGCGGCTGCATTTCCGCTGTTCATCTCGCCAATGCTGCACAACATGGGAATTGACTGGGGCATCAGCGTCTTCGGCTTCATCGCTGTTGCTATGATCCCCATTCCTTACTGCTTCTACGTGTTTGGTAAGAGGATTCGAGCTCGCGGTACCTGGAGCAGGGAAAGTGTCTATCCAGACGAGAAGCCTAGAGTGTGAGCAAATATCGACAGGTCGAATTCTTTTCTGCGTTCTGAGCGATAACCAATCGTACAGTGGTCTAGGTCGATACAGATGAAAATAATGAATGAAAGTCTTACAAGTGCAACGTTGGCAGCTTCTGCTCCTGTGCCACTGACATGACTTCCCACTATCTCATCACTTGTAGATATGGCTATTGATGTTCAATCGGGTCTGTCTCGAGCTGTCGATGAGAGTAGTGAAGCATTCGTCAGGGGTGGTGCGGTATGCGACTTCATTGGCCAAGCAATAGCTGTAGCATCCTCCTGTTTCCTCCTGCCATGCGCTCCAAGCCGTGTATATGCTTGGCCGCGCATACACAGGAGGCACAGCAGAGCTTCGGGAAGTATTCAAGTATATCTATTGTGGCTCGAGGCGATGGGCTAGCCCAGTCTGGCCAGTACTACCCATAAACTTTAAGCCGTTATACCAAATCATTGCTTACCGAGGTCTTTAGCGCAATTTACAGCGCGATCGCACGACGCGACTGAGCAGCCACAAGTTTGCTCCTCAGTTCCCAAACTTCCAAAATGTATTCAGATCAAAGACCCAAAACATGAATGGTGGTGCCTGGAGGACGAAAACAAATTTGAATAGAATCTCTTAGCCGCGGCGCTGGCATTTCTGCCGTTCCAAGCAGATGTCCAGTATTCTTGGACTCCTTTGCAGCGTTTTGGGAACCATCTCATCGAGCCTTTGCCCAGACTATGCAGTGGACAGTAGCAGTCAAGGCGCCTGTACGGTTGCACGAGATGTTCCTCTGCGGATGCTTGCAATAGGAGACAGCATCACAGCTGGTTGGGGAGATCCAGAGCAAAACAGCTATCGCTTGCCTTTGTGGAATCGTCTGGAGGCGGACTGCAAAGAGCGTCCAATTTTCTTCATTGGTAGGCACGATCTTCTCACTTTGATGCTCGCAAGATCTAATAGAGGTCAGGTACGCGAGACTCTGGGTCGATGAGCGACAACCTACATGAAGGATATCCAGGATATTCGGCGGCGAAGCTTGCAACTGATATCGAGTACGACCTGTACGTCAGTCTCTATCTGAAGCCTAATGTGGTCTTCATCCATGCGGGTACCAACGATTGCAACGACATGCTTCCTCAGCCGAAGTCCGCAGAAGCTGCGGCTTCGAATGTCGGCAAGCTCATCGATATGGCTGTCAACGCCGTGCCGAATGTGACTGTGTTGGTCGCACAGATCATCACGTCTGATGTTCCCGGCAAGGAATTCATGCCCATGATCAATCGAGGGATCCGGGAAGTCGTAGCCGCCAAAGGAGATGCTGGGTTTAAAGTCATGACTATCGACATGAGCCGCATCGGTGTCGATGGAACAGATCTGGCAGACGGCTTACATCCCAATCCTCAGGGCTATCGAAAAATGGCGAATTTGTGGTTCGAGGTGATGCAAGTCGCGAGTAGCAAGGGCTGGATCACGCCTCCAGCAGATGTGACATTTGGGAGCTCTAGGCGATCAGTGCGAGGTCAAATAGAGCAGCTAGTCGGCCGACAATGAATCAAGTCGGTGCAGGAAACTCCGTACGTTCGCAGTCGCGTAGTATGCATTCGTGCTTCTCACAGCACACCATCTGGCCGATCTGTACCTGACTAGTGCACGTGGCGGCTTCACCTCTTTTAGACCGAGCATCCTCTTGCACGTGAACTTTTCTGGGCCCAATGTTGTGATTCTGCAGGCGAGACTTTCTAAAGTGAAGAGTAGAATGCAAACAGGAAGAGGCTTGTTGATGAAACGCTGTAGAAGAGATGTCATCGCCGGCTAAGCTTTGGGAAGCTTATTCACGTGCCGATGTGCCGGTACCGTGCAAGGATGTTTGCTGCGTGCCTGCCTATCTCGGCGGGCATTGAGATTTGTTGAATGCTCGCACCGTGAGACCTTGCCTGTTTGCCTTGATCGCCTGCTATCTCGCCCGCAGCCTGACGTGCTTGACTGCTTGCTCCAGCGATGGACGGGTCACGATGACTGTATTTCTCATTTCCTAATTGCGTCTTTGTGACTTCCACCTCATACATCTCCGTACCACGCGCGGCCATCTCCATCTGGTTTGCTTGCGCGGCTCGATCAGGAGCGACGAACGCGACGCCTCCCTCTCCTTCTTGCCCGAAGTCGCCCTTGTTATCGCATGTCCTTTTCCCAGTAATCCTCTTGGCCTTCGCTGGACGAATGCGCTCCTAGACCTTTGACCTTCAAGTAGTAAACGCACGCCGACCGCATGGAAAACAAAATGCACAATTCATTTCGATCCGCCGAGCAGGCGCATCGCACAGCGCGCATCCTCGCCTCTGTTGCGGCAACCATCATTGCCCTGAGCTGCGGTATGGGTTGATGCATAGTCTTCAGAATTTGAAGGGACAATGGCTGATATGGTATAGGGACAAACTATGGCTTTTCAGCATGGGCCCCTCAATTCGCTGCCCGACTTCAACTCAGCGCGACTCAAACGAACCTGATAGGCAATTTTGGAAATATTGGCATGTACGCCATGGGGATTCCCGGAGGCATTCTGATAGATTCAAAAGGGCCACGCTGGGGAGTGTTGATGGGCTGCATATGTCTGGCATTGGGATACTTTGCTCTGAAAAGCGCCTACGATGGCGGAGCCGGTAGCATGGGCATGCCTTTACTGTGTCTGTTTGCGCTTATGACTGGCATGGGAGGATGTACAGCATTTTCCGCTGCCATCAAAGCCTCTGCGAGTAATTGGCCAACCCATCGTGGAACTGCTACAGCTTTTCCACTCAGCGCCTTTGGATTGAGCGCCTTCTTTTACACTACGACAGCCGGCATTCTGTTTCCTGGGGATACCAGCGGCTATCTCAAGCTGCTCGCTTACGGCACAACAATCATGACCTTTGTCGGAATGCTGTTCTTGCGCATCGTACCGACAGTACGAGATGACGATCACAACGCCGCCTACGGTGTGGTGCCCACAGAGGATCTAGATCATCAGAGCCACAAGAAAGACCGCAGAAATAGCACACGATTACACAACACGAGCACGCGGAGTATGCAGAGCGGCAATCGCAGTAGATCTGCGAGCAAGGCTAGCACTACCAATGGCGACGCCGACGAGCGATCGTCCTTGTTCTCGTCAGACTCTAGTGGACCTGGCGACATTCGAGACGATATCGAGGAGGCGAGGAATCCTTATCAGAACCACAACCGGCCAGAAATGACAGGATGGGCGCTGCTCCGAACCCCAAAGTTTTGGCAGCTGTTTGTACTGCTTGCTTTGCTTTGTGGTGTTGGACTCATGACTATCAACAACATCGGCAACAATGCACGGTCCCTTTGGCACCACTACGATGACAGCGCTAGCAAGGACTTCATCATGAAGCGACAGCTCATGCATGTGAGCATCTTGTCCTTCTGCTCGTTTCTTGGTAGACTTGCCAGCGGCATTGGTTCGGACTGGCTCATCCACCATCATGCCTCCAGGTTCTGGACACTGGTTGCGTCTGCCGCAATCTTTGTTGGAGCGCAGGTCATCGCGATATCTTTGGAAGATCCTAGACACTTATACTTCCTCTCTGGATCTACAGGTATCGCCTATGGTGTTCTCTTCGGCGTCTATCCCGCTCTGGTCGCCGATGCTTTTGGTCCAACAGGGCTTGGTATAAACTGGGGTTGTATGACTTGGGCACCAGTCTTGAGCGGCAATGTCTACAACCTTTTCTATGGCGCTACCCTTGATCAACATTCGACCTGGGACAACGGCGAGCGTCAATGCGACGATGGCAAAGATTGCTATGCCAGTGCCTACTACATCACCCTTTGCTCGTCCGTGATCGGAGTATTGTGGACATTGTGGTGCATTCGTCAAGAGAAACTTGAGCACCTGCGCGACCAGAAAGAGCAGGCTCGCGAGCATCAGCCTTGACCTTGGCTTGCGCACCGTTTTCTTGTCTCGATTTCAGCGATGGCGTTGGTTGGTATGGGGTGTTGGGTCGTATTCGACTAGATAGAAAGACTAGAAGTGCCGGGCCTGCGGGTTGCGGCTGCTTGGATCAAAGGCACCGCGTCACCCATTAATGAAGCTCAGGTGTGGACCAAATAGAGATGATATAGATCGCTGACACTTGCCGCACGGCCCTGATTCAAAGCCGCTAAGGTGATGTTCGTGTCGCGATCGCCCACCAATTGTCCTTCTCGTAGCCAGACTCAACAACCTCGCCACCAGCAGCACAAATATCATGCTCCAATTCGCCTTTCCTGTAAAGATGATAATACCGATGAAACGTTTTGTCCTCAGTGACAGCAACATCATTCTTCCCCTTCTTCGACCCTCTCATAACCCAAGGTACCATCACATCCTGATCATCCTTCTCACTCCACCCCCTCCGACTACCATCCTGCTCAAGCGCCCAAACATAAACCAAAGCCCTCCCTTCCTTCGCCTTCAACGTCTCCAAAATCGACCTCACAGCCTCAACCCTTCTTTCTTTTGTAGAAAGATGATGGACCACAGCTATAGAAATCGCGAAATCAAATTTCGAAGGTTGATGTGGTAAATCCAAAATATCTGAGACTAGAACGGAGTGGGGGTGATGTTGTTTTGCGATGGAGATGAGGTTTGAGGATCTGATTCATGACTTACCTGTTAGTTACTTACTGGAGTTGGGTTGGTGGTGCGTTATTTACCGATCTGAACCTATTATGAAAACGTTTGGATTTACGGTGAGGTATTTTCCGTTTCCGCAGCCTATGTCTAGACCTATTGAGCCTGGGGAGAGGTTTTGGAGGAAGCGTTCGATTATTGGCCAGGGCTGGTGAGATGTGTGTTAGTGGAGAGGAGGAAGGAGGGAGGGAGGGGGTTGTGTATACTTTGTAGCGTGTTGAGGAGAAGTGGCTGGCGATTTGTTCGTAGACTTCGTGGACGTGTTCTTGTTCGTACTCTTCGCCTCCACTTGGGGCATTATCTTGAGATTTGGATGGCATGTTGATGGCTTGTGAGAGAAGGGAAGTCTGAGGTCGAGACTTTGCGTTTGGAAAAGGCTTGGCAGCGGACTTCAAAACCTTCTCGTATCGACCTGTTTCCAAGATGACTTTCTTGTGCTCATTTGCCACGCGTTTCACACAAACATATCATCGTTCCACACAAACTGGAAGGCGATATCCCATAGTTTCCACTTGAGAATAAGCTGAAGGTCTTCAACACGCGCTCAAGTAGAGCTGGACGACAACGACGACTGTCAGAATGGCTGTACTCGGCACAGCCACTGGCGACTGGTGAATCGCAAAAGCCCTCACTTGCTGCCATGTAATTTTGTCATTGCGATGGGACGAACACGGCAACATTGCAGCAGAAGGAAGGTGCAATTGCATGCAACCCTAAGCTTTCCCTCGTGAAGCAGGCGCACGTGGGCCTTCTCGCGATGGAGCGAGCATTCGTCCAGCGGCGTGCAATGTCGACATATTAATCCCACTCGTCGCTACTGATAAGACTTCAGATTACATTCTCTAGTACAGCCAAGATGGGCTGCTTCACATATTGGGTCCACAAAGGGAAGAGGTTCATTCGAAGGCGAGAAAGGAAGCATCGAAGGGAAGAGCGCAGACGACATTAGCAGAGCGACGCCGACGACGCTCCAAACTGAAGTACAGAGTCAAATGAAGTAGCAAGCCAACGAGACGGGAGCTATCGCCATACATTAGACACCTCGTTGACAGCTCATTACTCGAATTTCTCCTTGGATATATACACGACCTCAAACCCTCAAACCCTCCTTCTTCAACACGAATCCAAAGAATCACAAGGATTCTTCAACGCCTCCGGCTTCACCAAACTCAAAATATCCTGCTGAGCACCAAATTCCCTACTCTTGAAAAACTTTCCATCAACACTACCCACCCGAAAATTGAAAAATATCTCATCTGGATTCTCTCCAACGTTCAGAGCAGAGACATCAGGATTGGAGTATCGATAGATGACATCTAAGAATCTCTTCGTGTTTGGCTCCAGGAATACGTCGAAGACTGTCTCTGATTTTCGCTTATCTGGACCGCCTGTGCATTTGACTTCCCATTGATTTGTGGAGACGGGCTTGAGGTCTTGGCCGGTGCAGATGATGTCTTGGGGTTGCTGTTTGCCGTCGTTGTTCGTGTCGTCCCAGCTGTTGACTGTTAGGCTGGTGTCGTGGAGTGTGGCGTTGAAGTAGAGGGTCGCTGAGACGGAGGTGTAGAGGAGGGAGGTCAGGAGGACGACTGCAGAGCGCATGTTGATGGTCTTGCTGAGGGGTCTGGAAGATTTCGAGGTCGTTACGCGATCTGATCGTCCTGGCAAGGCTGCGACAGGTTTGTGTAGTTTTGTTGCCGCCCAGACGCGTACTTCTATCTCACTGTCGACAAGTCTGGAGGTTCAACTCCTCCTCTTAAATAAACTCAAGTATCCTAGTCGTCCGTAGTATCCGGGCGTTATTCAGCCGACATCATTGACAAGGTATGGGTCTTGGTATATCCCGAGAATAAGTTTCCCGATATGGAGCCGCCAAGGAATACGAACATGAGTGACCATGTCAAAACGCGCGTTGATCAGACAGCCTTTCCCGCGATCACCCAACGTTAAGGCCAACCACGGGCCTCGCAGCTTTAGTGGATATGATACATGCCAGTGCTTGCTGTGGTTCGATTTGTCCCGACATTTCTTTATTACTAGAGAGACATTGCTTGAATCTTTGGCGTGTGGTAAATACAGCGATCTATCTGACTTAGATCAGAGCATCATCAATGGCTCATCCGATGCCTTTAATCCAGACACTATGGCTCGGAGACCTGATCATCTCTTGCCCTCAAAGATCTGGCAAAACCTCCTCAAAACCCTTCTCATCATTTCTGTACATCGGCCTAGCGATGTGTTGGCATCGTTCGTAGCCTGAGGCGAGGGTTCCGTAGATTGTAACATTACACCTGGCGTTGAGGATGGAGGAGGAGGAGAAGCTTTCTGGCTGGCAGCTACAGTCGTTGCGCCCGGGTCTGTGACGATGTCAGTAATTGCTGAGGGCGAGGGCAAGAATGATTTTACCCATTTCAATGTCTCAGAGTGCTGGTCAATATCGGAGATGTAGCTTGACTGATCCTTAGTCTTTAGATGTTGCGGCTTTTTCACGAGCTGCCTCTATGTTCTTCGCGACTGGCAGCATCGTTCTGTATCACACAACACTGGCATACTGCGATATCTCGCACGGACGAGTAACTTGTCCGGCGAGCGAGCTTCAAGCTGCAGAGCAGAGCCTGATCGACAAGAAATTTCGGGGCCGGATCGGCAAGCCCTATAAGTCGAAAAGCAATCCTCTCGTTGATCGGTAGACGCAAAGAAATGCCGAGTCTGGATACCGAGACATGCTGTCTTGATCTGTACATAGCATTCAGCCTACCGCTGCAGCATCAGTCATATCTTCTACTTGGAGTACTGGCCCAAGTCCCTCAATCTTCTCAATGGCCTGCACATTCTTCTGCAAGTTCTGCGCACTGCACAGCGCCTTCACGATCACTGTTTCGTTCTTCTCCCTTACCAGTCTCCTGAAAGCATGTACCAGAAATCCGCTGACCAGCTCCACTGACCAGTCATCAGGCACAAGATCCAAGACTGCCAGGAGATCAAACCAACCACTATACCTCTCAAGCAATTCCGCTGTGCGCTCGAGACGCTCGTTGGGGTCTTCGATCATGAAGAACTCGGACAGAAGATGATTGAAGAGCTTAGATTGTTCCTCATGAGACGGCAGCTCTTGATCCGCGCCAAACCTGGCTGACGGATGAAATATGCTTGAGCCGCCTCGCAGGCAGTAGTGGATAGCTGTGTCGTAATCACCGAGGCCGTGTGTCAGAAGGCGCAATGCCTCTTCATGCTTGCCTTCACGTCCATTCAGAATGATCATTTCTGGGACAAGCTCGTTGCTGTATGGCGCGAGTCGTTCTCGCAGAGCATGGACATCGTATTTGGATGCCGCGCCATGGCTACCGCCGATGAGCTGTAGAAGCCGCAAGCGGTTATGCCACCATTCTGCTTCGACTGCATTGTCGGTGATGAATTGTGAGTAGGTCGGTTTCGGAGGATATTGTGCGCGATAGATCTCGTAAGACTCGAGGAGCGTCTGCCTGGCTTCCTTGCTGTTCTGAAGTTCGTGCAAGACAGTGTCCAAGTAGAACGCGATGAGATCGTTCACATACTGTATGTGATTCTTACCAAACACCAGATGCTCGAGGTAGTCCTTAACGGCGCCCGGTGCCTTCTCTTTGAGTATCGCAACTGCTTGTGAGGGCTCGAACTTGACTCTGCTGCTGTCGTCGGCGAATATCTGAACGCCAAGCTTCGGGTTTCGATTTGCTAGCCACGCAGCGTACTCTTGGACAAGACCCGCATCTCGAAGTTTCGAGAGATATTTTCGCATTTCGTGCTCGCCTTCGATCAATTCGCCCCCAGCATCCTTTTCGCCATCTAGTATACGCTTCCATGTGGCCAGCACTTTCGAAACATTCTTCTTGCTCTGATAAAGACGACTCAGGATGTACAGCCTGTGGTGCTCTTCGAGAAGTTCGATCGCTCGATCGAAGCAATCGACTCCTCGGTCTACGACGTCGTTAAGCTCAGCACGAGTAGAGCCGGCCGATGCTGGTCCTCGGGGCGTGTCCTGGTCGAGCAGAAGCAGGACGTGGATCAACGCAGCATCTACCGAGCGAAACACGTTTGCCTCATCGGCAACACTTCCGAAACCCTTCTTCTTACGCCAAGCCATCAGAAAGCGCTTGATGAGGCTCAGTATATTGTCACCGAAGGGACCTTTGGTGTTTCGATCAATTGCTGAGAGGTCGATGCCTTCCCTAAGCCAGTCTACAGTATCACGCAGGCCTTGAGGCATCCAGATGCCAGGTCCCTCTGAGATCTCGCTATCGAAAGGCGGGACCAAGGTCAATACTATCCTTGGGTCAATTTCACCAGCGGTCAAAGCATCTTCGGTCCGTCGCTTATCGTGCTCGTAGGAAATGACGCCGCGAGTAGTCTGCAGGATCAGATTTCCAAACAGGAGCAGTGCCGCCTTCTGTCGAATATATGTGAGTGTGACGAACTCCAGTTCATCTCGCGGTTCCTGGCCACGGATACCGTTTACTACCCGCTGCACCACCGGCACGTCAATAGATAGGACCTCATCTGTGGCTTTCGTCATAGCAAGCCTTAGTTGCTTGTCCAGCTGCAGTAACATTGGTTCTCGCACAAGCCACGATACACGATCGACAGCATACGTTAGAACATTTGCTCTGACTTGAGAGAAGCGCGCGGCAAGCTTGTCTTCCTCAGCTGTGCGCTTTTGGTCAGCTTCTGAGTCGATTGTGTCCTTGACCTTCAGCCGCCTTAGCCGGAGACTGGTACTTATTCCAGTGACAGCAAGCTCGGAAGACTGTCTGGCATTGCGAAGTCCATACCCAAAGAATGCAGCGTCGGCTTCCAGTGTCTCTTCGATGTCTCCTAGAACAATGATTTCTTTGCTTCTGTGTGCCTCGCCTGGGTCCACATCCCATCTTTGCATTTCAATACACCTTCGGCTTTTTTCGTTGACCTTCTGTCGCACCATTGCCAAGACCCAGCCCTCAGCTGCTTCATCCGAAGGCATCGAAGCACTCTCGCCGTTGTCTAAAACAAGAGACTCTGGGTAGCTTGAAAACTCCATCGTACCTCGAACGACATCGCCATCAAGATTGACAAATAAGCCAACACCAGGATCGCTCCTTTTGGTGCCGGTAGTGAGCAAGAACTCATTTGGCATAGGCGTGACGATGTTCGCCCTGAGCGGAGCCTCTGGTACCACTTTTGCTTCGACAGGGGCTGCCTCGATGGATTCTGCTGACTGCACTTCGGGCGCATCCTCCGTCTTCTTGGGGCTTTCTTCTCTACTCGATGGCGGCGCAGGAGATTCAGCCTCTTGCCTCGATGATCTTCTTGCAGGCCAAGGCGAGTTGCTATCGGGTCGAAGGCGATCACTGCTCTGTGGCTGACCGCCCAGACTAACAATTCTCTGATGCGAACGACCTTCTCTCGCTGGGCTCCGGGATGAGAAGCTTCGTGATGGCGGGCGTCGTTGCTGTGGTAGTGGGGGAACAGTCTCTTGTTGCGCAAGAACTGGACTTGGAATGCTCAAAGAAGAGATTGGAAACAAGGTATTCTTCCGTTGATTGACAACGTCCAGAAGTGAATATGATTCCCCATCTGCAACGCAAGCCACATCGCCTCTCCTCTCCAATGCGCCAACACCTCCAAGTTCAATGTCTCTGATTCTCCGCGGATCGTCTCCAATACGTATTAAGCGTATCTTTGATCGCAAACAAATGACAGCTATAGGTCCGTTGTATTTCTGTCCGTTTTCCTCTTCTGACCCATTGCGATCTAAGCCGCCCACCCAAAGGCAGCCGTTTTGGGTGTATTTTGCAGCCCATGCTGGACTCAGCTCGGGCAATGTGTAGAATGTGAGCGTGGAGTTGCACACGATACAAGCCTTCCCAGCACTTGGTAGCAGCAGTATCTGTTTGACTCCTTTTTCCGCTCCGGTCTGCAGAGTCGTATATCCTGGCTCGATTCTGGTCGCGAATATGTATACCGGTTGACCACTCTCATCGCTCGGGTCGGGCGGTATCGAGACATAGTGCAGCACTTCTCCAGACGATGTACCAATATACAAATTTCCATTCCATGCATCTACACATGTAATATGTGCTTGCACGCCTTCCTCGTCGGTAGATAGTGGCACGTCCCGGATGATCTCTCTCAGAGTGTAGCACCCGGGCGTGCCATCCTCGGTGATGGACGTGGTTGCACTGGAACCGTCCTGTGATTCCATTGCAGCCTCGAGATCGATATCATCGCGCTGACATTGACTTCAACCAAGCGGTGGTACAGATGGCAGTGCAGGGTAGAGTAGCGTCAAGTCGAGACTTGGAAGTGGATTGACTTTGGGGCGAGCTTGCGTCCCTAAGTGACCTCCGCGTGAACTGGATGCATCTATGTCGACAGCGAACTTACAGAAACACAACCAAAATTTGGTATAGCAAGTCGCCATTCGAGACCAGAGGGGTATAAGTAGGGATTGACGATGGTGGGCACGACAGAAGAGCACAGCGATGATGCGCTGAGCGGCGCGGAAGATGCAGACTATGAGACGGAGGCTCAGCGTACAAATGAAGCCGGCAACAAGTTCCAGCAGGCGGTGGCAGCATGGCGTTCACTCGATCTTACCAAGCTGGTCTCCAACCTAGACAACACTGCCTCGGAGATGGTCAACCAGCAGAAAGAGTCCTTGGTACAGCGGAAGGAGGTTGCAGCCAAGACAAAAGACTTTCGCAAAATGGACGATGGCGACAAGCTGAGCGGCATCAAGGACCTGCTCAAGATGTACCAGGGATACATTGATGTGCTCACCAACCACAACAAGACCATTTCTGCTGCATTTATGTCTGCCTACTCGCCACTATCAGAAGCACCAGACCCATATCCATTGCTCGAAGCATCGATCGATTCGTTGGTCACAGCAGATGAGGTGGTACCGAGGCTGGAGTCGGAAAATGAACAGCTACGGAAGCAGGTATCTAAACTGAATCTGCAATTGGAGGAGTCCGAGAAACAGCTCGACGCCGAGCGAAACAAGAGACAGTCATTTGAAGGAACACAGGACAGCAAGATCAAAGAGGTCGAAGAATCATGGTCTGCGGTGCTTAAGGAGAAGGAGGACAACTGGACCGCGAAAGAGAAGAGTTTGGAAGAGAAGGTAGAGAACCAAGACAGGCTTCTAAAAGAGCTGAAAGCCAGCTATGAAGTATCTCAGAGGTTGGAGAAGTCAGGCGAGGAATCACAAGACACTGGTCGCAATGCTGCCACTGCAGCGGAATTAGACATCGTGAATTCAGAGCTGGAGAAGACAAACATTCGTCTTGCCGAGGTCGAGGCTCGCAATGAGCAGCTGCGTTTGGAGCTGGCTCAGTCTACAAGTCAATCGAAGAGCTCGGCCAGAATCACTGCCGTGGAAGACGATCCTGCATACTTGCGGCTACGGTCCGAGAACTCGTCACTGCTTCGTCGCATCGAAACTGCGCGATACGATCGTGATGCCGACAAGACGAGCCTAGAGACGAAGCTGCGAAGCTTGGAGCGTGAGCTCAGCTCACTTAAAGCTGATCGTGAGTCGCTACAGACCAAAGTGCAGAAGTGGAGTGACTACGAAGAGGTCAAGCGAGAGCTCGATATGCTCAGATCGATCGAGTTCGCCAGTGTGGAGGATGTAGAAGCAGACGGCGACGATTCCTCGCATACGAATGGCAAATCTGGAGAAAGTCTGGAGCAGCTGCTCGTTGCAAGAAACAAAAAGCTCAGCAACGAGCTTACAGAGATGCGGGTGTCGCACCAAGAATTGCAAAGAAGATTGGACCAATTGCAAGAAGATCTGTCTGTGACGAATATGGAGCTCGAAAAGACACAGAAGCTGAACGCAACTCTAGAGAATGATCTTCAGAAAACACAGCAAGAAGCTTCGAATGCGTGGGAGTCCATGTCAGTGGCAGGTACTTACACATCACGCTATCCGAAGTCGCAGTACGGAAGCATGCGAAGAGGTGGAGGTCCATCGCCAACCTCATCAATCATTGGAGGGTTTGATCCGCAGAGCGGTTCAGGGTCGCCTCGTGGTACTCTCGATGCTCTCCGAGCAGGTGAGGGTGCTGGTGGAGGATCGGGAATACTGCCCATGGTCACTGCTCAGCGCGATCGATTCAAGAAGAAGATCGGCGAACTTGAGCAAGAGCTTCAAAAGCAGTACCAGTCTGTTTCAAGTCTGCGATCAGAAGTTGCAAGTCTGCAGAAGGACAACTTGAATCTGTACGAGAAGACGAGATATGTCAGCACGTATAACAGGACGGCCACTTCTGGTGCAGCTTATGGCGCGAATCCAAATCCGTCCACTGTCGCTGTCTCCGGAGCCGACACCCCAAGCGGCATGTCCATGGATCGATACCGAAGCGCATACGAGGCCAACATATCACCTTTCCAGGCCTTCCGAGGTCGAGAAAGTGCTCGGGCACTCAAGAGGATGTCGCTCCCGGAACGTGCTGTCTTCCAAGTGACACGTATGGTCCTGGCTACGAGAACGAGCCGGAATTTGTTCGCGGTCTATCTCGTGGCTTTACATCTGCTGGTCATGATGATGCTCTACTGGATGGGCACTGCAGATGCAGCGACTCAAGCAAGCAATCTCGGAGCGAGCACTCTGGCTCAAGAGGCAGCTAAAGTAGCGGCAAAGGGAGGCGCTGAGGATCATGGAGATTGGCATGCACAAGACTGGGAGGCGGGTGGGTAAGAACTCTCAGTCGCACGCACTATCTTAGCCACCTATAACGCGATGCCTGCACACTTGACAAGTACATCATCAGCTCTATGCCACTGCCTCCTAGAGATTCAACAACCTGCTTCGGGACTATCTATCCGAACAAGGCTGGCTTCAGCCTGGTCACCGACTAACAGCTTGAGCAAGTCCTTGCCGATCCAGACGTTGGAAGTATAATCATGAATTCTCTCCTTAGCACGACACTCACCTGGATGATGAATATTCTCGCTTCCAGAAGAGCGCCGATGATAGCCAAGTCCAAGGCGAAGCGATCTGCGAAGACGTTGGGTGAAGAGCTTGCTTTCTCTGTGTGACCAGTAATGAGATATGAAAGTCGTTATTTTCGAGTCGATCGCACAGATCAAGCTGTTCACGTTCAAGGCACCTATGTATAAACCAAGTCGATTGCTGAGAGCGAGAAGTGTGAAGTTCAGGCAAAGCTCTCCTTGAAAGAAAGTGCTGAGTAAGGAGAATCAAAAATCTACATAGCCAGCTCTTCAAAAATCCTTATCCTCAGTTGTGCTCCTCCTCACAGGTCTTTGATGTGAAGTTTTGGTTTGCTCATTCAGGAATTCTAGAAGAACGCAATGTCCGGGGGATGAGGAGCGCTGATGACGACCAACAAGCAGCCGAGCATATTTGCCACGACGTAAGCCGCAAGGCTGCTGTCTACGCGCTGCTACGTGCGATGATGAGGAGATGTCTGGCTCTGATTTTGGGTATGAATTATGCGTTCCGAGAGAGAAGTATGCAAACGAGCTATTTCAGCTCGAAGAGAAGGGCGGAAAGTGGTGGTCCAGTGGACTCATCCTCGAGCGAATCCATTGCATTTCGAATCGCTCCTTTCTCACAGAGCTTGGTTCCGAGGCTTCTACGAGCCACTGTGGATTCAGACAACTCAGTTGATATTGTGGAGATGCTCAGGATGGTCCTTGAAATACACAGCTCTTCACAAAAATCAAGACCTCACCATCCCGTGAAGTACCTTGCTCTCTCATAGTCCAGCATCCCTCCCCCACCCATCACGATCTCTCTCTGCTCACTTTGAATCTCATACTCCATAACATCCCTCCCAATATACCCATCCTGCTGATCCTCGTCACCCTTCGCATCAGCCTCAATCCTTAGCGGAGCGTGATCCTCAAGCTGACCTTCGAGATACTCCTCCAGACCCCAGCTCGGACATTTCTTCTCAGCATCTTCAGTACCGTCTGAGACAGGACATTCTCGGATCCGTGAGAAGAGCCATGCGTGCGCGGTTATTGTGCGTCTTTCAAGACGCCAGAGCTCATCGGGAGTCGCACGATTACTTGGCACGACTACTTCGATCTCGACTTGCACGCGCTTTCTTTTTGCGTGTTGTCTTCTGTAGCGTTGGTGGATGAGAGTCCGAGCGTCTTTGCCTTGTCCGAAAATTAGCATGCCCTGAACGTGGTCTGTTGGGCGTCCGGAATGGATCAGTCGTGGGATGATGGTTGTTGAGTCGATGTGGGAATGGACGCCTGGGAGGATTGCGGGTGTCATTCGGTTGATGATGTCTTCTGGTGAGCCCTGCGAAAGGAGGTGGTTAGCGTTGTGTACGATGTATTAGTGAGCGGTAGATTCTTTACCTTGCCGATGAGATTCGCGAGCGAGCCTGGGAGCATCATGATGTCGTGGACGAAGGTGGGCTTGTATGCTTCAATGTCATAAACTCCTCGTCTGGCCAGCTTGGCCGCAGGAATTCGGTTGCGCAGTGCTCGTTCGTAAGCGAGAGTGGTGAATCCCTTCGGAGATACTGGTATGGGAATACCTGAAGGCTTGTCCGGACTGGCAATCTGCTCTGGAACCTGCTCGTCATCGCTAATGCCAAAGAATGATGTCTCGGTCATAGTGGGCGGTGCTAGCAGGTGCATATCCGCTTTAAGACCGACTGCACTTTCGTGGCTAGAAGTAGAAGTTGGTCCTGCTGAGTCCATTGTGTGGTGTTGTGATACTGGTGGTGCATCCAAGTCAAGGTGCTCCAGAGTCCGGTCAGAGGCAGTTGCTGTCTCTTGGCCTGAGGTTCTCATCGTAGCGCCTGTATCTGGAGATCTAGAATTGGGTCAGAAAGAAGAAAGGCTGAAGGTGCGAGAGGCTTGAACTCGTCACGACTGGCGCTTCTGCGGTCTTGAAAAGGAACGAATGTCTCAAAGAAAAGGGAAAGCGGCTCGAAGTACTGGAAGGAAAGAAACCACCAGGGCGGAAAAGCAGAATTGCATGGAAAAGCCAGAGAGTGAGTTCTCTCAGCATGTGATTGAGACAGCCGTCGAGACCATCTCAACGGCGGTTCTTCAAAGCCGCACTGATCAGAGCCCTACCTTGGAGAGTCGAAGAAGGAAAGTCCAGCATAACATTCTACGCTCTTCTTGATCTCGACCAGGTCCACATGGGTCGAAGTGGAATCGGGAGACATCGTCGAATGATATAGCCAAGTGGTCTCAAGCCGAGTGATGTTGTTATGCGAGCAATTCCGATCTGTAAAGTGTAACGGAGTGTGTACTGCAGCAGGTTGTCGCTGGTGGAAGTTAGAAAGACATCATCGAAGCCGCACTCAATATTCTCGCATTGGCTTAAGACAGTGTTTGTGACAGTGAGGTTCCGTGTCTTCCAAATTCGGCATACCGCCTCACTTTACACCGTCAATGAGGCGCTCGCTCTCGTTCCACATGCTCCACCGTGATGGTGATACAGCGGACAACTGTGTCCAGGTAGCCGTCTTCGTCCAACACCGCCTTGCCGGGCATGTCGTCGACTGACTATGCATGGAATCCTTCTCGACGGCGTCTTTGTGGCGCCTGAAGACTCTGCAGTATAGTCTACGTTGAGTACAATGCGGGATGTATGTACTTTGCTACCACGCCTCAAAGTTCAAACGCCGCGATAGAGCGAGGAATTGCCGGGCGGTTGCCACTGGAGACGACATGGAGTGAAGCATTGCTGTGAACGCTGAGACAGTCCCAGGCACGTGAAGAAGGCAGAAGTGAAGACGCGTTCGCGATTGTTTCGATGAGATTCTAGTGGAAATACTTAATCAGCCAGCTGCGGCGAAAGGTGTTCTCTTTGCGGGTGTCTCGTGCATGATTTCATCGCAACAAGCGCGGAAAGCGGCCCGAGCTCAAACCTAGTGCTACCGCCGCGAGCTCGTCACTGTCTTCAGTAGCTTGACTTGCCTTTCGACTTCCATCTCACCAACCCTCACTTTTATTCTACCACATCCTCAAAAACCATCACCCGCAGTCGAGCAACACCTCCTCGACCACGCAACACACATTCTCCCGACATCCAAAGCGGTCGCTGCTACAGAAACAGCGCGCTCGCTATCTTCGGCGTTCGAATACAGCGCCCCGACATCGTCTATTACACGAGTCGACACAACACAGATACCACTCCCACACAGCGCCGCCATCATGTCTGCGGAGCTAGAGCACAGCCAGAGCAAGGGCAAGGTCAAGCTCGACAATGACCCGAGCGGCAAGGAGCAGCGCGATGAGGACGCCACCGCAACCGCCATCCTCAAGAAGAAGAAGAAGCCCAACAGCTTGCTGGTGACCGACGCCACCACCGATGACAACTCCATCCTCGCGCTGTCCAACAACACCATGGAGCAGCTGCAGCTGTTCCGCGGCGACACCGTGCTCGTCAAGGGCAAGAAGCGAAAGGACACTGTCCTGATCGTGCTTGCTGATGACGACCTCGACGACGGCTCTGCGCGCATGAACCGCGTTGTCCGACACAACCTCCGCGTCAAGCTCGGCGACGTCGTCACTGTCAACCCATGCCCCGACATTAAGTACGCCAAGCGTATCGCTGTCCTCCCCATGGCCGACACCATCGAGGGTCTTACTGGCTCCCTCTTCGATGTCTTCCTTGCACCATACTTCCGCGAAGCCTATCGCCCACTCCGACAAGGCGACCTCTTCACATGCCGCGCTGCTATGCGCACGGTGGAGTTCAAGGTTGTCGAGATCGACCCGCCAGAGTACGGTATTGTGGCTCAAGATACAGTCATCCACTGCGAGGGCGAGCCCATCCAGCGTGAAGATGAGGAGGGCAACCTGAACGAGGTTGGTTACGACGACATTGGTGGCTGCCGCAAGCAGATGGCACAGGTTCGTGAGTTGGTTGAGCTGCCACTTCGGCATCCACAGCTCTTCAAGTCCATTGGTATCAAGCCTCCGCGAGGTATCCTCATGTATGGTCCTCCCGGTACTGGTAAGACGCTGATGGCGCGTGCTGTTGCCAACGAGACTGGTGCTTTCTTCTTCCTTATCAACGGACCAGAAATCATGTCTAAGATGGCAGGAGAATCAGAGTCGAATCTTCGCAAGGCTTTTGAGGAGGCTGAGAAGAACAGCCCGGCTATCATCTTCATCGACGAAATCGACTCCATTGCACCAAAGCGTGAGAAGACCAACGGCGAGGTCGAGCGTCGGGTCGTCTCTCAACTGCTCACTCTCATGGACGGCATGAAGGCCCGCTCCAATGTTGTGGTCATGGCTGCCACTAACCGCCCGAACTCCATCGATCCAGCCCTCCGTCGTTTCGGCCGTTTCGATCGCGAAGTCGACATCGGTATTCCAGACCCCACCGGCCGTCTCGAGATTCTGCAGATCCACACCAAGAACATGAAGCTCGGTGACGATGTCGACCTTGAGTCGATCGCCGCCGAGACTCACGGTTACGTCGGTTCCGATATTGCATCTCTCTGCTCAGAAGCCGCCATGCAGCAGATTCGTGAGAAGATGGATCTTATCGACTTGGACGAGGACACAATTGACGCCGAGGTGCTCGACAGCCTAGGTGTCACACAAGAGAACTTCCGCTTTGCTCTCGGTGTCAGCAACCCATCCGCACTTCGCGAGGTCGCTGTCGTCGAGGTGCCCAACGTGCGGTGGGAGGATATTGGTGGTCTTGAGGACGTCAAGCGCGAGCTCATTGAGTCCGTGCAATACCCAGTCGACCACCCAGAGAAGTTCCTCAAGTTCGGCCTCAGCCCATCTCGAGGTGTGCTTTTCTACGGACCACCAGGTACCGGTAAGACTCTTCTTGCCAAGGCTGTCGCCAATGAGTGCGCTGCCAACTTCATCTCCGTTAAGGGCCCTGAACTGCTCTCCATGTGGTTCGGTGAGTCTGAGAGCAACATTCGAGACATCTTCGACAAGGCCCGCGCTGCGGCTCCTTGCGTTGTCTTCCTTGACGAGTTGGACTCTATTGCCAAGTCTCGTGGAGGTTCTGTTGGTGACGCTGGCGGTGCCAGCGACCGTGTCGTCAACCAGCTTCTTACTGAGATGGACGGTATGACCAGCAAGAAGAACGTCTTCGTCATCGGCGCCACCAACCGACCAGAGCAGCTCGACAACGCGCTCTGCCGTCCAGGTCGTCTCGATACCCTCGTGTACGTTCCACTTCCGGACCAGCCAGGCCGTGAGAGCATTCTAAAGGCTCAGCTCCGCAAGACCCCAGTCGCACCCGACGTCGACCTTTCCTACATTGCACAGAAGACCCACGGCTTCTCCGGTGCCGATCTTGGCTTCATCACCCAGCGTGCCGTCAAGCTCGCCATCAAGGAGAGCATCGGTCTTGCCATCGAGAGCCAGAAGAAGCGCGAAGCAGAGGCAGGCGATGACACCAAGATGGAGGAAGATGTAGATGAGGAGGACCCAGTGCCAGAGCTCACCAAGCGACACTTCGAGGAGGCAATGAGCATGGCTCGTCGCTCGGTCACGGATACTGAGATTAGGCGGTACGAGGCCTTCGCTCAGAGCATGAAGAACTCTGCCGGTGGTAGCGCGTTCTTCCGCTTCCCAGAGGGTGGTGAGAACGGCGCCGGTGCTCAGCAGCAGAATGGTATGTACACTGTTCGGGACGATTATGATAGGCAGGTGCTAACAGATTTGACAGGTGCTGGTGAGGAAGACCTTTACGACTAGGTGGCTCAAGGCATTCCGTTACGATGACAAGGCTATTTCTTGGCTTGGAGAGGTCCGTTCTGCTACGCTGGTCTACGAGAGTCATTTGCGGCACGGCATTTCGGTCGTGAACACCTGCATGGAGGGCGTTCACCATTTACGTCTTGAAATGGGGTATGGGTTGATGGATGATATAATGTTTCAATAGCTCGCCGCGCAGGCGAAGGACAGTGATCAAATGCAGTGTATCAAGTCGAAGTCTCCCTTCTCTCCTGCATAAGAATTGCCGCCAGTCTCTAAGCAATGTCAAGGCAAATGGTGCTGCCACTACTTCACATGTTGCATCGGAGTTCGATACATGCCTTGCTGTCATGCTCTGAGTTCCGCAATGATCTTGTTGATCTGTGGTCACGCCCATTCGAGTCACCGACGCGGCATTTGCAATCAAAACACGTCGTATAACCCTTCTCTACGCGTGAGACCAGGAAGAGCGCGAGCAGCTTTTGTCAGCATGGAGCGGCAGCCTTGTCGAGTCAACACGCCAAACTCGATTCAGTAATCGTGCTAGCCTCTTTAGCCGCGGTTATGACGCTCTCCCGATGCAAGAGCTATGCCGTGATGACAGTTAACCCGACCGCGCTAAACGCGGGAGTGACTGAGCACGTGACTCGGCTCGGTTAGACTTTCCGCTATATAGTTAGGTAGGCTTTTATAGAGTTAGCTTTTACGGATTATCCTTTCTTTATATAATCTACTAATATTAATAATATCTCGAGCTATTCGAATTACTACCGATATCTATTCGAATTACTAATAAACGATATTATTTAGATTACAACTCGGATAGATTCGAACGATTAAGCTCCTTAATATTACTTCTATCTACTTCGATCTAAGTCTTTTATAAAAGACTATTCGATTCTATCGATTAGATTATTTAAAGCCCGATTATTCGAATTAATATATTAGTTTATTCGAATTAGTATTACTTAAATAGGACTCTAGTCTTATTCGAATTATACCTTTCTCTCTAGATATTAGCTTACTATTTACTAAAGAAGATCTAAATATCTTTTTAAAAAGTTATAAAGAGTATAAAGACTAGTTTTTTATTAAAGGAAGGGTCTATACTAACGAAATAGATCTTAGTAGCGGCGAGACTAAACTAGATAAATCTATCGTACTATTATATAGACTAATAAACCCGATAATAGTTAAATATATCGACTTTATTAATATATTACTTTTATATCTAGATACTAATAATAATAGTTATATATTTCTTATCGATCTTTATACTAAGATTAATATTATTAAAGAGACTATAGTAAACGGTTTAGTTAAGCGAGTTATTAAAGATATTAATATAAGTAATTTAAATAGGACTATATTCTTATTCGAATAGGTTAGATTCGAATAAAGGAAGCTAATTATTCGAATTAAGTCTAATATTCGCGAACTGCTTAAAAAGATATATTTACTATATAGTATATCTTCCTCGATCGACTTAGATAAGGTATAAAGTATTATAAATACGTATATTAATATAGTAGTATACGTTACTACTAATATCTCGATAATACTCTTTATTTAATAGACTATATAAGCCTTCCGGACGACTTCCTTAAGTAACTAGCTACTTATTAATATAAGAGTCCTAATACTACTAAGCTAGATCTACTAAAAAGAAACGCTACGAAGTAAGTACTAATTTAAATTAGGTATAAGACTAACTCGAATAGGTTTTATTCGAATTAGCGATATCTTTAATTCGAATAATCGCTTATCTAGCGACTAGCTCCTCTTAGAGTATAAGCCCTTCGATTAACTAGATCGCTTTTACTAATATATTCTAGTATATATTTTAGTATCTAAGACCGATTCGAACGATCTATTACTTATAGCGATTCGAAGAGCTTATATAGTCCTATAATAGAATAATTCCGGCTTCTAAATATAAGTATCTTACTTTAAATATAATAATTCGAATAAGTACTCGATCTAATTCGAATAGTACGATAGTAGTCGTAGATTCTATATCTACTATTCGAATCGATAGGTAACTACTATAAATCGAGATAATTACTTCTTTAAGCCTATTCGATATACTAATTAGATTAATACGGACTATCTCTAGAACTTCTATTTAAGATCGCGATCTATACTATATACTTACTATTACTAAATTAAGTAAAGTAATAAATAGAAGAAATATTATAGTAATATTATTCGAATAAGATATACCTCTTATTCGAATTATATTTATTCGAATAGATACTAACTTTAATTCGAATTAGGGTTTATATATCCGTAAGATCCTAAAGAGATACTATACTATAGCTACTTAGTATCCTTTCTTAAGCTTATACTAGAAGATCTCGTTAAATATCCGTACGTTCTATAGATATTAAAAGATATATATACGTACCCTCTACTATCTTCTAATAGGCTACTAGTATCGATTCTTAAAGAGATTCGAATCCTAATCGCCCGCTATACGAGTAATAAGCTTACTTTTAGTAAGTACTATTCGAATCGTAATATTATCTTATTCGAATTATACTTACTTAAATAGGACTTTAAACTAACTCGAATTAGCTAGCTTTAAATAAATCGAGATATATAAGGAGTAGTTAAAGGATAAGGATATTAGTACGATTAAGAAGCTTATATAAGATATAGTAATTAAGAATAGGATCTTAGTAGAGATTATAAAATAAAGGCTCCTTCGTTATCTAAAGGATACTTATTTTATAGACGTCCTATTTAAATACGAATAGTAGAAATTAGACCCTAAGATAGTAAGTAACTTAAATAAGTATACTAATTAATTCGAATTATAACTATTTAATTAAGAAGACCTACTAATTCGAATATAGTAATATATCTAAGGCCTATAGAATTTAAGTAATAATATAATAGTTATATACTTTTATAAGGTATTAGCGTAGCTCTTTTACTAGCTCGGCTACTTTAAAGTCGATATATCCTTTTAGCGGATACGATAGAAGAACTTAAATAAGGTAATCTTCGTAAAATTCGATAAGCGCTAGAATAAGAGTATATAATTCGAATTAGATATCTCCTTAGTTCGAATAGCGATACTAATAAGAGATTCGAATCGTAACGCCGACTAACTCGAATTAGATATTATTCTTATAAGATACTTATAAGGACCTCGAGGAGGTAATGTCTCCTACTAAGGCTTACCTCGGCGTACGCGCCGCGTACGTAACGCGTAGGCTTTTTATATAGCGTCGTACGTATACTCGAATATATACTTATTAGTTCTACCTTCTATCGACTTATCGGTTAACGGGTGTCCTATACGTTACTATATACCTAGCCCCTTATAGTTCTAATAAGTCTACCTATCGTAGCGGCCTATAGGACCTCGTACGATAGACGTAGGCGAAGCGACCGCGTCGGGCGGTAAAACTAATAATAATAATATACCTACGACCGACGAGGAACGCGTCTAACGGGATACCGAACGATAAGCTATACTTAATAAGCGATAGGCTATACTAAACGAGCGCCTCGTATACGAAAAGGCAGAATAGAAACTACTAAAACAAGAAGTCTAAGCTTAGGAGATCGAGCGTAAAAATATACGTCTTCGTATATAGCGCGATACTAGAAGAGCGTAGGTAAGAGCTAGTCGAGAAGTAGGTAACGAGTAACTAGAGTAAGAGCCTATAGGGCCCGTTACTACTAATAACTCTAACTCTTCCGACTCCGAGTCTATAGAGACTATACCTCGTACCCTTCTATATCGACTAAGTCTACGTTCTATACCGGTATATGCCCTAAGCGATATAGGTAAGCCAAGTATAGTAGACGTAGTCGCGGGCCTTACGAGTAGTAAGCTACGACTAAAGGAACCTAAGCCTTTTAGAGGTAATACTATTAAGGAGGTAAGGAGATTTCTATAGGAACTAGCCTTAATCTTTATATTATCTAGGGATGCCTATCGTACGAATAATAGTAAGACGCTTTATAGTATTATATACCTCGTAGGCGATATATATAAGAAGTAGTATAATAACTACGATATCGAGAACCTAGGTATATATATATATTAGGATTTTAAGGACTTCTACTACGACTATATCGGCGATCCTATAAACCGTATACTTAACGTAACTCTCGAGTATAAGAGTATTCGTTAGCGTAAGAACTAGTCGGTTTAGAACTTTGCCCTCGAGCTTATAGTACTAGAAGATTAGCTAAGCGACTATACTAAGGCGTAACGAGTACGATACCTACTCGCAAAGCTATAGCCTATACTACGTAGCGTAATCGTTAAGTACTACGCCGTCCTAGTATTACGATAAGAGCTCGTAGAGCTTACGGCTTATATTAAGATACCGGATAAGGCGTATAGTAAGTAACGAGAGTATAACGACGATAACTATAGCGAGAGTAAGAAGAAGCGTCGCTTCGATAACTATAGTAGCGGTAGTAGTAGCGGTAAGGAGTAGTCTACTCGCGATCGAAAAGTAAGCGATAAGTAGTCGCGAAGTAATAATAAGAAAGGCAACTAGGATATTAATAAGGTCGAATGTTATAGATACTATAGGAAGGGCTATTATAAAACCGACTACCCTAACCGCTACTTATAGAAAGATAACGACTCGTATAGTATACGTAAGATTAAAGTAGCTAAAGAGGGAAAAGGTAAAGTACTACCTAAGAGCTAAGGGTAAGTACTATAACCAATTCTAGTAGCTTAGTAGTCTACGTACTATCGAAGCGAGTACGTAGCGTAATAGTTACGTAGGAGGGTAACGTATAAGTCGAATACTTACTCGATAATACTACCGATATTAATATTATCTCTCGAGAATTTGTCCTTTAGTATTAACCCTAGTAAATCGTAGACGCTACGCTTCCCTCTATAGACGGCTTTTAAGGAGAAAGAGGATACTACTATAGAGCGTACTACCTAAGCCTACGTATCGTAGATACGACTAGATAAGAACGGGTTACGAGCGGAACCTTCTATATATTCGAGATGCCTAACCTAGATATTATCTTAGGTCGGCCTTAGAGAAGGGATTAGAAGGTTATCGTAGATAGCGTAACCGATACGTAGACGTATAGTAAGCCTAGTATAGTAAGCTCGGTAATAGTATAGGAACTATAGTAGTTTTAGAAAGATATATATAACGTACCTTACGTATATATAATTAACCTATATAGCGTTACGGTCGGCAATAATATAGACCTATTAGAAGAGTTTAAGGACTTTATAGATATCTTTACTATAACTCTAGAGGCTCGACGCTAGCTATATATAGATATAGAGTATACGATCGACCTTATCGGCGGGAAAAAGCTACTATATAAAGCCCTTTACTACTAGTCTAAGCGAGAACTTCGTAAGCTCTATAAGTATCTAGTTAAGGCATTAGACAATAACTAGATCCAGCCTAGTATAAGCGAAGCGGGTACGCCGATCCTATTCGTACTAAAGAAAGATAGTAGTCTCTAACTCTATATCGATTATAGAGGGTTAAACGAAATTACTATTAAGAATCGTTACCCTCTACCTCTTATAAGCGAGACGCTTAATAGGCTTAAGGACGCCGAATAGTATACGTCCTTAGACCTATAGGATGCCTACTATCGTATCCGGATTAAGCGAGGCGATAAGTAGAAGACTACGTTTCGTACGCGCTATAGATACTTCGAGTACCGTATTATACCTTTTAGCTTAACTAACGTACCTATAACGTTTTAAGGATATATTAATAGAGCCCTAGCCGGGTTAGTTAATATCTACTATATAGTCTACCTCGATAATATCCTAGTCTATAGTAAGACGTAGGAGGATTATATACGCGACGTACGCGCCGTACTTAAGTATCTTCGGACATTCTCTCTATATACGAACCGGAAGAAATACTCGTTTTAGAAGAAATAGGTAGAGTTCCTAGGATATATCGTTAGTACTAAAGGCGTATCGATAGATTAGAGTAGGGTAAATATAATTATAGAGTAGCCGCGACCTACTACGCTTACTAAAGTCTAGTCCTTCCTAGGATTCTATAACTTCTATCGTAGGTTTATCCCTAACTACTCTCGGATAGTTATATCTCTAATAGCTCTCTCTAAGGGAGCTAAGAATAGTAAAAAGCTAGATTAGATTAAGTAGGACGTAGCCGAGGAGTAGGCTTTTAAGAGCCTAAAGGATGCCTTCTACTCTATATCGATACTTCGATATTTCGACCCTATAAAGCCCTTATATCTCGAGACCGACGTATCTACGTTCGTAGTAGTAGGCATCCTTTCGTAATAAGGAGAAGAAGGCTACTAGTATCCTATTACTTTCTAGTTAAGGAAGATAATCTCTATAGAGACTAACTATAAGACCTATAACTAAGAACTACTAGTAGTAGTAGAATCCTTTAAGTATTAGAGACCGTACTTCGACGGCTTATAGTATACGGTACGCGTACTCGTCGATTACGCTAATCTTAAAGGATTTACGACTATAAAGTAACTAGTTAGTAGATAGGCAAGGTAGGCTATATTCTTAGTACCCTTCGACTTTACGATTAAGTACTAGATAGGAAAGAAGAATCCTACTAATACGCTATCGAGGAGAAGCGACTATAAAGGCGAAACGTAAGCGATAAGTAACCTACTACCTATACTCTAAGCTAAGCTTTTAGTATAGTTAGACCTAACTAGAAGTGTAGAACTAGTAGTAAAACGCATCTCGGTAATATATGTCTCTATAAGAGGACTAGGAGTAACGTAAGTATAGCGTAATAACTTCGTTTACTATCCGGCAAGGATAGTAGCTATAGTCGCTAAAAATAACGGCCCTTACTACTATATACTAGAACTATTACTTGGCTTTATACGGATACTCTAGTAATTAGAGCTATTAGCTAAAGAGTTATATAAGACTACGAAGAGTAATAGCGGCGTATTTAAAGGGTATTTGCTCCGCGATAATATCCTTTTTTAGGGTAATATAATTTACGTACTAAAGGATTATATATTAAGAGTATAGATTATACGTATATATTACGACGACGCCTTAGTAGGGCATTTCGGCTATATAAAGATAGTAGAGTTAATACGTAGGAAGTACTACTAGCCTAGTATATCTTAAGAGATAGCCGAGTATATCTCTACCTATAGTATCTACTAGCGGTCGAAGGCGAAGCGGTACCGCCCCTACGGCGAACTATCTACGCTACTAATACTAGTAAGACCGTAGCAAGAATTGATAATAGACTTTATTACTAATCTTCTACTAAGTAAGCTTAGCTCCTACGTCTATACTACGATACTCGTAATAGTCGACCGCTATACGAAGATAAGCCTCTTTATCCTAACGACGAAGAAGTATATAGCTATAGAGCTTACGGAGATCCTATAAAGGGAGGTAATTAGGAGGTTTAGAGTACTAAGCGGCATTATTAGCGATCGAGGATCGCTATTTACTAGCTAGTTTTAGAGCGACTTCTACTATAAGATATATATAAAACGTAAGCTTAGTATTACATTCTATCTATAGACCGACGGTTAGACGGAGAGAGTAAACTAGACGCTAGAGTAGTACCTACGGTACTACTACTTAGAAGACTAAGAAGATTAGGCGTCTTAGCTAGCGTAAGCGGAATTTATATATAATAATAGTATATACCCTACGCTACGTATAAGTCCCTTTAGGATATTATACGGATACGATCTAGATATAGTATCTATATCAACTCTAGCGACTTCTATAGCCCGGGACGAGCTATCTAAGGGAAGGGTACCGGCGGCAATCGACGCTATAGATAGGTTATAATAAGTATACGAGATACTTACGTAATACTAGAAAACTATAGCTAAGTATTAAGCGAAGTATTATAACGCTTATTACAAAGCAAAGAAGTATAGTATAGGTAACCTAGTACTACTAGTATCTAAGAATATTAAGCTAGATATACTAAAGAAGAAACTTAGACCGAAGTTTCTTAGACCGTTTCGTATTATCGATATAGTAGGTACGTAGGCGTATCGCCTAGCGCTACTATTAAGTACGAAGATCTATAATATCTTTTATATATTACTACTAGAGCCTTAGAAGGGCCGTAAGGATAAGGAATATAAAGTAAGTATACCTATCGTAGAGGAAGCGGATAAGTAGCGAGTAGAAGAGATCGTAAAGAAGAGGGTACGGAAATAGAAGGTATATTACCTTATTAAGTAGGTAGGATAGCTAGATAAGTATAATATATAGGAACTAGCTAAGTACGTTAAAGATACTATAGCGCTTAACGCCTTCGAGGCGTAAGCGAAGAGTAGATAGAAATAAAATAAGACTAAGATAAGTTAATAGTACGCGCTCGTTTCGCTATTAAAAAACTATATAGGGCTTAGCGGCCTATAGATACTAAGTAGTAGGAGAGGAGGTAGCGCGTATACGCCGCGTAGGCGCGTATTTAGTTAGAGTCGTTACTAGGAGTAATAGTACGGCCTATAATCTCGTCGATAGCGTCGATAGCCTTAGTAAGGCTATCGTCGGCTAGATACTAGAGCGGTTAGTATACGAAGCGTATACGATACGGAGTAGTAATTTATATAGCGACTAATCTCGACGAGAGTAGTAAGGGAGGTATTAATACGCTTAAGCGTACCGATAGTATCGAGGCCGCCGAGCGTAGCCGTAGCGCTACCGGCGTACTTACTCTTAAGTAGAGTACTATCGGAGGAGACCTTATTCTTATTATAGTAGAAGGCGCGGAGGGTTAGCTTAATAGCTATACGCGATTAGTATACGAAGCGTAAGCGATAAGTAAGATATATATACTAGAGACGGCTATAGCGAGCTCGTTATCGATATTAGCCTAGACTTACTAGCGCTCCTCGAGGTCGTCGTAGGCGTCTAGCTCGAACTTATTATACGTAGCGTATATATCGCGTAAGCGCGATAGTAGTACTAAGAGGGCGGGAGCCAATACCGGTTTATACTTCTAGTTAATACCCTTATAGCGGTAATAGCGGATAGTCTAGCTAGAATCGAAGTAGCTCTCGGTATAGATATCGACTAGGTCGACTAGTAAACGATTAGTATACGTAGCGCAACTATAACGGGAGCGAGAAGCTTACGGTTAGTAGTTATATAGTCGTAATAGCGGGTACAACCCTCGGCTATAACCTTAGTATACTTCTTAGGAGTAGTAAGCGTAGGCGTAGCGGTTACGCGGCGCTTGCCTAGAGTATTAGAGGGACCTATAGTAGCTATAGTAAAGATATTAAGGTTGTTTAAAGAGAATAAAAGGGTACTTACTAGTAGGTTACTAGGCGTAGGAGGGGCGTATACGTAGCGTAGGCTATAAATAGGAGAGACGCTTAGGAATAGGAGAGAGTTCTTAGATAGGCTTCGTAGGCTACTTATACTCGCTACGTATACTTAAACCTATTACTATAGACTACCCGCAAAGCCGCTTTACTTTACGTAACTACGAATACATATATAAACAATATAGTAATAAAGCCTTTACTATAAATAGTAAAGGCTAAGTACTAGAATAGTATAGCGACGGAAATCTCGTATATAGTAACTAGTATAGAGCGACGAGAACGTACGAGAAGCGCAACGAATACGCTAGATAGGGGAGCTTAATATAAGATTAGGCTATGCCTATAGCTAAGGATAGCTATACTAGGGAGAAGGAGATAATTATAAGGACCTCGAGGAGGTAATATCTCCTACTAAGGCTTGCCTCGGCGTACGCGCCGTATACGTAACGCGTAGGCTTTTTACGTAGCGTCGTACGTATACTCGAATATACACTTATTAGTTCTACCTTCTATCGACTTATCGGTTAACGGATGTCCTATACGTTACTATATACCTAGCCCCTTACAATACTTTATTAAAAGAGAAATAACTCGGATTTATAAACTATATTTCGATCGCCTTTTACGCCTTATCGATAAGGTTACTAGAACGCTACTATAATAGTTATATATCTATAGTAGTAAGGGTATCTTCGGAGTTATAGCTAATATAAATATAAAATAAGCCGCTAGTATAATTCGAATCCTAGAATATCTTTATTCGAATAAGCTTCGCTTAAATAATAAACGATACTAATTCGAATAATATAGGTCTTAGCTAATACCTCTATAGTCTATATCTATACTTTACGATTTAAGAATACTAAATTATAACTCTTATCTACTATAATATTTACTTTAAACGATCGATTAAGTATATAGCTAGTAAGAGCTAGATAGATACTTATTCGAAGATAGAGAGCCTTCTATTATAGCCCTTACGAGAAGCCTATATTAATATAGTTCGAGAACTAATCGGTTAGTATTATTCGAGTTAGCGAATATTTTTATTCGAATAGTTATTATTCGAATAATAGGTACTAACGATTCGAATTAGCTTATCCGTTAAAGAAGGTACGAGATTAGACGATTAATAAGCTATTACTAATAATCTAGTATAGTATAAATATATACTAGTCTATAATAGATACGTTTATCTTCCGCTAGATTCGATTATATATAAATACCGTTAAGTCTTTAGATATATAGATCTATTAGATAGGGATATAGTAGGATCTACTCTCTACGATTAAATAGTAAGTTAATTCGAATTAAATCTCCCGATAATTTAAATAGAGATTATTCGAACTAGCGACTATTATTACTCGAATATCTAATATTAGTAGGAGCGCCTAATCTTAATACCGTTAGTATAAGCTCTTTAGACCTCTAGAAGAAGTACTCGACCTCGATACTATTAGCTTAAGCTCTTCTAACTCGGCCTAATTCGAATAACCCCGCCTAACGATTCGAATAAGTACTATTTAAGCTAGCGACTATTATTACTCGAATATCCGATATTAGCGGAAGTACTCGACCTTAATACTATTAGCGTAAGCTCTTCTAACGTAATTACGGCTCCCTTCGCTCCGATTCGAATAGTATTATTAGATAATTCGAATAAGTACTAGTATTAGAATATATAGTCTAGTTAGTAACCTAGTAAGGGATACTAAGGTAGACTAGATTATATAATAATAGTTATATAACTAGTCTAAGCTAATACCTTTTAGGTTTAGCTCTAACCTATAGATAATAATATACTTACTATTCCTACTTTGGCCCCTACTATTCCTTATAGCTTCTATTACACTTTATAATCTATTTATACCTATCGGCCTTCCTTAGCTCGATAGGTTATAAGCCCGGGTTTATAACTATAAGGTAGAAGACTAAAGTAGTATAGGTTACTCCTAAACCTATAAGTCTAGTCCTAGAAGGAAGAGGCAAAATAGGAGAGGGAGACTCGAGGTAGACCTATATATATTATATAAAGAAGCTCTATATATATAAGCTATAAAAGAACCTAGTAAGGTATACTTACTTAAAGCGTATTAGATCGCTTAGAGTATAAAGGGAATAGATAAGCCTAGATCTTAAGTACTATTAGATAAGCCTTAGATTTAGTACTTAGTACTACTAATACCCTAACCTATAGGTTATAATAGTTAGGAAGGACTTAAGGAAGTTATTAGTCCTATAGAGTAGGAATCTATACTAAGTTTTTAGTAACCTTTAAAACTAAGAGGCTTAGTAGAGCTAGGGATCTATAACTAAGGAAGATAGCTATCTAGAAACTATTATTTTTAGACTAAAGAAAGAGCTTATTTCTAGAGTTTATTTAGATTTAATTTATAGAAGAAATTATAGATTAAGAAGGAGGAATTAGTAAAAGAAGGGCTATACTAATCCTAATAAGAGAGAATTATAAATTATAGTTTAAGATAATTAGGATATATCTAATAAAGCTAAAAGTTAAATAGGTACTAGATAAAACAGTCCTTAGTATCCTAGTATCTATACTATCTAAGTATATCTTAATAATATTATTAGAATTACTAGACTAGTTAATTAGAAGAGTAAGTTATAAGGTTTACAATATAATAGTATTATATAAAATGTTTATCTATATTTTAGAAGATAACTAGGATAAATATTAAGAGCTTAAATATATAAGGTATCTATAGATATAGATAAAAGGAAAATATAAGAGGAAGCTTTAGGTAATAGGAAGAAGCTTGCTCTAATAGTATACTAATTTTAGTATAGAAGAAGGCTAAATAGTTAATAAAGTATAGCAAAGCCTAAGTAGTATAGCTAGGAAGGTAGTATTAATCTCTCTATAGTTTAAGGAAATTAAGACTAAGAAGAGAAGGATTTAATAGCTTCTAGTAGCCCTTCTAGAATTATTTAGTACTATTAAGGATAGAATAGATCTAAGATAGGACCTAAGCTTATAAGATATTCTTAGTATCCTAAAAGAAAAATAGGAATAGATAATAAGATAGGAGACAGCTATATTTACTAAGAAAAGAAATTAGGTAGATAGGGATTTATTATATTTCCTATATAAAGGAAAGTACTAGATTAGAGAATACCCTAACTTAAATAAGGCAAAAGTAGCTATTAAGCTAAAGTAGAGCTATAGGGTAGTAAAGAAACAATCCCTATCTAGAGCTAGGAAGGGATCTTTACTAGACAAAGAGCAACTTAAAGAAATAGTAAAGAAACTAAGCCTAAGAATATAATCCCTAGAAAAGAGAACTAGGAAACTATCTTCTAAAAAGGCCTATATAGTATAAGATATAGAGGTACCCTCTAAACTATCTCCTCCCTCTAAGGAGGAAGATATAGATAAGGTAGCTTATTTAACTATTAAAGCAAAAGGTAAGTATAGGCTATCTAAATAGCTACTTAACTCTTATACTTCTATCTATATAACTAACTAGGAATTACTCTTTAGAGACATAAAACCTCTTAAAAAGAAGAAGTAGATTAAGGTTAGAGGTAGCTATCTAATAGCTATATATATTAGGAGTATAGTTATAGGTAGGAGGAGAGGAAAACAGATTATATTAAAAGATATTCTCTTTATACCTAGGCTTAGAGTTAATCTTATCTCTTAGAACTAATTTAGTAAGTAGTTTAGTATTTAACTACTAAAATTTATACTTTATTTACCTAATAGGAAGCTAGTTATTTAGATAAGGCTTTTAGGAGGAGTACTATTTATTAAAGAAATTAGCTAAGATCTAGATAAACTTATATACTAGTATATTTCCTAGGATTTAATAAAAAATAATATCTATACCTTTATAGCCTAGACTAATTAGGATTAGTAGGAGCTATAGTATAGAAGAGTTAGATACTTTAGAGAAGGACTTCTAAGAGACCTTTATAAAGTTACTAACCTAAAGGAAAAAATTCCTATCCCTATAAGATACTAGTCCTATAGAGTATATTCTTTAACTAAAATAAAGAAATATAGAGGAAAGGAAATAGAGAGAAAGCTAGCTAGACTTTCCCTTATTTTAGTTAATATCTATAGACCTTTACCTATCTTAAGGCTAGGTTTTAAATAGTAGCTTAAGATTGTTAATAACTTCTTAAAAAAGAAGTAGGTATTCCTATTAAAGTTAAGAGAAGATATAGTAGATATACTATAGGAATAGAAAAGAAAAGCTAAACTATAATTAGGGAATCCGCTTTAGGTAGTAAGAAGTAATAGGGCAAGAGAATTGCTTATATTACTTAAGTAGTAGGAGAAGGAATCCGGAATCTCCTACTATATAACTAAAGTATATAACTCAATCTAAAATAGAGTTATAGAAAGGTTAATCTAGATATCTAAGGAATATATTAGGGTAATACTTAAGGAATCAAACATACTAGTTAAATTCTAGCTAGAAGTATTAGATACCTATACTATTATAAGAAATACCCTTCTAAATAGGCTAGATATAGATAGACTTAAGGTTTTACCTAATAAAGCCTTTACTAGAAAGAAACCTTCTATATTATACTTTAAGGTTTAAGGATATAGAGTAGTTATATATATAGATACTAAATCTTAGCTAGTTAGGATAAGGTTAGATAAACTAATAAATAGAGGAAAGGATACTATATTTATTAAATATATATCTAATATATCTAAGATATAGCTATTCTAGGAGCTTAATATAAAGGCTATAAGAGTATATAATAATACTATCTAGTTTAAGGATAAGAAAGGAGGGGATATAACTTTAAATATTCCTAGACTTAACTAGCTAAGCTATACTCTAGCTAGAAACCTAGTTAGTAGACTAGTAAGAAAGGAGAAACTAGATCTAAAACTACTATAAGTTTAGCTACCTCTACTACTAAAGGATAAGGACTAATATTAAGTAATAGATAATCTAGAAGAAGAAAAAGAAAAACATAAATAGTAGGCTCTAAATTAGAGCTAAGAGGAACCTTAGTAAGACAACTAGAATATCTATACTTAGGAAGGGAATTTAAAGAGAAGAAGATTAATCTCTAATAAAGGGTTAAGAGAAGAAAGAGTTTATAGTATAATTATAAGATTAACTATATAGAAGAGACTAAGAGAATTAGAGGATAATAATTTCCCTAAGGCTAAATATTATAGAGCCTTTATCTACCTAATAAAAGATCTAGATCTAAGTATAGATTAGATAGATAAACTTCTAGAGTATATTTATAAGGTTATATTCCCTACTTTTATACTAGGGATTATACAAAGATAAGAGGTTCCAATTCTAAGAACCTACTAAGAGGTAATATAAGATTTAAAATAGGGTTATATATAGGAAGAGGCAATCTAGAAAGAGCTAATTATACTTAGAAGTAACTATACCTAGGATTAGGTAGTTCTACTAAAAGGAGCAAACCTAGTTACCTTAAAATAGGTATTTAATATAAAGAGACTAATTAGTAGAGTAATTAATAAGTTTAAAGTAAGACTAGTTATAAGGGGTTTTTCCTAGAAATTTAGGGTAGATTTTTAGGAGATATTTATACTAATAGTAAGGCATAATATACTTAGGATATTTATAGCTACTATATATAAGAAAGACCTAGAATTATACTAAGTAGATATAAATAATATATTTACTAAAAGTATCCTATAGGAAGATATCTTTATAATTCCCCTACTAGGAGTAGAAATCCTATAAGGTATAGCTCTAAAAATCCTAAGGAGCTTATATAGCCTAAAACAAGTAGTAAGAGACTAGAACAAGCTATATATCTTAAAGCTAGAGAAAATAGGGTTTTACTAATTAGAGGTAGACCTATACTTACTTATTTATAAGGATAGGAACCTAATAGTTTTAATCTATATAGATAACATTCCTATTATAGTACTAAAACTAGAAGATATTCTTTAGTTTAAGAAAGAACTAGGCAAGGTATTTAAAATTAAAGACCTAGGTAAACTAACTAAAATTCTTAGGATAAAGCTTACTAGAGATAGAAAGAATAGTACTCTAAAGCTTAACTAAGAATATTATATCTAGGAAAGCCTTATAAAGTTTAGAATAACTAAAGAAATAGCCTACCTAACCTTATTACCTCTTAATAACTATAAGAGTCTAAGGAAATCTAACTTAGATAAAGAGAGATATAATAAGATAGAGTACTAAAGCCAAAATAGTATATAGATATAGCTAATAACTATAACAAGACCTAATATTGCTTTTACCCTTAGAAGACTTAGATTATATATATTAGATCTATCTAAGAGATACCTAAAAGTACTTAGGAAACTAGCTAGATACCTAAGATTATTCCTAAGCCTAGGTTTAATATTTAGAAGGGGAGGAGGAAAGCTAATAGGATATTTAGACTCTAATTATATAATAGATAAAGCTAATAGAGTCTTAATCCTTAGAAGCATCTTCTTTCTCTATAGATTACTAGTTTCTTAGATAAGTAAGAAGCAAAAGTTAGTTACTATATTAACTATAAAAGCTAAGTATATAGTAATAAATATATATATAAAGCAATCTTAGTTCCTTATAGTACTCCTAAGGGAGATAGACTATATATAGTTAGTAGGAGAATGTTTATTTCAACTACTAATTAAAGGAAATTCTAATATAGTAAATAAGATTAGACCTATTTAGATTATAGGTAACAACTAGGTAGCTTTAACTCTTATTAAAGATGCTTATACCTATAAGAGATTAAAATATATTAATATTAGCTTTAATAAGGTTAGAAATCTTTAGTAGTAACGAAAGATTATAGTAGAATATACTCTAATAAAAGAGATAGTAGCTAATAGCCTAACTAAGCTAAAGATAGGGCTATAGTTCTAGTAATTTATAAGGCAATTACAACTTATATAAAAGGTAATAAAAGTGCCTACTTAAAGGCGATTAACGCCGTTAAGCAAACAAGATACTAGGCCTAAGAATTAAACTTAGTAGATTAGATATACTATACTAATCTAGAAGCTATTATACCTAATTAGCTAACTTAGAATCTTTCCTAAATATAAATATAAGTAGGATATAGTAGTTTAAAAGGAAAGACAAAAGAATATAATAGAAACAGATTATTAGGATTTGTTCTACTATATTAATTCTAGATTAAAGAATTGAACCTTACTAGTTAGATACACTATACTAACTAAAAGACTACTATATCTAATTAGCTAATTAAAATTCTAAATTATATATATTTGTTCGGATTAGACTTAGAGACTAACTATTCTAAGTAGGAGTATTAGAATATATAGTCTAGTTAGTAACCTAGTAAGGGATACTAAGGCAGACTAGATTATATAATAATAGTTATATAACTAGTCTAAGCTAATACCTTTTAGGTTTAGCTCTAACCTATAGATAATAATATACTTACTATTCCTACTTTAGCCCCTACTATTCCTTATAGCTTCTATTATACTTTATAATCTATTTATACCTATCGGCCCTCCTTAGCTCGATAACTAGTCGAATTAGCGACCGTCCCTACTCGAATAGATATTCTCTATAAGATCTAGGATATTCTCGAAGATATCTATTATTAATTCGACGATATAGTCGATAAGAAGCTCGACGATTAGGCTAACGATTAGCCTAATTATCGAGCTTCTTATCGACTATATTATCGAATTAATAATAGGCGTCCTATTTAAACGAGAAAGATCGATAGCTCGAATAATCTCGTTCCCTCTACTATTCGAATAAGAAGCTATACTAATTCGAATAACCTTAACTCTTATATAGGGTAAGAAAGATTAACGATTAACTCGTATTAAGCCGGTAAATCTAAGAAGATATAGGTATTCGATAAGGCTAGTATAACGATAGTAGATATAAACGGATAGCTTATTTACTCGCTCTATTAAGAAGTAAGTCTTTATATCTCTAATTCGAATTACTAATAGAACTAATTTAAATAAAGCCCCTACTCCGAAATATTCCTATAATATCTTCTATAGCGAAGGGTCTACTCTTAGAAGCTTAGTCTTAGTAGCTATTCCGATTAACGATAGTCTATTATAGCTACTAAAGAAACTAGTAACCCTAAAACCGAGAGAGCTAGATATCGATCCGGTCTTCTATTCGAATTAGCTAAGCGATAATTCGAATCGAGCTATACTATCTTCTAAGCGCTTAATCGAAGGTTCTATCGCTTCCCTATTATTACTATCGAGTTCGATATTAGTTACTTTACCTAAGCGAACGAAAGTATAATAATTAAAAGAAGAACTAGCTATCGAACTAGATAAAAGATAAGAAGCGACTTAGATAAAGAAGTTAGAAAATAATTAGCTAGAATTAGAGAACTATAGGCTTTAGCGTAAGCTTAGAATAGACGAATAATTCGAATATATAGAATTTCTTATTTAAATATAAGATAATTTAAATTAGTCTAAAGCCTTATTCGAATTAAACTACTTTTAGATCTTCTTTCTCTAAACTTTTAAAGAGCCCTAAATTATAATAACTAATATAAAGATACGACTTTTTATCGTTCTTTAAATATACTAAATAAGATACTTTATAACGATACTTCTTTAGTATACTAATTATCGCCGCTAAGTTAGCTTTATTAGTCTTTTTATTTTAAGGTATAGGAAATAGTCGAGGTTATTCTATTAGCGAGCTAGATAGAATAGGCCTATAAGTTATATTAGAATTATTTTATAATAGTAAGTAATAGTTACTTACGATAGCGACCTAGCTAGATCTTTAGATATACTAAAAATAAGTAAGTAAAGCTAATTCGAATAGGAATATCTAGTAATTCGAATAATATACGGATTTTCCTTCGTATTTATTATATTTACTATTATAAAGATAGAAGAAGTCGGAATAGGATTATTACTATTATAACTATAAGTAGAGATAATAAGAGGTTAGAAAATAAGAAGTATACTTAATAGTATCCTTTTTAGAAGCCGACGATTCTAAAAATAGAGAGCTATAGCTTTATTAGCTTTAATTCGAATAAGAAATTAAGCTAATTCGAATTATATCTTAATATATTCTTCTCTCTCTTTACTTCTAGAAAAAAGCCTTTAAACTCTTTACTATCGTTATAGTCGTTATTATTACTATTATCGCTATCGTCGCTATCGTTACTATTATTAGAGCTAATAGTAATAGTACTAATAGTATTAGTTTATTAGAGGCCTAAAGGTTAGTATAAAGAAGAAGAGATACTTACTAGATAGATCTAGTAGCTAAGAAGTTTAGGTTCTAGTAACTATCTAAAGATTATATAAGCTTATTCGAATTAGACTATATAGTTATTCGAATAAGATAAGTAATAATTCGAATTAGAGTAGATCTAAATTATTATTATTATTATCCTTTATAACTATAGGAGTAGTAGAGCTCTTACTATAAAGTACCCGACTACTAGAAATAGTATTACTATAGCTCTTACCCTTATCTATCTCTTAGCGAGAGCTACCTCTAATTCGAATTAGTTAGCGTATTTATTCGAATAGAAGTATTAGCTAATTCGAATTAGCTTCGAAAAGAGTTACTTACTTAGATTCTTTCTTAGTAGAAGTACCTCTCTTATAGATACTAGCTAGGGAGGCCTTATCTTTCTTAAGAGTAGCTAGGGATTTAATTCGAATAAAGTTAGTATCTAGTTCGAATAAATAGAGAGTTTAATTCGAATTAACTTACGCTAGAGCTAGATCTAAAACTAAGCTAGTAAGGAAAGTACTAGTAGCTATAGTCTTATAGTCTATCTTAATAACCTTTCCTTAAGTAATCTCTTTATAGAACTCTATAATTCGAATTAGATTAGCGGTTAATTCGAATAAGTATTAGTACTAATTCGAATTATATATCTTTAGCCTTATTAATCTTATCCTATCTTATACTAGTCTTCTCTTCCTTAATAAAGTAGATCTACTTACTATCTAACTTTATAAACTTCTTATTAACTAGTTTAGAGTTCTTATTAGCCGCCTCTTTATAATCCTTACGAATATAGCCTACTAAGGCCTAGCGATCCTTATAAGTTCTCTAATTCGAATTAGTTAGTATATATATTCGAATAAGTAAGTATTCTAGTTCGAATTATATCTTATAGCCCTTAAATCTATAAATAACTTCTCTTTAGTAGATCTTAATACTAAGCTAGTTATAGCTCTAGCTACCTAGCTTCTTATTCTTTATAAGCTTCTATTCGAATTAGTTAGTATATTTATTTAAATAAGAGAGGGTACTAATTCGAATTATACTATTTCGAATAGTAGGAGATCCTTACTAGCCTCTTTTTCGATAGTATATAGATAGAGATAGTATAGGCGAAAGTTCTTAAAAGCCTAGATATTATAGTAGTCTACGATAGCGGAGATATTATTTACTATAGCTATTTTAATATTAATTCGAATAAGGCTTTAAGCTAATTCGAATAAGAGTATAGTATACTTCGAATAGGCGTAGTAGGGTAGTAGGGCAGTAGGGTATAGGTATTTAGGTTAGGGTAGAAAGCGTAGTTAGGTTTTAGTTAGCGCGGTTAGGTAAGCTTTAGCGCGGTCGCTCCCGCTTTTAGCGCGGTCGGGTCAGCTGAACCCACAGCTATGCCATCCTGTAAGATCGACTCCGAACAACGCATTGTGTCTCGCGAACTGGCTGCCTGAAGCAAGCTTTGCTCATCTCATCACAGTAGGATTCACAAACTCCTTCCACTTCGTACTATATCAACCTCAGCTCCTCATGCAAACGCTTCGTCGCCTTGCCTCATTCTCCAGACAGCTCTCCACATCACCTCAAACACCAAGCTTCACAATGGCAGACTATGCGAAAGTACCGAGCTCAGCAAAGCTGAAGCCAAAGCCATTCGAAGCTGAAGTCGATCAGCAAAAAATCGATGATTTTAAGACACTTCTCAAGCTCTCACCAGTGGCACCTGCTGTCTACGAGAACTCCGACCCATCAGTGACTGGTCCCCGTCGATATGGAGTTCCCAGAGACTGGATGCTGAAAGCCAAAGAACACTGGCTCAACAGCTTCGACTGGCGAAAGCAAGAAGATTACATCAACTCTTTCCCGAATTACACAGCTGACGTCAAAGACGACGAAGGACACGACCTCAAAGTACACTTCATTGCACTCTTCAGTGAAAAGCCAGACGCAGTTCCGATCGCTCTCTATCATGGATGGCCAGGCAGCTTCCTCGAGTTCCTCCAAATTCTCGAGCTCCTCAAGAAGAAGTATACCCCTGCAACTCTACCATATCACATCGTAGTTCCCTCAATTCCGGGCTACGCCTACTCTTCCGGACCACCGCTGGACTTCGATTTCAGCCTTGAGAATGCTTCATATGCTCTCAATAACCTGATGATCGGTCTGTTCCCAGAAACTGGCTACCTTGCTCAAGGTGGAGATCTGGGCTCCTTCGTCTCTCGCCATCAAGCAGCATACTATGATGCATGCAAAGGAATGCATCTCAACTTCTCACCCCTATCTCGCCCCCAGAACGCAGACTCTCTCGAAACCTCCGAAATCGAGAAGAAAGCACTTTCTCGAGGCCTTTGGTTCAGAGAAGTCGGCGTAGCATATGCGATCGAACATGGCACGAGGACAGCAACGATCGGACATGCATTGTCAGCCTCACCAATGGCCCTGCTGGCATGGATTGGCGAGAAGTTCTTAGAGTGGAGCGACACCGATCCTTCGCTCGACCATATTCTGCAGTCTGTCACTCTGTACTGGATGACTGACACTTTCCCGCGATGCATCTACCCATACCGTGGCTCTTCTGGAGATGATGAGAGACCTCGTCAAGCTAAGGTTTCAGGCAAGGGCAGGGAGCGACCTTATGTTGAGAAGCCATCCGGATACTCTTTCTTCCCTCTCGAGCTGGTTCCAATGCCGGTAAGCTGGGTTGCTACGAATTGTAATTTGGTTTCGAGCAAGGTGCATCAAAGTGGTGGACATTTTGCTGCGATGGAGAAGCCGGATGAATTGCTAGAGGATATTGAGGCTTATGTGAAGAAGGCTTGGAAGTGATGGTTAGGAGAAAAGACATTTCCCTGCGGCATATAGAGTAACGACAGTCATGAATTCAACTTCTCAACTTGGCTTGGCTCAGCCAAACAGGCAGTCATCGCTCCTATGCTTGTGCACTTTCAACCATGTTCTGCCTGCGACTCTGGTTGCAGATCTAAAGATTCATCACAGAGCGAAAACGTATCAGTCGCACACAGTCTCCGAGATCTCCGACGATGCTTACAAGGCCGAGATACGTCTCCAAAAAGGCGATTCCAATGATGGATCCGCCACTTTGCCACGAGCCAACCTCGCTCCCTACCCATGCACGGGCGTAATCCACCTCCCCAATTCCTCATCACTAATATCACTAACCTTCACTCCCCTCGGAACATTCACATTCAAATCAATGAAATACGGCCTCCTATTATGTCCAACAAAATGCCCCTTCTCATCAACAGGCGCATCATCCGGATCATATCCAGCAAACATCAAAACCCACCCATCCTTCCCAATTCTCGCAACAGTAGGAACACCCGGAGCCCACACCTTATCCCCAACATACCTCCACCCCTCAACTTCCTGATCCCCTTGCAAAAGATACCAAACCTCTTTCTTCTCTTTCGAAGTCCCCAAATCTGATCAGGATTTTTCTTGTATACTTTTCGGTATGGACCAAGAAATGTATCTGAGTACGCGATCCCGAGTTTGTAAGATGTGTTGAAGAATGCTCCGACGGAGTAGGCCATGATGAAAGTGTTGTTGATAGTGAGGATGTTACCTGTTTCGATGAGCTTGAATTTGCCATCGTTGGCGAGAACATAGTTCTCCGAATTGAGGTCCTCGTCTGGAAGCAGGAGCCACTGGGGTTCTGCCCCTGGGCTTGGAGTCTTGGGATCGGACAGGGAGTGGGCGACGACGCCGTCGACTTTCTTGTCTTTGCTTTTTTCCTCGTGAGCTTTTTGGTATACGAGGTAGAGCTGCCCAGCTGGAATGCGGAAGTATTTTCCATCGTAGTTGGCGTTGACATTTTCTGAGAATGAGCCGACTAGGAGTTTGTCTCCGATCCAGGAGGTTGGTGGTGTGTCGAGATGGTTTGGGTCTTCTGGGTGAGCGTGTACGATTATGCTCCAGCCTGAAATGCCATTGCAGTCCGAAGTGTTTTGTACGTGTAGGGTGACGACGGCGTCCCAGGACCGCGTGTCGCCAGAGTCGGTCTTGGAGCCACTTTGGTAAGGATGGATGCCGGCGGCAGAACAAATGGTTGCGCCAGCTTCACGCGCTGATTGGTTCAAAGCTGAGTTCGAAGAGTAGTCGATGGCAACTTTGGAGGCACATTGAGGCTCCAGCTTGTTGTCACACTTCAGATACTGATGTGTTGTGCCAGCAATGTAGATTCTTTGATTATTCTGATATGGTACGTGGTACGGATCGGAAAAGTAAGGCTTATCAACATCTGTCAAGGGATAGATTGGGATGTTAGCCTGGCCGAATGCTGCAGAGATGTGAGCGATCATAAAAAGAATCCAACGTAGATGCATCATGTGCCAATGCAGTTGACAGACGTGCTTAGATAGACCAAGGCGAGTGCTTCGAGATCCAAGCCTTCACCAAGACCGATTTATGTAGCGCCATCGGTCAGACATTGGACCGCTCTTTCCATGGCCGGCGGGACGAAGGCATCTGCTGTACGACGACGGCATTTTCAAAAGCGCGAAAGGAGGCTTCCCGCCGGCTCAAATTGTGCGTTCAGCCGCAGAGCTGAAGCACGCTTGATTGTGCAAATGAACGTTCCACAGGAACCTACCCGTGGACTCTTCTAAGTGCCCCGCGCCTTGGGCTGTTGGGAGGTGTATAGTCTCAGGCCTGATCAGTGCAGACTCCAAAGCTACTGCTTTTAAATATGATTGTCCAGCACTGTCCTACCGCGCTTCAAAAGTTTATCAACACCAAGCGAGCATTCCGACAAGACAGTGGCAACACCCTCCCGCATCGCACAGAGCTGTGAGCATTGCTTGGATCCTGGGACGCAAGCAAGCGAACCGTGGAGCATATCAATTCACAGCCGCGGCTGGACGCAAGGCTGAGTTTTCCGCGTGGAATTTACATTCCTTCGTGAAGAGCTCTCTGTATGCTCAAACAAACTGGACGGTCTCTAGCGACGTGGCCATCAATACCGTCGTGATTGTTATCTCAACAGAGTTCTCGCTTTGGTTCCAAGCTCTTACTGCCATCATAGATCGCGTTACTTCGCCAGCCAGCATACTTGATGTGCTGTTGGACGTTTTTCGCGTGATTGTATATACGCATGTCCGTTTCCGTGTATTCTCGCGTGGGTTAAAGTGATATGCTGCGGTGGCCTGGTTTGACTGTTGTATGAAAGTGGGAGGTCCGTGACAGGGCAACAATGCCAAGACTTTCATTTCACGGAAGCTTTCTTGACCACACTCGCGAGTCGCCGAGGGCGCGACCTGAACCTCTCAGTATGCGACGTGTAATCTTCGATAGCGAGATCTGAGCGCCAGACCTACATCGCGATAATGACCACAATGAGCGAGAAGAAGGGGCCTTGCTTCTACAAGCTGCCTGAAGAGCTGCTAACACAGATCGTGGATAGCCTTGGATCGCGCTGGACCAAATCCCCGTTTGATCCTGACTGTCCTGCAGAAAATTACACCTTGTCAGATCTGAAGAATTTGCGACTTGTGCAGCCTCGTCTGGCCTTTCTCTCCCGGCTCGAATCCCTCCTGTTTGACAAGATCTGGTTGACCAGGGACCGACCGAACAAGGATCAGTCATTAGCAGATCTGCGCAGGATAGCCAAATACGTGCATGAAGTCGAATTCTCGTCAAAGCTCCGAACATGCTCGAACAACGTTAGTACGGTATTTCAAGGGAGTCAGGCCGAACAGGACCGCGCCTTGACTAAGAAGGTTGACTTCGTGGGCCCAGGAGAGGCTAGCGACCGATGGACAACCATACTTGGTCTTTGCTTCAATATCGAACGTATTGTTCTAGATGCTCGTGGTTGGGATCCCGACTGGGTTTTAAACGGTCCATCGAGATACATTACCGGCAGAATCGCTTTGCAGTGCCTTGCCGCGGCCAATATTCGTGCTCGAAGTCTGCGCATCTCTGACGCTGACGACTCTTTCCTTGGCCTACATCCACAGCTGCGAGATATCATTGATCTAACCACTTTTGAGGTAAGTAGACTGGAAAGACTTTGCTTAAGAATGGAGTGTGCAATGCGCACATTGGATATTTGTGCTTTACTCCAAGTCTGCGCTACGAGAATACGGTCGATCACGCTTGAGAGCACCAATTACTACCTCTGCTGGCCGGACCAAATTTCCTTCCCTGCGATGCCTGAGTTACGCGAGCTTGAGATGAGGAATTTCGAAATCACGCCTGGACCATGGGCTCATTGGATTGCAAGCTGTCCACAATGGAGATTGTTGTCCTTGTTCGCGGTAGATTCGAATGCACCGCTAGAAGAATGGCAACCTTTTTTCGCGGCCATTCGTAATCATGCTACGAGAATGAATGTCCTGATGGATGGACCTCTGTGCGATGAAGACGACGAAGAATTGTGGATTAGTCACGATACTGCAGAGCCTCCCAGGATACTCAACTTGGAGTGGAATGAAGTGAATAGGTGGCAATACACAGTGGCAGCTTTGGAAGCATATATGTCACAGAGTGATAAGTATCAGGAATGGCTGCCTTGGCCTACGCTGCCTTGAACGCGATAAAGGCATGTGCTACATCAATCGACGCAAATGGAAGTTTGTTCGCTACGCGATATATTGGTTCATGCACCCCGCTCATATGCCTTGGAATCCTGCAGGAACAATCTGGGGGATGCTCGCTTCAATATCTGAACAGCACACTAGTGTTCCAGAGGATCTTTGCTTGGACATGAAAGACTCGCATCGTTCGGAACAAATTGGGGGACTCAATTCTGGGCACTGGGTGCATGTTGAAGCGCTGCGTGCTGCGATCGGAGACAATCCGGAAAGGCTCGGTCATTATCACAGCGATACAGAATGCAAGCTGCATAATGATGCGCATCCAAGTATTGCGACTGCTGCACCGGTCCTGCTTTGATTCGCGGAAGATCCTGAAGACGATTCATCACATCTCGCTGTTCCACTTGGACCTCGTATATCTTGGCATGCTTGTGATATAAGAAGAGAGGACAATATGCTGCGAGAAGACTGGCATACGAAGATCTGTTCAATTCTGAAAGGAGAGCATGATGGTCTCCAGCATTTGGCGCCTTCTGGCTATTGGCTTGGCTACGTTGACTGTGTCGGCCTGGCCGTCTTCGTCATTCTGGCAGCGAAGCAATCCTCAGAACGGCCTAGAAGGATATGCTCTCCACAACCCTCTCGGATCAACGACCGGCGGACGAGGAGGTAAAGTCTTTCTGGTGACCAGCGATGCCGACCTCGAAGCGAAAGTCCAGGGCGACAGCCCAAAGGTTATCTACCTGGATGGCGAGTTCCACCCAAGTGCTCGACTCAGAGTCGGATCCCACACTACACTGCTTGGAAAAGGCACTGGCGCGAATATTATCGGAGAGGGAATCAACGTGTACAATGCGACCAATGTAATTATACGCAACATTGCCATAAGATTTGTTGAAGGCGGCGATGGCATGACCATTCAGAACTCAACGAGAGTCTGGGTCGACCATTGCGAGTTCGAAAGCGAGATCAGTGTTGAGATTGGACCGGACTTCTATGTAAGTGACAGCAGCTCAGCGAACTACGATTCATAATGCTAAGCACAAGTTCTAGGATGGTCAACTGGACATCGTCCGAGCAAGCGACTGGATCACCATCTCCTACAACTACTTCCATGACCACTGGAAATCATCCCTCGTTGGCAACTCCGATGTCCTGCGTGATGTAGATTTCGGACATTTGCACATCACCTATCACCATAATTACTGGCGCAACTGTGGAACCCGAGGCCCTGCTGGACGCTTCGGTCATCAGCACATCTACAACAACTTGTATGAAGATTTCTTGTACCAGGCTATCCACTCCCGATCAGACAATCAGGTCCTGGTCGAAGCGAACAAGTTCATTGGCAATACTCGCATTGCTTTGGACACGTACGGACTTGTAATCCCTGAGGATAGTCCCAATACATGTGTCTGTGGTGATGAGGAATTGGACGGATTTGCAAACCTAGGAGCAAGTAAGTCTTCACAGAGATTTGGTGCTGTTTCGTGGCGAATACTAATGCTACGCTCCAGAAAATGACTTCGGAGATGCCATTGTCAACATCACGCAAGAAGGAGATTTTTACAAGGCCGACTACAGGTATAAGCTCACGCCTCTGAAGCTTGTAGAGAGCACAGTGCGTAAGAGTGCTGGTATTGGCAAGATCAAGGTGTGATCGAGACACACCAGCCTGTGAATTCGAGCTCGCTCAGCCATCTAGCTTGAGCTATCTAAGGAAGACTCAAGAACACCTTCTTCATCTTCTCATAATTCGGAGTTCCCAAACCAGTCACAGCATCCCAGCCCTTCGCCGCCGGAAATCCCTCCGTTCCACAGCCAGGATTCTTGCCTTCAGTAACATCATTAAACATTTCCGGATGCTTGTAAAATACCGGATTCGCGAATCCGATCGGCTTCTTGCCAACTTGTAATCTCTCCTCATTGATCAGAGTCAAAATAGCACCAAAGATAGGAGCAGAAGCAGATGTTCCTCCGACACCATAAGTACGACCAAGATAGACAGTCGTGACATTCAAGCCCATCGCTGACACATCAGGGAAACCTCTTCCGGTACGGTTGTAGACGCTCTCGTTGTACTTCGGTGCGTACTTGTCAAGGTAAGTAGTCACGGCGTCCTTTTGGTAGTCTGGTCTTGTGAAGATATTACTGAAGCCGCCGCCAGAATAGAAGTCGAGATAGGTATTGTTCTTATCAGGTTCGGCGACAGCGACTTCTCCTCCATAGATGGCGTTCGCGCCTTTGGTCTTTAATTGAGTTGCGCCGACGGCTGTGATATATGGGCAGTTGACCGGGAAGCTGGGAGAGAATTGGGTGCCAAATTGATCAACGTAGCCGTGCTCGGCGTTGACGCAGCTGTTGTTATATCCGGCGTTGTATCGGTTCGCCACGCCTGAGTCTCCGGATGCGAAAACTACGGAAACACCTTGCATGCCTAGCTTAGCCCACTCGCGGCATTGTCTTTCTTGGTAAAAGCGTGGTAGAGCTGCTTCGATTTGGCCGTAGGAGACACTGATGACATTGCTCTTGGGCGCTCCACCACATTGAAGTGGACCAGTGTAGCCGCCTAGAGATGGGTGCGTTAGTACTGTCATCGATCCTGAAGTGAAGCATGACTTACCTTCGTTCGGATCTGGATATGCTGGGTCAACATATGGCTGATCGCCGCCTTGATATGTGCAATACGAAGCATCGAGAGCATCCAAGAAGATGTTGAAGGTACCGACACTGTCCACATTGACCGAGTCACCATTCTGATACTGACGAATTTGTTGAGGCCAGATGATCGAGTATGCTGACTGGAAGTCGAGAGCACTTTCAATGACCTCTTGAGCTTTAGCAACCGTAAGATTCGACATCTTGCCACCATCGATGCTGATGAACTCGGGAAGAGTGTCAGATGGGATCCTGGGAGAAGTGTAGTTGTTGAAGAAGGGTTTCAGATCCGGATAGTAGAGGTAGTCGGCCCATTCGGGAATGCCCATTTTGTTACCGGAGTGGCTGTAGTTGCCTTTGCCGAAGTTGTAGATAGCTCGGAGACAGTCGATTGTGATCAACTCATCGCAATGTGTCAAGCCAAAGAGGCCAGTGAAGTTTGTGGCTGCTGTTCTTTCGGCGACTGGAGCCCTGCGAGCAATCGGCTGTAGACCATCGAGTTGGATCGTTGGCATCACGAAGTCGACGTGATCTTGCAGATCCTTCGGCAAATGGTACGAATCGCATGCAACTCGGTAGCCTCCGCTCTCCTTGTGTTGAAAAACGTGGTATTCCGTCTTTAGCAGACGTTCGACCTCTGCGACTGTTGCATTGACCTCGAGCCAATTTCTTCCCTTGGAGTGTGAGACCCGGCTGTGATGTATTTCGTTGGCGTACAGCCATTTGAACACTTCGTCTGATGTCTCTTGAGACGGAGCAAAAGTGTTCGCTACCTTCTCTGCTGACCAGTGCTTGCCTGTAGCTGTTAGATAGCTGCTACGCCATGTCGAATGACAACATACCATAGTTCGGCGAATCAGGGTCCGCTACAAGTGGTCAAAGGTGAAGCCCATTAGCCAGACTGTCCTCTTATACACCATGAATTCACTGATCATCCTTACCAATATCATTGAGATACTCGTCGATATTGTGTAGATTCTGCTGCTTCAACCCGATCCGCAGAGGCAATACATGGTGATCTGCTGCTCTGGAATCTTTGTTCCAGATAATAGGGTCGCCATTCCTCTTCTCATGTAAGACGTGATCTGCTCCAGGCGTCGGGATAGCTGCTGCAATGCCAGCTATCAACACAACGTGCAGAAACGACTTCATCATTGATTCATGCGCAGCGCTGAAGTCAGCACAAGCTTTAAGATGAGGAAGACGGACGAGACGGATTCCAACGTCTTATACTATAATCCTAGTCCGGCCATGGCAACGCGTGCTGCACTGCAGGAACACGAGGTAGCATTGGATGATGTGGTGCAAGCGATAGCCGACTGCATGCGCAGATGACGACGGGGTAGATACAAAAGTGTCGCGCGACAGTACTCATCTATCCTGTTTGATCGATAGTGCAGCACTTTCCTGCGTGCCGAATTCCGCGCCTGCCTCATCAAGCTTGGTGCCCGAGACGGATTCACGATGATGACGTCCATTGGCCGACTGGATTCATTTGCTCAATCTCTGGCAGAGGAGCACGGAGTAAGCTGCCTCTTCGAAAGTGGACAGTGGTTTGGGATATGATTTCACCAGGGTCGCGACCAGACAGGACGGTTGCTGGGTGGAACATGCTCGTGATTGCAGCATATTCGAAGTCATCTTTGGTCATTACAGCTCATCCGATCCCAAAGCACGTCAAGCTTTGTTCGTCAATGCTTATCTTCAGCCCCAGAGGCTTGTCCATCAATTCCTTGAAGAGCAGGTCGCATTAGCAGATGCGAAAGCCGACTGTGCTGGCATAGCACAGATCCTGATCATGACCTACCACAGCATTAGCTCGTGTTGCGACCAGCACTGATGCACCAAACAGCATCTAAAAGGCCGAAGCTGCTTTAAATAACGACACTTATTATTCTCCATACCAGAATCATCCGTGCTCCGATCGCTCTATGCAAACAAATGCAACTAGAAGTACAGGGTATCGTTAATTTCTAGAAATCCGCGCCGGTTCTGCTGTCCCTTTTGATTGCGCCGATCGATGCCGTCCAAAAACTCTTTGCTGAACAACAAAATCACCTCCGTAAGATGACATAGCTCCAATAGAGAGTTCATCACTAAATAAAACAGATTTTCCAAGAAGTGTCCATTCTGAATTGTTCTCAGGGTCTTCGCCGAGACCTAATGAATGCCGTGGTTCGAGTATCCAGAGACGGGCTAGATGCACATAGTCCGCGTTGACGAGAACAGTTGGGATAGCTGGCTGGATGTGAGGGTTGCTTAATGGTACAAAAGTAAGCACTTTACCGCCGGGTCCGGTCTTGACAGCGCGCGGCCGCCACTTCTCTGGCTTCTGCACCTGTCGCTGTGGAAGACCTCGAATTATGAGGAAATTGACGAAGTCCATGATGAAGCCAGCAGCACGCTCGCTCCAAGCACTGGTGGGCCAGCGACCATGGGTGTTTGCCAGTGCAACAAGGAGTTCATAAGCTCCTTGCAGGTCGACTTTCCATCTGCTCATGCTGTATCGTTGACAGACGTCGCTCATCCATTCAGGTCCGCAAGTGAAGACACAAGCAAGAGTCTGCTCATACACTTCTGGCATTGGCCCAAAGAGCAGGTTTGCCGTACGATCACGCAACAGGTACCGCTTTCTATTTCGGCCTAACTTTTTCTCTTCGCACCACTTGATGAAGTGACTTGCCATCTTGTGAGCATCTTCGTCCGGCAACAGTCGATCCGCTGCATTGCCTTTGAGAAACTTGAGGTCAAGCTCGATCCAGTGCTCTGTGCCGGAGGTGTTCGTGACAAATCCAGCGCGATCCGGCAATCGGTGCAATGTCTTTGAGTTGTTGAGGCCTGCATCGGCCACTGTAGGCGTATAAATCCAGCTGTGAGAAGCGTCTGTAATCGGGAGGGGTGCCCCCACGGAACAGAGCGCGCCAGGATCTTGAGCTGCCAGACTGAGCAACATCAAGTCATGGAAACATTCAGTCTGAGAGAGCATTATGTGTGGGTCGCGAAGCCTTTCATGGATTGCAAGCCCGCACTCCATGGTATTGAGTATGATGGCGATCTTGTCCTTGCGAGCGTCCGCCTCTCGCTGCGCTAGTGGTATTCGAGGATCTCCTCCAGCATCCATAGCGAAGACTTCAGCCACCACAGTCGAGAAATTGCCGTGATGCAGGCGCATTTGTCGCTCGTCAGGTGCCATCTTACTCCGGTCTCTGAAGAATGCATGCAAAGCGGGCTTGACGGCTTCGACATCGGGCTCAAAAGGCACTTCCGTCGCAAGATCAAGAAGGTGCGCAATAGTCTTGCCATTGAATCTGAGTACGTCGCGCCCTGACCAAGTACCTGGCTTCTTGCATGGAATGAGGAATATGTGGTGTTTTGCAAGGCGCATCTCGTGCCTGCACCACGCGCGCTTGAACCAAGATGATCTCAGCATTTTGCGAACAACTCTGAAAAGATTCTCGTGGCTCTCAAGATACGGTGGCTGCTTTCTTCGGAACCGCTGGCGTGGCGCAACGTGGACCATAGCGGAGTATTCGTTCATGTGGTTCTGGAGAAGCTCGCCCTCATGCGCCTCTAATTCAATGTCATCGAGCGCTACCACAACGAGCCTGGCACTTCGGTATACCATATCCATGGCAGACATCGATATCGTTGTCTCTTCGCGGTCGTCTTGCTTGATGCAGATCTGGTCGATCCAGAGGCCCTCGTTTTCGAGACGTTCCTCCCAGACCGCCTGAAAGATTTCTTTCTCTAGTGGCAGAGTGAAATGGTGTTCGGTTTCTGCAACCTGCAATTTGCGACGATAGCTTAAGGCAATGAATGATTGATGCTGCCGCGTCGCTATCTGACGATAGGGGTAGATCAGTCTGAAGTTGAAGCTATCCTTGAAGTCGGGCTTCACCATGTATTTGGAAGCCACCTCTGCGTTCAGTGCGTGCAGTCTTTCCAGGAGGCGCACTGGGTCGACATTTTCCTCCGGGTCCGGCTCGACACCCAAAATTCTTGCCTTTTCCACACGATTGAGTAGATGCACGTGCTCTCTTGGGATGTAAGTGTTATGCGGGATGCCGATTTGCTTGGTAGTGAAATGGCAACCTTCATCGATTACTTGCATTGCGTCTCCATTGGAATCGGTGTATGAAGAATGGCGGCGAGGTCCAGGACTTGGTGATCTTTCTCTGCGTTCTGAGGAGGCGCCGAAGATTTCCGAGGTACCTCTCGTCGGCATCCAAGTGAACCTCATCAGCTCCATGCCGTTGCTTTGACCGGCAGGAGAAGGCGATCTAGACGAGCCAGATTGAGTTTCTCCACTAGAGTCCTGATTCTCGCGAATCATACCAAGGTCTGTAGGTTGACGCACAACAAGCTTGAATGGTCCATCGGGGTTGACCTGACCAGGTGGTGCGCTCGGCATGGGCTTGCCACTCTGGCGAAACGCATCAAACGAGACATGCTCTTGAGAACTCCTCGAGTAGTGATTCCATCTGCCAGGCGGAGAAATTCTGCCTCTCACATGCGCATCGCCAGAGTCTTCCGAGCTATCAGACTGATCTCCGCTGATATCACTGCTCCAACCTCTTTTATGAACCGACTTTCCCCGAGCCAAGTGACTGTCGGGAAACAGAAACTGTCCGCCTTCTCCAGGTCCTACTACAGGAGACATGACACTGAAGCCGCCAGGCAAAGAGCCTCTGCGCTGTGCGTGGCCATGATCTCCAAATGCAGCCACTGCACCCATGAATTGCTGGAACGAGCGCATGCGTTCTGTAGTGCCGCGAGGAGCACGCTCGAAATACTCTCGCTTCCATTTCGCCCGCTCATAGTGCTCTTGCTGTCTCTCAGCCTCTTCCTCCGCCTCGAACTTCGAGACCATAGCATTGCGATAATCTATGAAAGCTTCTAGCTCTTTCCGCCGAAGCTTCTCAAGCTTCTTTCGCCGAAGGGTAAAGTAGTCGCTGCCACGTTTTTGCTCTGCTTTGCTATGCGAGCGCTTGACCAAATTTGAAAGGATCCTGACATGTTTCTTTGTTGGACTTGTCGGACTCGAGGGATTCGTTCCGTCTGGCTGATCTCCGAGATGGGCAACGTGTGTGTTGCGCTTAGCAAATGTCTGTCTGCGCTGTAGCCCAACATTTGGTAAATCTTCGTCAGCATCGCTTGAGATATTGCCCTCCAATTCTGAATGCTCATGCTTCTCGTCATGACGTTCTTCCGGAGTATCGGCGTTAAGCAGGTCCACGAAGTGAGCGAGCATCTCATCTTGCAGCTCGAGCAGGTTGAGCAGCTCGACCCGCCGCCGCCGATTGTCTGCTTTGCTCAGCAGCTTCCATGCTTGATGAATATTATGGAAATGCTCCGCTAATGTCGCTTTTGCTTCGTCGGAACCCTGATGACGGTTTGGGTGATATTTACGCGCTAGTTGATGGTATCGCTGCTTAATTGCTTGTCCGCTGGCGTTGCGAGGCAATCCCAGTGCTTCAAACGGGTCGAATGCCACAGATGCCATTGGCGGCAGTGGGAGGTTAGAGAAACTACAGTCAAGAGCTCTCACGCCTCCCAAACCTTTGTATCTCAGCTGCTATATGAACAAAGCGTAGGATTGGGGCCAGAGTGCCCAGAGCTGCGGACAAGGGTACCTCCGAGGCAAGCGTGCATTTTTAGGATTCAGCACCCCTGCTATCGCGTGCAGATTGAGGACGCCGTGGCTGTGTCACTATAGCTCGATGGTCCGATCACAAGTACAGATCCTCTCGCGGGCCTCGCGTGGTTGGCGGCAGTGAGGCGACATCGTATATCGTCGTCCAGCCAGCCAAAAATGTAGACCGCATGAGGTACAAAGACCATGAGAACGAGCAGCGATGACGACGCCCATGGAATTCCTGACGAGATTTCTGTATTCTGTGCAATCGGATGCGCGGACTTGACGGTTCTCCTTTCCTATTGAATCTATTCTCGGGGATGCCGCCGTTGCTTATGAGAAGCATATCCACCGCCGAACATGCCACAAGCACAGGAACCACTGCGGTGCGCTGGGATCGCCAGTCAAGCTGATGACGCACTGATGTTGTTGAGAGACTGGGATGTATAGGAGGCAGAGACTTGGGAAGGAATATTTCTAAAGCACTCCCGTTTGCCGCTTGTTTCGACTTCGTATAGACTCACCAGTCGGGCCAGTCTTCCTTGGAAAGACAAAGGCAGACACGTTGAGAAGCTTCCAGCGTTGTGTATCGAGACACGGTACAACAAGAAAGCGCGAGCTTGCGCCTGAATGAGCAACAGCCGCGCAATGTCGGTAAGGAGATGAGGCAAGAGCACACTTATTCATATCACAAGATTGTCATTGCTGCTTTTCTACTGCTCCGAGTGTAGCTTGCTTCTCGTGCTTCTCTAAATTCCAGGAGTTTGTGGCCGTTCTCATTCGTCTCATGAGATCCGACTCAACAGCGGCAAAATCTACGTCCACTGCATTGACCTTGTGTTGCTTTTCCAGGCGTCTAAACCACAGCACCCATCCCGCATACACGAGCATTGTGAGAGGAATCGTCACCACAAAGAATACGTACAAATACGGCGACGCAATTGCTTGGCCTTCGGAGGGATCCCAGTTGAACATTCCGTTCATGCTGAAGAATGACTGTGGCAAGCTATCTCAGTAAAGATGTCAAAGTTGGAGGACACAGTGTGCTTACCGCGACAGCAGTACCAGGCAAGAAGGTGAGCGTGAGAACGGCAATTGTCTTCATCGCTGCACTGTCTTGTCTCGTTTCCTCCGCCATCTGAGCGGTGACCTTGGCCAATTTCACATTCAGGAGGTTATCTAGCCTGGACTCTTCGGCGATCTTGCGAGAACTTTCGGCCACCTGGAGATTGATTTTATTGTCTCTCTGAGCGATGAAATTGAAGATCTACAGTGAAAATTAGCACACCTTTCATTACCACCTGTGCCAGGGAGGCGACCTACTGCATGCGACTGGTTGTCAATGCGCCGAGGCATCATCGAAAGGTCTTTCTGGACCTGTTCTGAATAGCGCATTTGCTGCTCTGTCTTCTCTCGCATATCCTCGACATAGCCGGTACCGCCTTCCCACAGATGAGTCCAAAGCCGGTGATAGGCATCAAGATATTTCAACAGGTTCTTCCCAAGCTCAATCTCGAAATTGGATCGTCTCTGCAACCTTAGCTGCTCAAGATTGAGTCTGTTAAGCAGCTTGTAGTCGCCATTCTCGTCCAGATTGATCCTACCATCAGCTATCCTGCGTTCTGTGTTGGTGATCTCACGGGACAACTTCTGGACCTGCTCCAAGCTCTCCTCTACATGATGCAGCAATATCTGGAACGGCAATATCGCAAAGTCTCTTGGAACCTTTGGATGTCGGTTGAGGTATTCCTGTCCTGACAGGAGCTTACTGAGGTTGTAATTCTCATCTGCCACGAACAAGCCACCGCAATGGTGCTTCTCTCGATTGACCAGCGAAAGCGAGCAGAAGGATTTTCCGTCCCTCGGTGTCTGCAGCATAAAGGCTAGCAGATGGTTAGCATTATTCACTTTCGTTGGTTCCACTGGCAGTGCCTACTGAGAATGCCATGGCTGGTCAGAGCAGCTGAGCCTCCCTCGTCTCTTCTCCAGAGATGAACATATTCATCTGATATCCATCCCTGTTTCTTGACGACATCAATGATATCGTGATTGAAAGGCAGTCTATCCTGATCGCTAAGATTTGCGCTGACGGCATTTGCAATACTGCTCTAATTAGTCTGCCGTACGTGCGATGTTAGTCTTCATCCTATATGCTCACAGCAGCTTGAACCGGACTGTGCTATCGTCATAGCTTCTGTCAATCTGTACGAGGACTTCATCAGCTAGATTTCCGAGGAGTTCGGTGACGATCTGTCTACCTTGTGGTTGATAAGAAAGTCTTCCTCTTCCAGCTTCCTGAGCGGTCGAGCTTTCAAGGTATCGGGAAATTTCCAGTCATTATGCTGCTTCTGTCAACAAAACTATCTTCTCGGCAACGGCTAGATCTCGCAGATCCTGTGCCAGCACCACCATTGTCATACCTCAAGAGTCGAATCCGAGATCTGGAATTTCGACAGCGCCACCTCTGCATTCGACATCGGACCGGGATATCGGGCTTCACCATCTGGTTCTGTGCCACCGCCTTATGCACTCAGCACCACTTGTGAGCGCACGAGATGCTGTGAGAGATCTGGTGTGTACGTCGTCGCTTCAACGACACCTCATAAGCGTCTGAACTCCAGATGCGAGAGCTCCCGCAAAGTGCACTATGATGCCGATAGGTCTAATGCATGATGAGCTGTGCACGTCCTTGGCAATCTGACCATGCAGAAAAGGAAGCACAGCGATTGCAATATCATGCCATCGACCTCATGTCGGTGTGTATCATTTGAGAACGGTCGCCATCCACATTGTGTTACCTGGCAACTTGACTGAAACTAGAGCCGGTCAACGGAAGATTGAAGGAGGTTAATCGCATTGACCTGTCGAATGAGGGTGGGCGGCTCGCACGTCGGCCGATTGACAGCCTGAGAGTGGCTGTGCAACCCGTTGTGTTTTCAATTCCTCCATCACCAAGCAGCTCGCTTTGCCGCTCGCATCTTTCGGCGGCGGGCAGCGCTCCAGATCTCATGCGGCACGGCTCAGCCTCTCTCAGGTCGCAACTTCTGCTGTAAACTCGATTTGCTGGTTGCCTTCGCTATGCAGACGACGCAGCCCGAAACCGAACTAGCTTGGCAAATCATATAGGGGAAGACGCGCCTAGATGAGCGCCAAAGGATCGCGTGTACTGCTGGTAGCAGGCGCAGTCTCCTACGATTATCTGGTCTATCCCATGACGACCTCAAATGCAGCTGCAGACGCGACGTCTGAGGATAGCAGCTTAGTCGTAAGAGCTTCCGCAGCTGACCTTGTGGCGCAGCTACTCACCGCTGCCGCGCCGCAATGGGGCTCTTTTGAAGGCCAGTATTTGTGTGGACCGTAATCCGGTCACAAGTAGCTGACTTCTTGTAGTCTTAGGGCCAGCATTGCAAGGTCCTGCGTCGAATTGCCTCAAAAACAACGCCTCTTCCGTTGTGGATCTGGGTCGTATCGATACCTCAGCCGACGAGAGTCCTGCTTTACGAGTGATTCGGAAACGGCAAATTGGCAGGCCTCCTGTCTGGCACGCACCTCCTATCGATCAAGCTGTTGCACAGACGTCTGCAGCGAAAGCGAGCACAGTCATCATCGCGGGATCTGGAGAATCGTTTCGAGACGTGGAACCAGCCTTGGACTTCTTACAGCGTATAAGGCCACGCTATATCATTCATCACATGACAAGGCCTCTTGCTACTGGACCACTCTGGGACATTATACGCGACGGACCTCGAACTCGTGACGGTGTGCCAGATCCAGACCATCTAGCTGTCATTATCGACGCAGACGACCTCCGGGCCGAAGGCATATCTCTAAGTCGATCATTGTCTTGGGAGCAAACGACAGAAGACTTTGTTCGCAACCTGGGGTCGAACGGCAGATTAGACACGCTGGTGACCTGTCCTAATTTGATCGTGCGCTTTGGCAACGAAGGTCTTATACACCATCGTGGGAGGGACGCTACAGATCCAAAGCTTTATTTCCACCCTCGCCAAGTCGAATCTGACTACAAGCAGGGCAGCCATATGGTAAGAAGGTCATTCTGGCGTCGCGTGCAATGCTAATCGTGATCAGATTGGGCTATCATCAGCATTCACCGCGGGCTTTGCGTTGGGCTTCGCTGACTCGTCTCCACCCAACTGCGAAAAGGGCATCCGCCTTGGCATATCTGCAGCCCGCGACATGGACAGCAAGGGCTTCGTGACGAATCCCATCGACGAGGCGCCGGACTATCCCGTTGATGAAGTCGTCGACAGCCTCAAGGTCGAGAAGAGATTTTCCACTGTCAGCATTCCGTCCGGAAGAATAAGCTCTGGGGACTCTTGGAGCATATTTGACGCAGTCACTGGTGATCCAGCGGAAGTTGCACGACAGATCGTTACGCAAGGTCCTGAAAAGCCCCTTTCTAGGTGTCCACTGCAGCGCTTCGGCAATCTGTTGAGTGTCGAACGAACCGAGCAAGAAAGCCTGCGCGCGGTAGTTGATGCAGTACAAGAGCGCCTTTCCCTCAAAACAGCACAACCGACTTCAATTGGAATTTTGGGGCCACCAGGATCCGGCAAGAAGTTTGTGGCCGCCAATCTTGCTAAGCACTTTGCACAGGATGCCAAAGTGAAACAGCTTGTGTTCAATGGCCGTTTATTGCGACTTGAGGATCTCGTGGCTCTCTGCCATACCATTCGTGACAATACTGCAAGCGGCCTGGTGACTGTTGTGTCGTTCGAAAACTTCGAAGCAATTCTCGAACCAAAGAATGAGCTGCTCAACGATTTTCTGGTCATGATGCGAGACGGCCATTTCACAGATAGAGGACATGTTCGCAGCCTGGGCAGCCCACTACTTTTCTTCCTGGTCAACCAGGAGCCATCCTCTCTGGAAGGCATCCCAACGCCAACGGCATCATCGAACGACTTCAAGGATCGGCAGTACATTGATGAGTCACAGCTCTTAGATCATCTTCATGGCGTCGTGCGTATACTAGGACCGAATCAGACCAGTGCGCAAGACAAAATGTTCTCGGTGCGCCGAGCCATGATGCTACGACAGATGCTCAAACAAAAGTTCCCACATCTCTTTGAGAAGACTGGTCAGATCAAGATTGAAGAGGGCGTTCTCCATGCTCTACTGTTGGTTCCGCACTACAAGCACGGTCTCCGTTCCTTAGACAAGATCCTCAGCACTAGTCGTCTCTCGAGCAAAACCAAATTCGACGTGTCTGCCCTACCTCCAGAAGAGCAAATACAACTCCACGTCGACGGGCGAACATTCATGTCTTTCCTTCGCTCACCCAAACTGCCCGCTGCTCTTCGAGAACGCCTCGCACAAGGGCTCTTTGTGGCATACAAGAAGAAGCGAACTGAGATGGCGAGAACACCAGCTGAGAAGGAAGCATTGGAATCTGATGCGAGCATGTACGATTGGGACGAGCTGGCACCAGAATTGAAAGAGTCAACCCGAGCTCAGGCCGACGATATACCTAGAAAGCTTCGGGCAGTGAACTGCTTCATGCTGAACGAGGATCGATCAGACCCACTCATACATGTTCCAGAATTCTCGGTAGCGGAATTGGACATGTTGAGTGAAATGGAGCATGAGAGATTCAATGCGGAGCGCTTGCAGAGGCAATGGAAGATGGGGCCGCGGAGTTCGAACAAGAGGACAACACCATTCCTTGTTCCTTGGAGAGATCTAACACAGGATTGGAAAGATGTCGATCGGGTTATGGTCGAGTGCGTACCGCGAGTGCTGGCAACAGCAGGGTGGAAGATTTACAGGATGCAGGAGGACAGTTGATTGTCTCACGGAAGTTACGTGTACAAAGCCAGCAGCGGCGTCTTTATGAGTGTCAATACCCAACTCGCGATTCTTAGAAGTACTACGGTACTGTGGTCCTCCCTCATATATCAAATGCCTCAGGTTTACGAGAAGGATCAAAAGTTACTGGGTGAGCGGCAGCCTTGGCGAATCGCATTCCTTCACTTTGGGGCTGTGTCCGCGGCCCCACCCACCAATTGACATCGCAGGTGGCACAGTCACGAGCCAGAACCTCATATCCAGGCAACTCCTCTTTCTACAACACTCACGACCCCAAGCACTAGGTCCCTAGCCATCCATGAACATGTCCAAAGAAGACGACCTCGAAAAGAACCTCCCAGAAAGCTCCCGAGCATCGCTAGACGATGACGGCCAGTCCAGCTCCTCAACCCTCCTAGAGAAGCCGTCACAAAACAAATCCCCAGAAGAAGCCGGAATCAAACTACCAGCCGAAGATGCAACCGCAGACGATGTCCGAGCATACTTCGTCGAAATCCTGACTCTCTCATACGGTCTCGGACACGCAGAATCCCGTCAAATCGCCTCAGCATGGCTCGCAGGCACGGGTCGCGAACTACGTAAATACCCTGGAAAGATGTATCACGACATTTTCGGTCCGCAAGCTGGATGGACCTTATACAAGGAAATCAAGATCGCAGTCGTGAAAGAGAACTATGAGAAGAATCCACCGAAGACTTGGCAGGCCAAGCTCAGTATTTGTGTAGCCATTCTAGGGGCAATGGGTGCTCTCACTGGCCTAGGAATTTTACTTGGGGCTGTGATGTGGGGGATTGCGGCTCCGTTGTACTTCCTTCTTTTTATACTGATGATCTGCACGGTGTGTGATAGTAGAGCGAAACCGGAGGATATCGCGGAGAAGGCACTGGTGGAGATTTGGGGCTCGGAAGGAAGTAACGGTCAGGGCAGTAAATAGATGAAAGATAATTGAAACTTTGCCCATATGCTATTTCTCATTCATTGAACATAGTCACGGCGTACTCTCTCTCAGCTTGAGTAGCTGACTTCGACGCCAACGCGGCCGATCATGCTTTCCTTTTGCCTCAGATCAAAGCCAGCGCCTAAGCTGAGGAGCAGTTCCTTGAACCGACATTCCCATAGCAGACCTAGTCTTCCCTGATTGTCCATACGAGCCTTGAGCACCCCGGTAACGTCATCATCATGCTTTGTCCAGCCAGGTCGAAGTTTCTGCTCAGCCCAGGACACCTCTGGAGAAGCTTGTCTTCTCTGCCACAATTCCATGCCAACTACCACATCACTCTCGTAGCTGTAGAAACTGAAGTCGAATCGCGAGCAAAGGGCTAGATTGGGTCCAGCTTTGACTGCATAAGAAGAGCTGAGACCGCCCATAAGCGGATTGACAGTAAGTGCCATTGTATACGGGAACCCGGAGTGAATTGGTAAAGTCGTGAATCGCAGACCAGTGCTGATACCTCCGGATTTGTTGAGAGGGCTGAAGTAGGCTTCAGCCCCAAGACTCAGTCTGCCATTCTGATGATCCCATGGATGAGCTGGTGCTCTGGTTGAAGGCTGATGTTCGGGAAATCGAGGGTCATAGCCAAAGTTGTATAATCCTCTGACTCCCAGCAAAGCACTATCAGTGGAGTAGAGATATTCTGTGCTGTATTTGCCGTAGTCGTTCTGCAACACTGCGAGTATTGTTCCGCCGCTTGGCAGACTACTATCAGACACAGCATTCAAACGCAGCAGTCTTGTAGCACTAATGCGCCTAAGATAGAGAGCCTCGAGCGTACTCGATGGCAGATATAGTCTCCCATATAGTAGTGCATCTTTCTTGCCTAGCTTCTCGGCTCCTGTGTTGGCATCAGACCCTACCCCATCCACTCTGCTTAGCTCTTGAAGATGTCTGTACCCTCTCACAAGCCGGCTCAGCGGGACATCGCTGCTTCTGCTCGCGACTCGAAGGCCCAAGCTGGAGTATAGGAAGCTCAAAGAGCCATCTACCACGCCTTTACTGGCGACCGTATATGATGTCGCAAAGTTGGGTGCCGATAACGACGAGACGTGCAATCGAATGCCAGAGGGTATGTTGAAGTCGAGGATGTTATGCGAGGTTGTGGTCAGGGAGGCATAACTGTTGTCCACGTTCCAGCGCGACCTTTTATAGAAGGCTGCCTGGACATAGTCCATGAAGTCCAGCATCTTCGGCTAGGAGAACTCATCTTGAGTGCATGTTAGTGGTTGTAGCTCCCTGCCAGGTTTGGCATGTAGAAGACTTGGTATCCAGCTGGTCTTCGCGAACTTGCGAGCTGAGTTCGCGCCAAGCCTGTGAAGCTTTGGGCGTTGTTTACAACTTTATAGTCTTTAGCTTCCCTCGTTCCCTTTCTTCTCCTCGCACCTCCAAAGCTCAGTTCACTCATTGTAGGCGATCGTCCAAATACTTCCTGGCTGAGCATTGGGCTGAGATCAGTGGCTTGCACTATTTCTCGGAGTTCTGAAAGCTTGATGACATGGATACATTACTACTCAGCTCCAGCCAGCTCTGTCACTTACAAGTGCTTCTCAATGGCTAATTTGAAGGCTGATGGCATCTCCGAGCGTGCAGACGATGAGGCTGCTAGCAGAAAAGCGATCACGGACCATATTGAGGAAGAGACACGCAAATATCTGGAAGCAATTAACGCTCGAGACTACGACATGAACTCGCCTACCTGGGCTTCTTTACACTCAGCATTTACCTTTGATAGCTGGATTACAGACCGTGCTCCCAGCCAAGGTGCCCACAATTGGTTTGCAATGCTGCAAAGAATAGCTGATGACCATCCGGAGTATCAAATAAGAATTCAAGACATTTCTGTTACGCTGAATGACTCCAAGACAAAAGCCGAGGTCTTTATGAATGTCGAGACGAGGGATATGCCACTTGGTGTTGTGAGACAGGCAGTTACGATACTGACCTGGAAGCCAAAAGATCGCAAGTGGTTTTGCACTTCGCGCAGGACATTCCACGGCACCGACGGGATTAATGGGTGAGAGCCTGAAAATCTGGTCTAGGGAATGGAAGACTCAGGGTTCCGAGAAAAGCCTGTCTCATTTTCTAAGTCGACTGCTCAGATCACATTGAGCCAAATTTGTACTGAGCTAATGTACAAAAGGCAGAATCTCGTGGAGACAAGCACGCTTTAACGCCGAGCTGAGAGTGCACCCCTGCAGAACCATACTGCATTGTCACCAACCCACTGCTCCTTCACTTATCGAGCTGCTTGGCGAGATTGAAAAAGCTGTGAGGCTTGCAGCACTCCACTTGTTTGGGGCCGAATGTGCTGCAGCTGATTCGCTCTTGCTTCACGACCCATGCCTGGGGGCTGGAAACGATGCAACTATGCCGTGCTTGCAGCGACCATGCGCAAGGCTGAGGATGGCGCTCAGACGCACGAGCGGAGGGGCGAGACGAAGGACAAATGCACGCAGCTTGCACCTCGGAAGATCTTTCAGTGCCTGGCTCTTTCGATTTCTCTCTCAATGGCCGAGCATGGGTCTCGAGGATAGCACAGCACTCGTGGCGCTTATCGTTTCTCTCATCGCATTATTCATTGCTTCATTACAACTTCTACAGGCTGTCTTCGGCACGGCAGAAGGATATAAACGATGCTCAGAAGCTGTAATTGGTCCTTGGGAGGGTCTGAGGCATCGTCAGTTCCACTGGCGAGAGCTTCGGTTTGAGGTCAAATACATAACTCCTCAGATCCTTATAGTTTCTGAGAGTGCGAAGGCATGGCTCGAGCACCAGCACAAGGAGCGACGATCGAACTCAAAAGAGCAGAGAGAACACGTTCACATATTGCATAGAGATCTGATCAGCAAGAATTATCGTCATGAGCATCAAGAACGAGAGATATGGAAGAGAAATAGCTCGTGGTGGCGTCGACAATACGATCCATGGGACTACTACAACAAGCTTCGAGTGTTGCGTTTGACAGCTGAAGGTCTTGACAGCGAGCAAGAAAAGGGACGCAAACTGGATATCCAAAATGCGGATCAACAGAATGTGAACGGGACCGTCATGCCAAAACATATTCGTGGCTACTCTACAAGAACCATATTGCCCGTGGCCAATGAGCCGATCGTGGATGCATCAGACGAGAATCCCCGTCGCCAGGAGACTTATCTGACCTCGTCCTACTTGATGGGACCAGGCCAAAAGCACGAAATTAGGGTTTCTTGCGACACGCTTCTTAGAGAAGTCTGCAGTGTGTACACCAGCTATGGGCCTTCGCCACCTCCTCCGCCGGTATCTGAGGACTCCATCTACTACACAGTCAAGAACGCTGTCTCTCAAGTCGATCACTTTCTTCGCGTGGTGGATCGGAGTTGGTATCGCAAGCGCAACTTTGCAAGAACGCACGCCTCGATCACATTTCGAGAGTGGTCGTGGGACATGATGCCAGCAGACATGACACGACCGCTTGCTACTATCGCGGTCGGACATCTCGTGATTCTCGCCGTCAGACTTGGTATGCAGTGGCGAGTCCTCAATCTCGAAACTGCGATGTCTGCCGATGGGCATGGCTACAGCTTGAGCTGCACAAAGTCTGACAGGCTCGGTCTCGTTTTCAGGCTCGTCACAATGGGAGTAGAGCAGGGCACAGTGAAGCTCATTCCAAGCAAGGCTGCCGACAAGCTGATGTGCGGTCGCCTGCCGGGATGTCCAATGCTTGTCAAGAGAGACTTTGATTTTATTGACAACGCAAGAAAGAGTCGGTTGGATTTCAGTAGAGCATTGGAGCCTGGACATGTCCTGCATCAGATCGGAGTGCCGAAAGAAACCCGAAAAGAGCTTCAAGAGGGGCTCTCACGCAACCGCGAGTTCATTTCCGTTCACAACGAGATCGTGCCGCTGCTATCGGCCTTTCTGCCACTTGACGGTTCCGATGCAGTGCAGCATTATGGACACTGCTGGAGTGAAAGACGCAAAGGTGTCCTCCATCTCTGGGAAGGCCGATACGTGCTGCTTCATCACCTCGAAAGGACAGTCCGTGAGCGTAAGGTCGTCGATAACGAGCACGATCTGATGCGAGCTCTACGATATTTGCGGAAGCTGAAAGAAGAGTATCCCGAGGACTTCTTCGGCCTCAAGAGTCACAAAGCTATTGACGGCAAGGTCAATCCTCTACGACATCGAGAAACAGGTGAAGCCAGACGAACAGACTTAGTGGACCTATGCCGCGAGATCCATCGCTGGACAGACGCTCGCTTCATGAATCTGCGCTTCGATGAGGAAGACAACTCTGGAAGACGCCACTACGAGAACTTCGTCGCTGCCCACCTCAACATGGCCACATACGCCACCATCTCCATATACGACAAAATACCGGAATCTGAATTACCCAGTTGTCCACTGGAGAGCACTAAAGTATCAAAACGCCACCAAAAAATCCTTCAAGAAGTAAAAGACCTAGATGAAAGCATCAGACCACCATGGGTACTATGTCGACTTCTCGAGACTGCTGAACAGTATGTCAAACAGATGCAGACCGGAGACCACGCTGTAGCCAACTACATACAAGAACGAGGTTCCAGCTGTAAGCAAGCCGAGATTGAGACCGCTTGGTGGATGCTCATGGTCAGAGGAATCGCTTGGAATATGTCGACCGTGAGCCTTGGTTGGGGTGATCCTATACCCGCTTCATTTTACGATAATCATGTACCTGTTTGGATCACCTAATGACCATCTCATCACATCATATCAGGTACATACATACATCTAAAATACACGTCACAACATCCAAAATTCAGACCATCTCCCTCTGATCCATCCTCGCCAAATCCCTAACACTACTATTCTTCTCCGCAAAACTCCTAGCACTTTCCACCTGCTGAATTTCAGTCTGCACAACAATTTTATTCCCATAACTATTCCTCTCTCCCACATTTCCTTCCGTCATCGTCAACTCAATCTCATCCAAAGAATTTAATAACTCTCTATCAACATTCCTTTCAAATCTCCCCAGCGGTCTTGAAAAAGAAGAGGTTTTATGCGTAGCATGAGATGCAGTGATTGAAGATTTGTAAGTAGGTGTGGAGGATGAGGTGGGTGTTGAGGAGAATTTTCCGCCGAAAGAGCCAGCGTGGCCACCTTTCGGGACAGGATTGTTAGAGAAGCCGAACGATTTTCGATATTTGTTATAGCTATTCTGTTTCCCGTTTCCAGAGAGTTTTTGATCGTGAGATCCTCCGGACATTGCATAGGTTGCGCTCCGGAAGATTTTCGGAAAGAGGCAGCGTAAGGTTGGTAAGCAGGAACAGATGATTCCGACGTTGATTTCGATGCTGGACCAGATTGCTATGAGAACGAGCGTAAGCGAAGTTTTCAATTTGTTTGAGGTGCAAGTGCTTACCAGCCATTGGATTCTCATACGTTGTATCCTTCGAAGTCATGAGGACGTGAAGGGACGGTAAGCGAAGGATGGAGATTATGACAACGAGGCCTGCGAGTGCGAAGACTCCCATGAGAGCGAAACGTTGACGTTTGGGAAGTTGGAGTTTGTTGAGGACGGGGAGGGGGAGGAGGGCGATGATTATGTCGGTTGTCATGTTGAGGGACGTGCTGGCCATGCTGAACGGATAATGTCAGCGGTCGTTGACGATAATTGCTGTGGTACTCACGATAATGCGTTCCGATTCTGACATGTCTTGTCTTTGATCGAATGATCCCAGACTAGACGATCAGCAAAATTGTTCGTGTTTATCGAGCTTCTCCTGCCACGACTCACAAGCTTGTACAGGAACGCAGGTAAAGACCGCAGAGAAGAATCTCCAGAGCGCATAGCATATGACAATCCCCATGACCGTAAACGTTGCGATTCGGAACGGCTTTTGTGGAAATATGCGCAGGTATTGGAATAGGATCGATAGCTTCGTGAAGGTGAGGGAGATGTTGTATACGATAATCATTGCCCAGAAGTCTCGCAAATATGTTTTAAGCTCGTGTTTCTCCACTTCCCAGATATGTTGTCCGAGTCCGTTGCTGGTCTGTGCGATCATCGTTATTGTCGTGGCGATTGAGGCGAGCTGTGTAAGCAGTGTTAGTCTTAGGGCCACTCGCGACTAGTGCGCTCTACGTGGAAGTTGTACCAATGCAACTGATATGGCGGCATCATCCCATCCCGCATTCTTCGTCACTGCCAGTCGCGCATACATTCGCAAACTCGCAAATAGTGCAGCCAGAGTCGGCATTGCGACTGTGACAGCTATTACGGCCTCATTGGAGGCATAACCGTAAAGCACCATGATCTATTCCTCTTCGCGGTTGGCTTTCCGCCCGATTACTTGAGTTGTGGAGACCGGCTCCTGTGCGGTAGGTATTCGTGACTTCGTGCGCGGAACATCGGCGTGCGGTGAACCAAGGTCGTGCTTGAGCAGCAGTTTCGAGGTCGAAGATGCGCCCGCCGCCTAGAATGACCGGCCAGCTGTGATCCGTGTTGGAGGTGGTATGACCAGATGCACATCCTTGAGGGACGGAGACAGGCATCCCAAACCCTCAATTGATCGGTGCTGGGCGGAAAGCCAGGAACATCGTCTATTCAAACCTCATCTCGCGTGGCCTAAGAATACCCAATGACGAACTTTCTGCCAGTCATTCGTACAGAATCCGAACACAGCTTCGAAATCGTGTAGCATCGCAGACGGATGATGTAGGTGCGGTTGGCTTTGCTGAGCGATGGCTAGAGTTCTGCGGGGATTGGTTTCAGGTACGGCAGCATACTGTTCCCCTCCTGAAGAGCCTTGTAGCCCAGCCCGAAAAAACGCAGGCCTGGAGCACTCGAAGTACCTGAGGCATTACCGAGTGCTAGATCGGAGAGGTACAGGCAGCGGGTCAGCCTTGCAGAGGAGTTCGCACTAGCAAAAAAGGTCAATGATCGTAGCAAGCATTCTTCATATGCCGAAAGGTCATGCAAATTGGATCGCAGAGGTGAGAATAAGGGGCAAAATATGTCCATTGCTACGACATTGACGCTCTTAGACGACTTGCTGGTCAGACTTAAAACTCCTCCTGCTCTCTGAAGAACAGGGTGAAGGATATAATGGTCCCGTAAATCAACAGACCTCCAATGATACTCATAATCATTGCTGGGATCTTGATCTGATCGCAATGTGCCAGCACGACGGGTAGAGCTGCATAATTATATCAGCGCGAGTTCTCTCTATGTGCTGAAACCTGGTCACGCGACTGCCTGCGTGCCGGCACTATCGTACTCACCAATTCCCATGACGACCAGGAAGCCAGTGATGAATCTCCCTAGCTCAATTATACTGCTGCTACCATTGTCCATGAAGTCGTCTTGTTGCTGTGCTTTTGCGCATATCCAGTTTGGTAAAGGTGCGATTACGTAGGTCGCAACTACGAGGAGAGTGAGGTAGGATTCGAACAGCGCTGAGGAGAGGATGACTAGTAGGAAGCCGATGGCTAGGATCTGTACAGTTTAGTGAGTGTATTGGATGAGGACATGATCTATGCGGCACGTACGAAGGAGAGGACGATTATAGTCTTGAGGCCTGCCATCGCCATGGCGGCTGCAGCTGCTGCGAGAGGGGTCTTCGGAGGTCTTTGAGTACAGAGGTAGGGTAGTCTTGGTGGTATCCGGGGATCGCGTGGATATTGAGGACTGCGCTATACCCTTTCTCGGTCGTTGCGAATGGTTCGTGATGTATGATGTTTCTCTGTGGAGGTGATGAGCTGCTTGGTTTGCGTGAAGGTAGGCGCTCGGACCCTGTCGGTGGAGAGCTCCCTACTTCTGCTCCAGGCGTCGAGCGACGCGAAACACCTCAAGCTGCATCACTCAATTCCACCAACACCAGAACTTCCACCTCACTTCATCTGATGAACAACATCCACTGAACACTGCACACATTACAACTACAGCAGATACCAGACCGCCAAGATGTTCAGAAACAATTACGACAACGACTCCGTCACCTTGTGAGCATCACCCAATCCTGAAACACTATGCAAATCGGCGTTTGGACTGACCATCAAATCAACCAGCTCACCCCAAGGCCGCATCTTCCAAGTCGAATACGCACAAGAAGCAGTCAAGCAAGGCTCCGTAGTTGTCGGCATCGTCAGCAAGACCCACGCAGTCCTGGCAGCACTCAAGGTAACGCCTACAAGATCACCATCACTGTTAGGCCAATACTAACATATATTTCCAGCGCAACGCAGAAGAACTCTCGTCCTACCAACGCAAAGTGATTCCAATCGACACACACTACGGCATAGCCCTCGCAGGTCTCGCTTCCGACGCTCGCGTTCTCTCCAACTTCATGAAACAACAATCCCTCGCCTCACGCCTAACCTACGACCGCCCCATCCTCCTCTCAGAAATCACCTCTCGCATCGGTGACCGCGCACAAACCAACACTCAACAATATGGAAAGCGCCCGTACGGCGTGGGCCTCTTGATAGCAGGCTGCGATGCGAACGGACCACACTTATTCGAGTTCCAGCCCTCAGGTGTGACCCAAGAGATGGTGGCGTGCGGAATCGGAGCAAGAAGTCAAATGGCAAGAACGTATCTGGAGAGGAATCTCGACGAGTTCGAGGGTTCGTCGCGGGAGGAGTTGATTAAGCATGCGCTTAGGGCGCTGAAGGATAGTTTGAGTCAGGACAAGGAGTTGACGGTGGAGAACACGAGTATAGGTGTTGCAGGTGTGGAAGAGAACTTCAAGCTGTACGAAGGACAGGAGATCGCGAACTATCTCGAGACGACGTTCGAGAACCGGCCGGAGGGGGGTGAGGGTATGGAGGTGGATTCGTAGATACGGGCGAGGTGACACTGATACCTGCCTGCTCTTGCATCATGGCGAGGCGTTTGCGGAGGGTCTAGAGATGGGCTCGCTCGGGTATGTATAGTAAATGAAGACGTGCGCGAAGACCTGCCCGGCAGGTCGATGAGCGCACTTGTTACGAATAAGCATATGCCTCCCACCCAATACAGGGACTTCGAAGTCCTCCTTTTCAAAATTGAAGCTGCCCGTGCATGTGAAATACAGACTGATGTCCGCCTGTGCCTTGAACCATTCACAGGCAGCCCGGCTACTTTCGGGCTTCGAGACTCACATGCTAGTAACTTCGCCTGTGATGGGTCCATAATGTAATACAAAACAGCAGCGATTACAGATATCTTTTCTCTTCTTGACAACACACTCCCGATGGACCATTGACGCACGGACGACCTGCGTCCCCATCTAGAACTAGGCTATATATATATGCCTAGTCTAGGAGGGTATGCCTTCGCCCTGCGACATTGAAAAGAGTCGAGACACAGTGGATTGAACAAGGAGGACCTTTCAAACCAGACGCATAATTGGTAAAGAACGCGAGAAGGTGAGGTGTATGCACTAATGAAATCTGGTTGTATTGGTATACATACACGATATTTTCGTGTAAACGCCTCATGCGCCTGTACTATGTACAATCCCATCCCATCTACTTTCATGCAACCCAACAATCCGACACTATGCACTCGCTCCAGCTAATTGTTGTGGACCATAACCAACTTGTGGGTTTGGTTCACCGGGTGCCATAAAATTTGTGTGCGGATCCTTTGCTGCTTTCGCCGCTGAACATCTTGCCATTGTCGGTGATGACCGCGTCACGCTGTTTGTGAAGTAAAAGTTCTCGATCACTTGTCGCAGTGGCTCACCGCTGGCGGTGGCGCCCTTGTTCTGTTCGACAAGCTGGACCTTGCTAAGTGCCTGAGCCTCTTGCGACGTTGGTTCGACAATGTCGTATCTTCGGAGAGCAGGTGATACCTCCTCCATGCGGTCTCGTAGCGCTTCGATGTCATCATATGGTAGTGGCTTTTCAAGTGCTTCTGACACAGCACGGATGATCTTCCAGTCGTCTCGTGCAGCGCCGTATGTTGATGTGGCGGCTCGTGACATCTGTACGCGGCCCTCGGTGTTGACATATGTCACACCCTTCTCAGTGTATGCTGCACCTGGGAGGACAACGTCTGCCAGAGCTGCTGCTCGATCACCGTGATGGCCTTGGTAGATCACAAAGGTATCCTTGGGAATGTCGGCAGCACTGATCTCATCAGCACCAAGGAGCCACATGACCTTGGGCTTGATGTTGGCTGTCTCTGGGTTCGACACGGTCCAGCCGACTTCAAAGGCACCAGCGCGAGAGGCAGCTCGTTGAAGGACGTTGTAGCCGTTCCACTCTGGGGTCTGGAAGTTGGCCTTGTTCTTCTCTACGAAGGTGCCAACAGTTTCGTAGATGGACTTGGCGTCCTGGTGCTCAACTGCGCCGGAGCCAACGATGATCATAGGTTTCTTGGCCGACTTGAGCTTCTCACCGAAAGCGCCACCAAGTGCGCTCTTCAAGTCCTTGGCGCTATATCCAAGGCTCTCGTAGTCGAAGGTTGATTCAAAGTCCTGACCAACCACGCCGACCTCGAGGTCAGAGCGCAGCCACTGCTTTCGTATCCTTGCGTTGAGGACGGAAGCTTCCCATCTTGGGTTGGTTCCGACGAGAAGAATGACATCTGCCTCCTCAACACCAGTGATCTTGGAGTTAAAGACGTAGTTGGAGCGAACGTCGATACCGTGGGCAAGAGGTGCAGAGCCTTGCGGCTGGTCGAGAGCCAGATTCTCAGATCCGAGCTTGTTGGCGAGATCCTTCGCGGCAACCAGTGTCTCGGTTTCAATCAACTCGCCAGCGACAAACTTGATCTCGTCGCCCTTTGGCTGTATTTGGTCAAATTTATCCTTGATCTCGACGAGTACATTCTCCCATGTGGCAGGCTGGAATTGGTTATCTCTTCGGATAAGTGGAGTCGTCAAACGCTGTGTGCTGAGACCATCGCAAGCAAATCGACTTCGGTCATCAATCCATTCCTCGTTAACATCGTCATTGAGTCGTGGCAAAATTCGCATGACCTGGAGTCCACGGGCGTCTACTCGGATATTGCTGCCCAAGCCGTTCATGACATCCACAGTCTCCGTGTGCTGCAGTTCCCATGGACGTGCTCGGAAAGCATATGGCTTCGATGTGAGGGCGCCAACAGGGCAAAGATCGATGACGTTTCCAGAAAGCTCGGTATCGAGCGCGGTCTCGAGGTATGTTCCGATTTGAAGGTCGTTGCCACGTCCTGTGCTGCCGAGTTCTGGTGCGCCAGCGACATCGTTGGCAAATCGTACGCATCGTGTGCAGTGAATGCAGCGGTTCATAGAGGTCTAAGCATGTCAGCATAATCAGTATGCACGGATCTGCTCTCTGTATGCATACCTTGACAAGAGGTCCAATGTTCTTATCCTCAACGGCTCGCTTGCCGCCCAATTCGTGGAATCGTCCTCTGTCTGCACCGTATCTCATGCTCTGATCTTGCAAGTCACATTCGCCACCTTGGTCGCAAATAGGGCAATCCAATGGATGGTTTGCCAAAAGGAATTCCATTACACCTTCTCTTGCCTTGTGCGTGAGCGGGCTGTTTGTCTTTACCACCATTCCGGGCTGTACAGGCCATGCACACGATGCCACAGGCTTCGGTGCGCGCTCGACTTCAACCAAACACATTCTGCAGTTTCCGGCAATCATAAGCTTTTCGTGATAGCAGTATCGTGGAATCGTTACGCCGGCTTTCTCGCATGCTTGGATGAGGGCAGATCCGGCTGGAATGAGTCGTCAGCATGCCAATGCCATATCAGTAAGTATCATCCGTATGCTCCATACCTGGCACAGAGACTTTCTTGCCATCAACTGTGAGCTCCACGTCGGCCTGCCGTCTCGCAGTCGTGGCAAAGGTGCGCGCAACGGGGTTGCCATTGCTGACCACCGCCGGCGACCGCGAGATTGAGCGCAACAACTGCTTCCGCATCATCTTGAACGCCTCGCTGCGGTTGCCGGTATATGTTTTAGTATGAGAGGAGAGGATCGCCGACGGCTCACATAGAGGAGATGTGTGGCAGTAATGAGGTCGTCCACAAGAATCGCAGAGGAGGCTACTCGGTTAGCCAGCCAATTAGGGAGCCGGCTTATTACTGTGCTGCATTGACCATGCGCTAGGATATTTCTAAACTTTCCGCTCGCCATTTCGCTTTCCTTCTTCTCTTCAACTCATTTTGACGGTCTGTTTATTGTGCTGTGACTAGGCTACTTCTCCTACCTGGTTATGGTCTGCTATGGCCGCTAGAGCGCGAATACGGGCGCCGTAGCTGGAAAGACCGAGGGTGTACACAAAGCACTCGATGAAATTTCTCTCCTTACCGACGGCTGCTACATAACTTCATCAATATAGAAGGTGAATAAGTTTGCGACTTGCTTTAGGGCGATCGGCTTCAGATTCTCGGCGCGACTGTCTGATGACTGTCATTGTCGGCATGCCGTGCTTCCATGTCGAAGCCGCCTGTCCGAGTGCAAGGCAAGAGCCCAGGAAAGCCCTGCCTGCTATGCTTCCTATGACACTCGTCGGGCGACCACGTTGAGGGTTGGCGCGTTCCAAAGTCTTCATCTCACTCCTAGTGCCATCCGTAATTTGTACATTGCTAAAGACAGATTGGAAAGCATAGAAGAAGGACCTTCTTGAGGTTGCACACAGTAAAGGCGCATGTGAGAATCGTTCTCAGCTTGACTAACCCGGCATCAAGATCAAGCACTCACTGTTGTCCAGACCGCTATTTCAGAATCAGACAGCACTGCAGATCGTGCAGCATGCACTCGGCTACGATGTACAGGCGTTACCATCACATTTTCAGCCAGACTCTCCGGGCTGCACGGCCCCGCAGAGTCTACATATGTCGAAGGCATATACACGGAATACCAAAATCCGAAAATCAGCTCTTGGCTCCGGAAGCTCAACGCCTCAGCTACAGCACAGAAGTCAAGCCGATTGCGAAGGAGATTCCAAGGCAGACCAATTTCATAACGACACTAGGCATTGGCCTAGTCATCAACGCCGTCATCCTTCAGCTCGCTCACGACAATGACCAAGGCCCGCCATCACTACAACATGCGAGATCCAGTGCGAAAGACCTCGGAGTTGTTGGCCCAATCCTATGACATCGGAGCCCGCCACAATGTTCTTACAGAGCATGAACTTAAGCATTTGTACGCTCAGAGGGATCGCAGGGACGGGTTTATCTACTTTGCAGCTTCAATGACGGAGGGTTCGTCTCGCATAGCCGGCGTGGCCGTATTCTATGATGTGGGAGAAATGCAAGCTGCTTGGCACGGCCATTGTCTGAGGCGACATAAAACATAATTCGTGCTATCTACATATCCTACGAATCCAGTCCTGCTGGCTATGTATTCAAATTATGCAGCTGCTCCAGCAACAGGACATTTCGCAGCTGGCGCATCATCTGGTACGCTTGGGTGTGCATGGACCTTGCCCTTATGGTGCTCCAACTTCGCATTTGTGACTGGGCAGACGGCACCCGCCTCCTTCTCGGTCAAGCCTGGGTGAGTCGGTGGAAGATGCGCATTGACTGGGCCGACAACAGGGCAAGTAGCATCCGTAACGCTCTCTTGTGTGTTCGCCTTCTTCAAAGCAGGGCATTGAGAAGCGTCCATAGCTTCCTTGTCGGAGGATGGGACATGAGGAGCGGATGGGTGGTTGTGGATGATATTCTCATGGTGGTCGACCTTTGCGTTCGTCACTGGGCAGCGAGCTTCTGGATCTGAAGATTGTACATCAGTCTATTGAATTGCTTCACTACTACTTTGTCCAATGTCACATACCAGAGTTGATCTCCGGGTGATGAGGAGGCAGAACATTGGTGGTAGTTCCAACAACTGGACACACTTGAGCCATGATTGCTGCTAATTAATCTCGTGTCGTGCGGGTAAATTTGCTTAGTTCGTCAGTTTTGTAGTATTGATGATGCTTTCAGAGAGGTGAGAACAAAAGAGAAAGAAAGAAGAGGTTGAGAGGCAGCAAAGGTGTGAGGCTATCACCCCGCCCATACACCAGATCGAGGGATCCTAAGCAACAGACTCCATCCTAGTCGTCGTCATGTGGGACGCAAGACCGTGTTTATTAAGCGCAAGGCTTTGATTGGTTGAACCAGATGAATCGAAAAGACAGTTTGGTAGTAGCTGGTCGCCGAAACACTGCCACAGAACACGCGACGGTTGAACGCCGCCTCTTCTCCCGCCAGCACCTGAGGAAGCTTCTTCGTGGCAGGTACATACATTGATGCGATGAGATGTTGATACAGATGACTGGTTCACTGTCCGTGTCCGGAGGGTCAAGAGAGGAAACTCTGCTGTTTTGAGCACTTGCCGGTCTCAAACACTTGGCGGCTTCGAAAAGGGCTTGAAGATGAATTACTGAGCACAGAGCTGCGTGACCCAGGAAGAGCTGTATGATTTAGTGTCGTTCATGTTGACAGACAAAGTCATGCAGTCTTCACCGGCTGAGTGCTCGATTCGCCGGGTTTGGGAGACCAATCATGCCTCATCTCAGCGTACAGAATTGCGAGATCAAACCTGCTGCACCTCAAAGAATGATCAGTTTTGGACAATGCTCACATCAAGAACAGTCTTCGCGTAATCGTCATGATGGGCTCCTTGACCGACCAAAGCCATCCAGGCTGCGGACGACCTTCCAGGAACCACTGGTACACCTCAGCCCAAGCCTTATTTCCATCACCATCCAACACATCTCCATGGCAAGGAACAATGCGCTGTATATCAAGCTCAGCAACCCTCTTCGCATCTCTCCGCATAGGCATATATTTGACGCAAGCAACATAGTATATCAGCCTTCGAAACCAGATGGAAAACGGATGTGCTCTTTTCGCAAACTCCCTCGAAAACAATCCTTCGTCCGCTGATGAAGGGTGATACTGCTCAGTAGCAGGCAGATTCATCAATAAATCCGAGATGATCAAGGTCCTGGTCGGTTTGTGATACCATGCTACACAATAGGTGATGAAGCCCTCAAAGAGGACGGTTTCGATTTCATCCGAAAAAGAGAACTGGTCTTCAGGACTTTGCTGCCAGTCTTCGTAGACGAAATCCCATTTTACGTCTTTCCTTTTGCCTGGTAGGCCGGAAACTCCGATGGTTTTCGCATTTGGCCAGCGTTTGAGGTAATCTGCAACGTAGAGGTGATGGCCGAGGTCGCAGGCAATGTAGTCGACGCCTCCGAGTTGGTTTAGTCGATCTTGGACGGTTCGGTCGAGTTGGATGGGGTTGAGAAGGAGGATTTTGCCATCTTGTAATCGTATTGCTGTTGCACGGTTGCCAACAGCAACAAACTTGCGATAGCCAAATGGAGCGAAGCGGTAGAAAGGTGTGGTAAAGGTTGTGATTTGTGATGATATGTCTCGTATCACCACACTGCTTTCCGACTGGGGCATATCGAGGCAGGTTCAAGCTCTATGAATGTTTTACATTCTGTCGTTTGATGAATGGTGTTTCGAGGAAGGAGAGACGCGAATGGTGAGGTCATTGCAATTGATGCAGCTTTGTTGAAATATTTGATTGGAAAACCTAGCGAGTTGAGATTCAAGGTTTGGTTCACTGCTTCTGGCAGCTTTCAGGTCAGGTTCCATTTGGTGCGATGCAGTGAATCTTCCTTTGTGCTTCCCTTCCCTCGCGCTGCCATTGATCATGCCTGCGCTGACCTGTTCGGCAAACGAGGCCAATTCTAAGTAACATAGTGAAATACTCTTTCCCATGCCATGCCTTCGAAAGCGATGCTTCGTCCCAAACTGTGTGACGCTGCTCTCGAGGCTCGTGTAGGACGCGTGAGTGTTGCGAGATGAAGTGCAAATTACCGTGTAGGCTCTTACGACCCTTTTCGTATCCATTACATGTTATCGTCATTCTTGGTCCTAGTCAGCTCTGGACTACCCGAAACTGAGCAAGAATAGCGGAGTAAACAGCCAACAGGAGACCGATCGAAAGTAGGTCGAATCTACCCGTGAGACCCTCGTAGCTATGCCCTTGTCCAAGCTGATGATCGATGTTGCATATCTTCAGCCAATACTGCCGTGGCCAAAGTCTTTTCAGGATGCTGTTTGTGCAGTACTGTAGCTCCCGCCTGCGGAGGCAGTGACGCTTTCCATGACGCTCTTCGAAGATAGCGAGGCAATCAGGTCTTTCATCCAATCACCTTTCATGAAATCACCCATAAGTATTTGTTCCTCCGGTTCCTGCCATGAATCTCCCATCACCCAATCTCCCCGCTTAGGATTACCTGTAAATTCGTCCAAAAGAGACTTAGCTGTCCTTAGAGGATCAAGGACCAGTACCTGGAACATATTTCCGGTCAGGATAAAGGACAAATCGTGCACAAAAGTCATGGCGTCCTCGAGTCCAAGCGGCTTGTTGACATTCTCAATCATCCAGCGATCGGCTTCCCAAACATACCAGAGCAGTTCGCCACGTTTGTCGCCAACCTTCTGCATAACCTCATTGAAGCGCTTCATCATCTGCTCCATGTAGTGATATGGCTCGAACTGCTCGTATAGCTTGTCGCCCGTCATGATGCCAAGTACCTGCTCCTCCTGACTGGGAAAGGTGTTGGCAGAAAGATTCAGGTACGCATCCTTGAGCGGAAACTCAATGATCCTGGCAGTGACTTGTCGCAATGCTCGTGGACTGGCTGAGTAAGAGAGCCCTTCCTCCTCGAATTCGGTCAGATCTACGGGATCGTCCTCAACGATGAAATGGATGAGAGCTGGAGCTCTGGTGCTCCACACATTGCAGATGAATCCCGCGTTGTGCTGACACTCTGCAACATACATGCTCGTCTTGTTCAGCTTGCGATCGCCCTGAGCATATCGAGTTGCGGTAACAAATGCTTTATCCCACTCGCTGTAGAAAGGCCAGCCGAACTCTGTGAGCCAGATCCATTGTTCTCGGCGCTTCATCATGGCAGCAGCATGATTAGTATCGCGCATGATCTTGGTCAAATCTGCGAACTTATCGATTGGAGTGTCGAGCTCCATGATTAGATCAGGATCCGAGTATTGGTCGGGAAGAATGAAGCCCAATTTCTGAAACCAGTCATTGCTGTTGACACGGAGGACGGGAAATGAATTCGTAATCGTGCCTGGCTGGTCTTGAAACTCTTGAAAGCTCATCGCATTGTTGACTTCTGTCTTTGACCTCGTGTAACCATTTTTCGGTACCTTCCCAGACATGGTTACTATTCCAGAAAGCCCAGTATACACCGCCGAAGACACCGCCAAAGAGTGGCAGAAATGTGAGTGGTAGGGTTAGTATGAATAGCCATTTGACTGTTTTCCACAAGACCGCTAGCAGCCTGCGGATCATGATGAAAGCCGGTTTGCAAGACAAAGTCGATGTAAGTGAATGTAATTAGACCCGCACTTAGCGAACTAAAGATTGAAAGGTCCCGATAGCGATTTTGAAGTGCAGATGACTTATCCTAAATTGTGTTTTCCGTCTCTACAAAGGGACGCCATAGCAAACTCTTCACACAGTAGAAACAAGGAGGTGGCGGCGGAAGGATTCGTTTGCCTCCGCCGTCAAGGCGACAGCGGCGGCATCGCGATCGCTCGATGCTTCTCTTTCATCGCCATTGGCCTCAAGAAGAGGCTGTCGATGTTCTCTGAATGCGAACCTGAAGATCAGATGCTTGGTATGGTTCGCAGAAGCGTCGAAGAAGCCCAAAAAATGGAAGCGATGCTGGGGTGCTGGGGCGTGAGTTCCTCGGCAAAGCTTCGGGTCGACACGATCCCTGGACGTCGCGCCTTGAAGAATAGCCGCGAGCTCAACTCACACTCTTCATTCTCCATCGCATTGTGCACACTTCCATCATCGAATGCTTAGGTCCTTCAGCTTTGAGATTTTGATGGCAATGACTTTCGCTCACTGTGCGTCCATCGCGGACATTCGGCAAGTCGGCGATGAGCAAGTGCCTGCCACAACGCTGGACGAAACCGTTGCGTACCAGAGCCCAGTCGTTGTTTGCACCGAGACAACCGAAACGTAGAGGACTACCCAAGAAGACGTCGGTGGCTGCTTCCATGCACGATGCTACTCTCGTCTCGCAGGCCACTTCGGATCTGCAGAGTACTACCTCAGCTCAATATCCTGCTGCATGAGTACGCTGCTAGTCGCACCATTAGTTCATTAGAGATCCGACGTTCCTCTGACTCTCTCGCCTTCTAAGTAAGAGATGGCAAGAGATGGACTCACAATGCCATATAAATGGTGTTCGAATGGCCCGAGATGGCATTATAACACACGCCCACTACCTCTTCATTCACTTCCCTTCAGCACATATCACAATGAGATTCCTTCTCCCCATCCTCGCCTCTTCTTTTGCGTACACCGCTTTAGCTCACAGTGCCGGATCTAACATAACCCGCTGTGGTAACTATGCTCTATCGTCCTCGCAGAAAGCAGAACTCGATGCTGCAGTAAGCAATCGAACAATGGTCGCCTCAGCCGCTACGCGAAACGTCGATACCTACGTCCATGTGGTCACATCGCAGTCCAAGAAAGACGACTATACCAAAGAGATGGTCGAAAATCAGATGAAAGTGATGAATGAGGCGTACGCATCGATGGGTTTCTCTTTCAGCACGTACGTTGTCAATGACTACTTGCAGGATGGAACTCTGCTCACTATACTTAGCGCTGGCGTGGACTTTACAGTGCAGGGCGACTGGGCTGCTGCAACACCTGGCAGTGATGAGGAGACTGACATGAAGAAAGAGCTTCGACAAGGAAGCTACGGTGACCTCAACCTCTACTTCCTGAGTGATCTTGGTGGAGGTCTTCTGTAAGTGACACGACAGGACAAAAATCCCGAATGAAGTGCCACATCTGATCAAGCTACCATTTGCTAACTACTGCAGCGGCTTTTGCTACTTTCCTACGTCGAACCCAGATGCGAACATGCAAGTTCTAGACGGCTGCATCAACCTAGCAGGCTCTATGCCTGGTGGAGAAAGTATGGAACCAGAGGTCGTGCTTGACGCATCTGACTAACTCGACACAGCCAACGGATACAACGAAGGTATGACCGCCGTCCACGAATCTGGACACTGGTTCGGGCTTTACCACACCTTTGAAGGCAACGGCTGCAGTGGCAATGGGGACCAAGTTGGTGATACACCCATCCAGTCGTCACCTACTACAGGATGTCCGGCTTCGAAGGATAGCTGTCCTGATAGTCCCGTCAGTCCATCTGAATCTTGCCTTGAGTTCCACGAATTGCTGACATCGACAGGGTATGGACAACATCCACAACTACATGGATTATTCTACCGACGAGTGCTTGACTGAGTTCACATCCGGCCAGTCACAACGAGCCAGATCTCTTTTCGACAGCTTCCGAGCAGGAAAATAGGTCTTTTGTGATGACGACTAATGACATGGGGGATGATAAGCGACGAATGATGATGAATGATACGATACGAATACGATGCCCGTGCTACGACTGTATGGAAATGATTAGAGCAGGTGTAGAGGGACCAGAAATTTGACGCGAATGACACTCTTGCTAGATCTTCATAGAGGCATGGATAGCTCTGCCCCAATCCAAATGTTAAGCTCATCAGCATCATGGATGATCCTTTGCAGGATTCATGCACATGCAAAGCTGAGCTATGGACGATCTATATTTGCTTTGAAGACCTCGCACGCTCCAATATCAATTGACACACAGTGATCAGAAAAATGGAGAAAGCGATGGGTACCGCAAGCGGCACTAAGCAACTTTACGCTCTCGTTTTTGGCGCCTCTGGTGTCTGCGGCTGGGCAATCGTCAACCAATGCCTGTCTCATCCTAGCAAAGATAGATTCAAGCAGGTCACGGCACTTACCAGTAGGCCGCTCTCAAAGGAGGACTCAGGCTGGCCAACCGACCCAAGGTTAAAGCTGGTCAGCGGCGTTGATCTTACACTTTCCGAGGAAGAAACATACGATGCGCTCAGAAGCAAGACCAATATTCAATACGTTACCCACGTCTTCTACGCAGCATACATCCAGGACGATGATCCTACAAAGCAGAAAGAGATCAATTCGAGAATGCTCCAGAGCACTATCAAGGCCGTTCTGAGACTCACCGGACCAAATCTAAAAGCCGTCGTACTTCAGACTGGACTCAAGCACTATGGCGTGGAATTCCTAGGCAAGATTCCTTTCGAGTTGCCATTAGAAGAAAACGCTCCTCGCATCACCCAAGAACCATTCAAAGACCTAATCTTCTACGACGACCAAGTCGACATCCTCCAGGAACTTTCAGCTGGACAAGATCAATGGCGATACTACGAAATTCGTCCCGACGTGATCGTAAGATTTACGCCTGGATCCAGTCGTTATAATATCGTCCACGGCCTCGCTTTCTATTTTACTCTCTTCAAAGAGATGTATGGGTTAGGTGCAGAAGTACCGTTTCCTGGCACTTTGGCAGCTTGGAAGAGTAAATATCAGGATAGTTTTCAGGATATCATTGCTCAAAGAGCTATACATGCTGCGATCAATTCTGACAGCATTCCGTCTGGAACTGCTTTTAATTCTCCTGATAGTGAGGGACGGACGAGTTGGGAGGAGAAGTGGCCGAGACTGGCAGCGAACTTTGGACTGAAGGGAGTAGGGCCAGGACCTGTGCCGTTAGATTTGGGGACTTTTGCTGGTATTAATCAAGGAGTCTGGGATCGTTTGTTGGAGAGGCACGGGCTGAGGTCACGCTTGATTGAGAAGTATCGATGGGACTTCATTGCTGGTGTTTGCTCGTGGTATGCAGTTGATCGGTATGTGGATACTGCGAACTCGAAGAAGTATGGATTTGAGGGCAATGTCGAGACTGTCGATGGATATGTCAAGGCCTTTGAGCGCATGCGAGCTGCGAAAATGATACCCCGACAATCGTAGCTTCTCTAAATCGTGATCATGAAGCAAGTTAGAACGTAGAAGTTGCAGGAGAGAGGAGCATTGGGCGCGTCGGGGAGTTGAGTTTCGCTAGCCTCGGCAGCCGCAGCCAGCTCCGTTCCCTGTCCAAAGCGCCAAGATTTCCATCCAGCCCTCTCGACTTTTTCTCCGCTGCAGAAACAGTGTCCGCCACTACTCTCACCGTCCTTCGTCCTACATCCGCCGCCATGGCGATCCAGAAAAAGCACGCGAAAGCGCGTCTGGACAAATACTACTATCTCGCGAAAGAAAAAGGATACCGCGCTCGTGCGGCATTCAAGCTCATCCAACTGAACAAGAAGTTCTCGTTCCTCCAAAACGCAAAATGCCTGATCGATCTGTGTGCCGCGCCAGGCTCATGGCTGCAAGTCGCCGCCGAAGTCATGCCCCAGAAGTCCTTGATTCTTGGTGTCGACCTTTCGCCCATCAAGCCCATCCCTAAGACGATTACCTGGCAGGGCGACATTACTTCCGATAAGACGAGGGCGATAATAAGAGGGCATTTGAAGACGTGGAAGGCAGACTGTGTTATTCACGACGGTGCGCCGAATGTTGGAACTGCTTGGGTCCAGGATGCTTTCAGCCAGAATGAATTGGTGTTGTGCTCGTTGAAGCTGGCGACCGAATTTTTGGCGAATGGCGGCACTTTTGTCTCGAAAGTGTTTAGGAGCAAGGACAGCGCGAAGCTGGAGTGGATCTTCAAGCAGTTGTTCAACAAAGTGGACCAGACGAAGCCGCCGAGTAGCAGAAATGTGTCGGCTGAGACGTTTTATGTCTGTAGAGGATACAAAGCGCCCAAGCATTTGGATCCGAAGTTCTTGGACCCAAAGTATGCGTTCATGGAAGTCAAGGAGAAGGGCGAGAGTAATGAGGCGAAGGTGTTCAATCCCGAGAAGAAGAAGAGGAAGCGTGAGGGTTATGAGGAGGGAGATTGGACGCAATTCCACGAGGCACCGGCCAGCGAGTTCATTCAGACACAGGATCCGATTGCGATGCTTGGAAGCTTGAACAGATTACATTTCCGACAAGAAACTAACGGCGACATCGCGCTTGCTGCTCTTGACAAGCTTCCAGAGACGACAGAGGAAGTACGGCAGAACTGCGAGGATCTGAAAGTGTTGGGCCGCAAGGAATTCAAGGTGCTTTTGCGATGGAGATTGAAAGCGCGAGAGCGTTTTGGCTTCAAGCAAAAGCGTACAGACCACAAATCGCAAGAGAAGACCGAAGAGCCGGCAGAGGGCGAAGCTGGTGAGGAGGTCGCGATGCTGGAGTCAATGGACGATGAAATGCGGTATCAAGCAGAGCTTCAAGCTATGAAGGATGCGCAGGATAAGCACAAGAAGAAAGAGAGGAGAAGAGAGAATGAAAAGAAGCAGAAAGATATCGTGCGCATGCAGATGGGTATGACAACGCCGAGCGAAATCGGTATTGAAGCTGGAGACCACGACCAGGTATTCCAGCTTAAGATGGTAGACAAAGATTCGAACACACGACGTCAGATCACGCGTGGCAGGATGCAGTATGTCGCGGAACCAGAGAAACCACAAGAATTCGAGGCCAGCGAAAGCGAAGGCGACGAGGATGAAGACGGCGACGAACTTGAAAGGCAGCTAGATAGCGCCTATGAGATGTATCAGGCAGCGAAAGAGGATCGGGACACCAAAGCAAGAGCAAAGCGAATGAGAAAAGAGGCCGGCAAACATAAGGACGATGAGGAAGAGTTTGAGGATTTCGACCAGCGAGAAAACGGAGCCGACACCGATGCCAGCAGCGATGCTGAGCTTGTTGACGATGACTCGGACTGGAGTGACGATGAAGAAAATGAGGGACTGACCACAGACTTACGTGGAAAGGACGACAAAGAAAATGGTCTGTCAAGAAGAGCTGCATCGTTCTTCAAGCAGGACATTTTCAGCGGGATTGATGGTCTCGACGAAGATGCAGAGGAGGAAGATGCGGACAGGGGTCGGGATAGTGGCATTGATGTAGACTCGCCCGAACTCAAGGCCGAGACCGAAGAGATGGACGTGGATGACGTTTCAGAGGAGGGAGCGGAAGATGGTGGATCTGAACCTGAAGAAGTCGCTGCAGAAGACTCGGACGAGGACTGGGAAGAGGGTACCACGAAAGAGAAGCCTGAGGATGAGGGCCGGCCGAACATCGACATCATCACAGCCGAAGCCATGACTCTTGCACATCAGCTCGCGACTGGCAAAATCACCAAGGCACAATTGCTTGACGATAACTTCAACAAGTACTCGCTTCGAGACACAGATGGCTTGCCGGAGTGGTTCTTGGACGACGAAGGCAAGCATTCTCGTGCTCAGCGACCGGTCACCAAGGAAGCTGCTGCTGCCATCAAAGAGAAAATGCGCGCTCTCAACGCTCGACCTATCAAGAAAGTCCGGGAAGCCAAGGCCCGCAAAACACTTCGTGCTGCACGAAGGATCGAGAAGATCAAGAAGAAGAGTGAAGGTCTGGCCGAGGATGGTGATGCTTCGGAGCGAGACAAGGCAAACCAGATCTCGAAACTCATGGCGAAGGCTGCTAAGGCTGGAAAGAAGAAGAAGCAGCCTGTCAAGGTCATTCGTGCCGGTGGCCAAAACAAGGGCAGTGGCAGACCTAGAGGCGTCAAGGGCAAGTACAAGATGGTCGATCCTAGGCTTAAGAAGGATACTCGAGGCTTGAAGCGGGCTGAGAAGAAGCAGAAGGGGAAGAAGTAAAAGCCCAGACGTTCAGACAACCAAACAGCTGCCGTTCTGATTCTCAATTTTCCGAACCTCAACGAGTTCTATTCTGTGCCGCATTCGAAAAAGGCTAGCGTCTGCATTTTCATCTGAAGCTTGGCGACGTCATTTGAGACACAGCCACCACGTGTTTATCAATACTACACTACCTAAAACTTTTCTGTGTGTTCACGGCACAGCGAAGCCGGTGGTATCTGGTAGCACATCAATCATTCTGACCACGGCAGGCATGGAATCTATTCTTGGACAACTTCCTGCCTCGAGAGCTTCACGCTGCATCGAGATGCCACATCTGTCCTTTGCAATGAAGTAGTCTTTCGGAAGCGGCATTTCATTGCTTCTTTCAAATCGACCATATAAGTATTGACATGTACAGACGTCCAAAAGAAAGAACCACCCACACAACACTACATTCATATTCCAAGAGTTGAACACATCTCCAACCAACCAAACCCCCCACCATGCCCAACAACACATCTTCGAGCATGAAATCCCTCTTCAACCCAATCCCAAACCTCACACCTCGCGACTCCTCTTCAGACCCAGGCCACATCTCCCTCCCACAGAAGGACATGTTCTTCACCTACCAAAATGGCTCTCACAACCTCGATGCAGGCTCTTTGCACTCCTCTCAAATCATTGATCAAACCTACACTTCGAAAACCGTCTTCAAAACTTTACAAAAGCTTCGCGTCATCGACGAACAAGGTGGCGTACATACCGAGTACATCGGGAAGGATTTCACGCATTCCCTCGCTATTGTTCCAGCATGGAGACAGAAGCAGTTGATTGATCTATTGTTTTGGTGGGAGGAGGAGGTTCAGAGGTTGAAGAAGTTGGAGAAGGAGAGGGAGGAGCTAAGAGAACTTGTGATTGGCGGCGTTGGGGAAGAGATTTATCGGGAACTACTTGAGAGGGTTGAAAGGAAGATCAGAACGAGGCCGAGTGAGAGGTCTTATGTGGTTGAGCAGAACGAAGATGCATTGATGCAGAGGTTTAGAGAGGGTCAGAGGGTTGGTGCCGACGATCAGCGACAGGAGAAAGGTGCGCCGCCTGCTTATGAGAGTTTGAGTATGTAGTCACGCCCGGGCTCGAGACAAATATTATGAGTTGCATGCGTTTGCTTTTCAGATCGCTCGGGTTTTTCGTCAGGCGCTTTAGCATCAGCTGAAAACGATGTGCTTGGTGATAAATTCATCGCAGAACCTGCAGAAGGATGCAATCCACAATCTCCTCATCAGCACAGTCCTCCCTACACAACTTGAAGCAACGCGATCCTCTCAAAAGCCACGACTCCAGATCCTCTCACTCACGCCATGCCCATCAACAACTCCGCATACCTCTCAACCTCCTCCCTCTTCCTCTTCTCCCACATCTCAACAGTCTCCTTCCCTTCATTAACCTTCCTAACATCCTCCTCCTTCTCCAACCTCACACACATCAACTCTCCAAACGGTCTCGGCCTATACCCAGTCTCAAGCACAATCTTGACACTCCCAGTCGTCGGCAGACCATTGACCCTCAAATCCTTCGTAATAGTCACAATAGTCTCCTTACAAGGCCCAGCAGAAAACTCCATTCCCATCCGAAATTGCGCGAGAGCCGGCATGCCCAACATGAGGTTGAAATGATGTTCGCGATCCTCGACGTAGCAGAGAATGGTTTGTTCGATGCCGGCGATGTTGAGCGTCAAGGTGGTCTCGTGGGTGTTGCGAACGATGTGGCCTCCTGCTGCTGAGAATTCCAAGGGATGAGGGAGTTCGGTCATGGCGAGACCGAGCTTCTCGACGACGCGGCGGTTGATGCAATTCTGGCTGGCGCCGGAGTCGAGGAGGGTTTGTTCGATTTTGAAGGTTGAGGTATCGGCGCCGGTGGCGAGAACGGTGATCACTGGCGAATCGCGGTGAAGGATAGGCGCGGAGAGGCGGTCGAGTGTTGCCATATTGATGCGATGGGTCTGGATGCGTCTAAAGTATTCTGAGTTGTGAGGCTCCCTTGAGTATTGGATGTTATGATGAAGCGGAAAGGGAGTCTTACAATTCGCGTTGCTGATCTAACTGGGAGCGACGGACACGAAGTCCTGCGGGTTGTGTCGATTCTTTTCTCGTGTCTGTAGAGAGCGCGCGACTTTGCAGACCGATCGATGAAGAAGACTAGAAGTGAGTTATAAGGTTTCGCTTGAAGCTGCTGCACCGTTTGCAGGTGAAGCGCCCGCAGGTTCACCTTACTGACTGCCTGAAAACGCAATTCTCAACTGTCCTTCACCAGTTGCAAGCACTTGGAATTGGTGATGCGCCTCTCCAAGATTGTGATACTTTTGAGCTATTTGTTACTGTACATATCGTCCAAGTCGTGAGAGCAAGCGCGATCGCTCGCTCTAGTATTAGTACATGGTCATCACTATAGTCGTAACGTCATCTCATTCAGAGGCCACCGCTACGGAATGAGAGTCACCAGCATCAATTCTGCCAGAGAAGCGACCAGTTCCGCCTGGCAAGAATCCATCATATTCGGGCTCTTCCGCGCCATCACTCCACAAATGCTCATTGAGGCCCCAGGCGAGCAGCAGCGCATTCGACTCTGCAAGAGGGATCCGCTGAACGATTCTTCCAAAATGGCGGTCATTAGTGCTCATCATGGCTGAGTTCAGAGCAGCCTGACGTGACCGGAACCACACAGAGAAATGGTGGTCGTGGCCAGCCTCGATTGCGAATTGGTCAAAGCTGTTGTTGTTGACCAGCTTTGCGTAGCCGCAAGACTTGAACTCGATCGCGCGCAGGTTCGTCTGTCTGCGTTCAGGCAATTGCTCTTCCCACGGTGCAGGCTGCGGCAAGAAATCGCTGAAGACTCGACCGGGAGATATCTTGTCGATCAATTCTGGCCAAGAACCCTCACGATGATTAGCAGTCCAGTGAGCAACAGCTGGACTGTTGGCGGCTACTGGCTGTTGGGCGTTTTGCTGTACTGCTGGTTGAGGCTGCGTGGCCTGCGCTGGCTGTACCGGTGCTGGCACTTGGGCCAGAAGACCCCACTGTTGCGCGTGCTGTTGCAGCAATTGCTGCAAATGTCCAGCACCAAAATTAGGTCCAGGATTGTTGAGCCATTGCTGCATGTTAGCGAGCAGACCCTGCTGTGGGTTTGCTGGGTTCAGTCCCGGTAGTGCTGGCTGGTGGCCGTTCTGAGCTGCTACAATCGCTTGCGCAATCTGCTGATGAATGCCGGCCTGTCCACCCGTCGGAAATTTTGGATGTGCTGTCAGCGAAACAGAGTCGAGTGTGAGACTCTTGAGATTCTTTTCAGCATGAATGGACACCAGCTCCTGTAGCATTGGAGGTGTCATCCAGCAGTTCGTGAGTGTGAGGTGTTCCACGAACTTGAACACAAGACCGAAGTTGGCGGTGATAGCCGTGCTGTGTTCAAGTGGCGTCACGGGTGCCGGCAGAAGATGGTTGTTGCGAGCGAAGATTCCTTCAGCATGCTCTCCACCTCCTACCCAGCCGATGTTCAATTTGGTAATGGATGGTCTCAAGCAGATGCGATCTCGTAGTATGCTTTTGTGAAAGAAATTTACGGCATCCGAAGGGTTGCGCGAGCAAGCCTCTGCAAATCCTGCATTATCCTTCTCGACAGTGCGCCAGTCGGGCTTGACGTGAATGGTGACATCGATCAGTCCTGGGAGGGCGTCCCAGAAGGACTCTCGGGCGAGTATAGGCAACAAGCCACTGGACACTTTTGCAATGGTAAGCGACTTGACCCTCGCGAACGTGGCCGGGTTGTCAGTAATAGCGAGCATGTAGCACTCCAAGAATGCTCGTTGCGCCCAATCAGTCTCCATCAACCACTCCTTCTGTTCTTTGCGCAAGTCGGCTGGTACTAAAGCAGACTTGTCGTAAAGACCTGCATTGTTCAAGTCCGGCTGATTGAACGTCGTGTACAGCACGCCGTGCCTTGAGTCTTCCGTTGCGCCGGTCCCAATTATAGCAGGCGCAGTTCTCTCGCCGGCAATCGATAGCCAATTCTTGGGATCAGCATATCGAGTGCCTTGCAGTCCACTTAACTCTGCTGGAGGCTTGGTGAGCATGCGGCGAGCTAGTGACACCTCTTTGGGATCAAAGTCAATGCCGAGGCTGCGATGACACGATTGAATCGAATTCCAGAAAGCTTTTGCTTCCTGCATTTGCTGATCAGGTACGGGGCGCGATTGGCCGAACACAGCAGATGGTCGCTGGAAAACTCTAGCATAAATTGACTTATCCGGCCCATTGAGCCAACCGAGACCATTGTCGAGGGAAAGCGCCAGGTCCTGTACTTTGTGGAGATTTGCAAAAGCTGCCTTCATACGAAGCGTCTCATCCGCCGTTCGCTCGAGGCCGGCAAGGTTTGCAAAGCGAGCGTACTGTTGAGGCGGCCAGTCGTAGGAGCCATGGTAAGAGTCGACATGATCGAGCTCCTTTTTGATGGGTGGCCGAGCGAGTTGACCTTCTGCAACCTCGAAACTCATGCCAAATCGCTTGATATGTGGCCCGAAGCCTTGGAAGACACGTAAACCATGTCCCTTATACATTTTGCCTTGGGCGTCTTCCTTGGCGTTCTGCCAGTTCAAGCCGGTGGCTGCGGGTGAAGGCAGTTCACGTGCTCTTGCCTTCCCTTTACCGTTGTCACCCGGCCGTGCTGCCTGCAGAGGTCGATATTCATCGATCATATCATATAGTTCGGTATTGAACGGCACCACTGAGGACCAAAATAGAGTAGCAGAGACCTTGGTCTCAAACTCCTTGTTGACGAGCCGCATAGATTTAATGTCGTCTCGCGAAAGAAAGTCCGTGATGATGTCGAAGATCTCCAATGGTAGAGGGTTCGATGCGTAGCCTTCGCTTGGCCATGTAGCTCGACTTGCATGTCTAATTTGTGTAGAGTTTGCAATGCGCTCCCGGTGACTTGGGAGCACTGTGAGTTCGGTATCTTTCGTGATCCCTCCGCGCATGTGACTGCCGGTCGCAGGGCACAATGGAAGATATCGTATAGCACGAGAAACGTCGCTGCCTTCAGAACTGGTGCTTTCAGAAAGAGGCGAAGAGCTTTCGCGGAGCCCGGAGTTGTCCTGACTAAAAAGTATTGCCGACTGGTACTGAACACCATCCGGGGACTTCTTGGTCTTCTCGGCCTGTGCACGCATCAAATACAGGGCTTCTTGGAGGCGCTCGCGCTGTGTTCCGTTAGCCTGTTGTTGGTTGTTGCCTCGCACATCTTGCAATTCGAGCTCGAAAATGTCTGACTGCTCCTCATCGTCCTCTGACAACAAGTTTTCTAAGTTCTCGCTGTTCGCTCTCAGCGCATCACGTCCAAATAGGTGCTCAGCCGACAACACTGGGTAGTCAGAGGTAGACGAGCTACTACGAGGGGAAGACAACTTCACACCCGAGCGTGCCGAAGTGGATGCCTTTCTCTTAGGAGGCATTCTTCCCGCAGGCACGAACTCGGTGGCCTCTGGATTGAAAGCTGGGTTAGAAGCTCTGCTGGGACCTGCTCGCGCGTCAAGGCCGAACCGATTGAGCCGAGTGAGCATGCGTCTTCTCCTCGACAAGATGGAGATGTCAGGTGCTGCAAATGAGGCTGGCGTATTCTGAGTTGGTGGGGATGTGATGTCCTCAGGCGCGTCAAGATCAATGAGATTGCCCAGCGGGATGGTCGAAGATGTATGATTGTCCATCGAAGAAGGATCTCCGCGAGATGACCTCAGGCTGGTTGATAGGTGTTTTAAAGTGAAGCCTGCAGGGCGGAATCGCTTGTGGCTGTTTGTTCCCGATCAAGTGAGATCGCGACCCTGAAGACACGTCTTGTGACGCTCCAAGTGAATGCGAGTGCATATGCAGTCGGCTGGGTTTCCGGCTGTTTCGAGGTGAATGTCTTCGAGAGGTTGAAATAGTGCAGTTACTGATTGCAAGGTTTGTTCCCGCAGATGGGGCTTGAGCTTGGCAAAGCAAAGCAGTCACGATCCGGACTCCGAAACACTTTTCAGCCTCAGCAAACATCAACCTCAACACCTTCCATCTCACAGATCCAGCAATCTCCGCTGTATCAGGCCTACATCAAACTATCTATCAGTCTGTCGTCGCGGCGCGGCATTCATCGTCGTCCTTCATGTGACTGCCGAAAAGACCCTGGACGTGTTCGCGGAGCAATCCGCGCTCGTGCACCTCCATCCCTGTCGTCCCTGACATCTCACGGTGACAGCAGAGACGACCTCGTCGTACAAAGACAGTGCTGATACGATAGCATCGCCGGGTGAAGAGGATTATATCGCGACCACATAGCAGCCTTTGATAGCATAGCCTTCTCAACCATGGAGCAACTCCGGCTGTCGCGATGGCTCTGCTCAAAATTTGTGGAGCGGTACGCGTCAACACGACTGAGCTTTCCACGAGTACACGACAGTCGCTGCTACTCCTGGGATGAAAGTACGAAAGATGCTATCGCCGCGTATTCTCCTCCGCGATTGACGTTTCAGTGGTCGGCCGGCACCCATCTATTGTGATAGGCAAGTTACCATTTTTTTCTCTCTCTCTCCTCTGTTCTTACATCTCGCTCCATTCGTTCTGCTATTCTCCGTGAATCAGGCCGTCATGACAGTCTACGAACCCGTTCGAGGACCACCACCGCCCTATGAGAGCATCGACTCACTGGGAAAGACACCACAGACTGGATCGAAATGGCATCCGAAGAACTGGTCTAAACTCACCAGGCTAGGCGTTGCTGCTGCTATCATCGCCGTGCTTGCTGGAATAATAGTTGGCGCAGTGGTAGGGACCAAGTTGAACGAATATCCGAACTACAGCTCTCTGTCATATACCTTGGCCGATACATACTCGGGAACGGATTTTTTTGACAACTTTGACTACTTTACCGGGTACGACCCAACATCCGGATTCGTGCATTATGTCGACTCCAGCTTGGCTACCTCGCAGCAATACAACTTGACTTACGCTTCTTCGGACTCAGCCGTGCTTCGCGTGGACACCTCGGAGACAGATGCAAGTACGGGACGGTACTCTGTGCGGATCACCTCGAAGAAGCAGTATGACTCCGGCCTTTTCATCTTCGACATTGTTCGTACCCCATATGGGTGTAGTACTTGGCCAGCGCTTTGGCTCTCGGATCCCAATAATTGGCCAGAAAATGGTAAGTGCTCTCTGTAGAGCGAGCGTAGCTCGCTACTTCAGCTAACCCCTCCTTCGCCAGGCGAGATTGATGTGGTGGAAGCAGTAAATCAAGGCAATATTGGCAATCAGATGACACTGCACACAACTTCAGGCTGCAAAATGAATGTCAAGCGCAAAGAAACTGGTGATGCTCTGTACAAAAATTGCAAGAACACTACAAACGACAATGCTGGTTGTGGCGTCATGGGAGGTCAAGAGACCTATGGCGAATCGTTCAACGAAAACGGCGGTGGTATCTACGCCATGGAGTGGCGTGATGAGGGCATCAGAGTGTGGATCTTCTCGCGCGACGAGATTCCCTCCGATATCCCCGTTGATGTGACGAACACGACAGCACCAGACCCTAGCACTTGGGGCGAAGCTTTGGCTGACTTTCCTTCTACACACTGCGACATTAGCAGTCACTTCCGGAATCAAAGTGTTGTTGCAAATATCGATCTATGTGGGACTTGGGCGGGCTCCAAGGCAGTTTATACGACAGAATATGGATGTCCAGGAGATTGTTCGCAATTTGTCGCCACTAATAACACGGCGTTTGAGACGGCGGTCTGGGAATGGAAGAGTTGGAGAGTGTATACGGCTAATTGATGTGAGGATACTGTGCACGATGTATGAATGTATGTGATCTGGAGTTTTGGAGCATCTGGCTATGCGCTCGGTCTTGGCAATCTGGCGTTTCCTCCTTCCAAAGACATCGTTGAGACCTCACTTCTGCAAGATAATACACGTGAGCGGCGATGCATAAGTGAGGCAGGTGAGGTTTTCAGAAAGTTGGCGTCCTCGACGATGAAGCTCTCGAATTCCTTGTTGCTGCTTCAACACCCTCAATACATCAAACGGCCGAGCTGCGATATCGACCGCAACAGGTATGTGACGAGGGAGACATGGTATGAGAAGCAACCATCAAAGCTGATGAGAATCCAGATTCAAGTTCGCTTAGCAAGACTTCCGGTCGAGATGGCATACATCAAGCAAGAACCGCTGGATGAGGACTTCTACGACAGCCCTCTCTCTCCGATTCGCTCTGCTTCGAAGAAGAACATGTGGTGGTCCTTCAACGCGGCTTCGCAACGCTATGCCATGCCAGTTGAGAACGATCGCGGCTACCTCGCCAAGAGATCGCTCGCCGTACAGAAGGCCAAGCAGTCCGATGATGGCATGTTCGTCCTCGAAGTCTCCCACATGATGTTCGACACCGGTGCTTCCTCAACCTTCATCAGTGCCGCGGCAGCTGAAGCTGCACGCCTTCGCATCCTGGACTGTCCACCAAAGAACTTCACCCTTGCCGATGGAACCACCGTCACCCACAGCAAGTACACCGAATTCAAGATCTACATTGCCGGCGTCGACCAGACCATCAAAGCCTACGTCGAGAAGCACCACACCGGTCATCACATGCTCGTAGGTTTGAACACCATCCGTCAATTCCAAGGACAAGCAAATCTTGCCTTTGGTCGCAAGCAGGAGACGCGCTGGAGCATTGCTCAGAATCAGACTGGACTTCGCAAGACTCGCTACGTGCTTCGCGAGGATTCTCCCGTGGTCTTGCCGACTCTCCACGTCCATACCTATTCCGAAGGGATGCGCTTGGCCCGGGGTGCGGGTGAGACTGCTTCGCAGCGCAAGAGTCGCGAGGTCTTGGAGCGTCATGAGAACCGTGGTCGTCGCATCAAGCAGCGTCATGAGCCTAGGGCTGGTCCGCTGTATAAAGGCGGTGCTCGGAGTACTTTTGGTGGAATCTTCAATTGAACGCATGCATTCGAGGCGGTGTGGGGAGGCTGATCTGAAGGTCAGAGAATCGAAATGCAATTTCTCGGATGCAGAGTAAGAGCGCAAAGAATCTTATAGAATCGCGTCTTCGATGCGTGGGCAGTGACGAGCGCAAATTCAATAAGTGGAGGGATTAAGAGCATTTTGTGCGCTGGCCGTAGCTCATCTAGTATCGTGACAATCTACCGGCACAGCTTCTTCACTGATCTGCTTCGTCCGCAAGACTCTTCTCGACGCATCTTGGCATCCCGTCAGGCCCTGCTCTGATCGGTTCAAGAACAGAAACATATCCTCCACAACTCGCGCGCGGTCCGCCCATTTTCAACTGCAAGTCAGAGGGGCTGTGAAAGCCAGGTAGAGAAGCTCGTCATCTTTCTTCTCGCTTCAAGGCGAAGTTGTACCCAACAATACCAGTGCCGATCACCACGGGAATGCCCACAATGTACTTGACTACAGTGCGAGCTTGCGTGCGGTGTTCTTCGGACATGGTCCTTCCATTTCGGATAGCTTCCATGCCAGGACGGGTGGCGCTCAGCTCAGATATGAGATGGCCTAGTGATGGGCCAGAAAGCGAGACTTTATGCTGTGCTCCACCCAGGGTTGTCTCGTCAATGACCTTCTTTCGCCTGGGCGGCTTCGTGGTTGACGATGCAGCTCGGGAGACTAACGTTGTGCTACTACGAGCTGTCGATCCTCGCAAAGTACACGATAGCATGGTCATTGAGATGCGAAAAGATGTTGCAAGAAAGTGGAAGTCGGGTGGGAGGTTGGAACGGTAATGTAAGCATTTTGCGGTCTGTGCTGAACCAAGGTTCTCCTTTCACGCTCGCAAAGTCAAAACAGCAACTTCATCAGCATCAGCAGTCATACATCGACATAGTCCGAATGAGCATCTGCCAGTCTAGCCTGACGCCAAGCATGCCGTGGTCATCTATGCTCGAGAGGGCTACCCCAAGGCCGCGATTGTATTCCGGAGCTGCGAGCATGATCGGCACGCCGCGAATGAAGCATTGCGAATCAATATACGCCCCCTTCATAATGGTGTGATAGAGCTTCACTGATCACTGCATTTCATGAAAATGCAGGACCTTCAAAAGCCCCATGACGCCCCTGGCGTTTCTTCTCATCTTGAGTCATGGACCGATCAGGGCGTTTTGAAGCTCGAAAGGAAGCGTACCACGATATAGCGCAGAAGATTCATGACTTGCTTTCACAGAATATAGCAGGCCCTTCAGACTCACTTCGGCGCGGATCATATCCGCAGCACTCCGGATCTACACCAGCCCGGCTGAATCAAGGCGAATCTGGCTTCGGCAGAGGCTCTCCCAGGAATTGGACCACTGGCTCGCCTTCAATATTATCGCGCGGCACGGGTGAGGAGTCTGACGACGAGCATGGCTTTGACGAGACTCTCTATGCGCAGCAAGAGCTCCGGTCAGAAGTGTACGACCTTGAAGGATTGAGGTCACATCTTATCGACTACCCGTGGAACGAATTCGGCGTGGAGATCTTGAGAGACGTTGTCCATAATCCAGACTTTCTTAGGCAGGCATCGCTTCTCCCTCTTCAGACTGGGCCTGTCGAGGATCGTAGCCATCTGAGCGGGTTCCAAGTCTGGGACGTTGCCTCCGATGGCGCGCCCCTTGCGGTAGATTATGCGGACAGCGAAACTTCTCGAGCCATAGCGATCTGGAATACCATCAAAGAGATTAACCCTCCTTTGAGGCAACGAAAAGCGGTGGGTAGAATCACGATCATGCGAGAGCTTACTCCGATCCTGTTCGGCGCCCTACACTATGTTCTGAACGACACCTTCGACATGGACGAGATCTTTCAACTACTCGTGACAGCGGACTCAACCTCATCGCATGTTCACCGCGCGTTTGAGCTCGACTCCCGTCGACAATGTAGCAAAATCTTTGCATTTGAATATTTCACTATCATTGGCGAAGACTGCCTGCCTTTGCATTGGCAATTGTCGGACAAGGAGATCGATAATAACCCGCGACACATTCGAATCACAAGATGCAATGCAGTCATCGCTCTTGCTATGACCAGCGATCCTGTACGCAAAGTTCGAAATCCATCACGCCGAGCCAAGAATCAGAACGACTACGGCAATATCTACGATCCATTCTCATCTTGGCATCTGCTAAATTTGCAGTGCTTTCCTGACCTTAAGTCATCGACAGATGTGCACGACACTGCCAAACATTATGTAAATGGCCCAGAGGCGTTCCTGATCACCCTGCTGGGGGAATTCCGCGATGCTCAGCGTAGGTTCGAAGACATAAATCGAGCTATTACGAAACTCATAACTCCACCTTCCTCATTCATGTTCGACGCAAGGATACGAGATGACCTGCTCTTTGAAGACCAGCATTTCACATATGTGAGACGGTATTTCTGGGCGTAAGTCGGGCAGCGAACCCAGAAAGTTCGTTTTAAGGCTTATTTGCTGACAAGACATGATGACGATCCACAGATATCAGACGCTTGGAATTATGAACGAGAGTATTCGCGCGATCGTTGACGCCTTCGAGCACGACTTCCCGGAAGAACTATTCGATGGCAAGGCAAAATTGCTTTGGCCCTTAGATGACGAAAATAGTGCCCGGAACGCATTTTACAAGAAGCGGCTAGCTACTCTAAGGCACAAGTTCGATGCTCAGATGCGCAGCTTCCGAGCATTGATCCAGGGCAACGAGGACCGTCGTACTGAGATTCGTGGTCTGCGGGAGGAGTTGTATGTCGGTACTAGCATCCACGAAAGTCGCAAGTCCGTGGAGATGACCGAGACCACCGTGCAGCAAGGCCACAACGTCAAGCTCTTGACATTGGTGTCCATCTTCTTCCTGCCCTCGCAATTTGTGACGAGCGTCTTTGGCATGACGAACATGCCAACACAGGAGAGCTATTGGCTTTTCGGAGTAGTGATGGCTGCCATTTGCGTGCCATTCTTCATTCTGATCGGCTCTCTCAACACGAATCGAGGCATGAACTTTTGGCTTAGCAAAGGCACAGCGATATCGAGAAACTTCTTGAAGCTATTCAGCTTCTTCGGGCGACCCTTCCGCAAGACATCGGACGTGGCAGATGACAAGTCAGAGGACGAAAAGCAGGATGCTGAAGAAAGGCCGAAACCGCCACCTGCAAGCCGAACCCATCGCGGATCGATCATGCCAATGCCCAGGAGGTCAAATCGACAGCTTTCAGAAAGCGACCATTCGGACGAAGGAGATGCAGGTGTCTCGCGTACACAAAAGAGACCGTCGTCGAAATTAGCTCAGATGTTCAAGGGCGAGCGACAGAAGAGGACAAACTCAAGCTATGAGGTCTGATTAGACACTCGTGGTTGGAATGGTCGTCAATCTTGGCAAGTAGCCCACGGCCTCGACCATAGAAAAGATCGCGCGCGGTCATTACACATCGACATTGCATGATCAGCTGTCAACGCACCGTTTTGCAATACCTGTGTCTCCGAGAATGGCGTGAATCTGAAACGCGAGGAGAGGTGGCCTGTAGAGCATTAGTCTGTCGTCTGGGCTCACTCAAGCTTTCAACCTGGTTGTACATACGCCAGTGTCTTCCCAACCATATGTTCTGGGTTGTACCGTGAATAAGATTCCATTCTCCATAGACCGCAACAGTGGCAACCCTGCATCGGAGCAGGGAAGGACCCGGCTAACGTAACACTCTTCACTGCATTTCACTCGTCTCTCCAACTCCACATCGCCCATTCTGCTTTTACTTTGTGCGCCTCTCTCAATTGCATACTGACGAAGAGCTTTGAGGCACTTTCTGGGGAGAAATGTTGGAACCAGCAATGCGAAACGAGGCGCCCAGCCACAATTCTGATTGGACCCTCTTCACCCAAGGGAACCCACACAGCTAATACTGCATCTTGCCGTTTTCCTGCCGCTGCGGCTGAAGGAATCGACCGGTGTGATCTGGCCTAGAAGGGGTCGTATACATGTAGCTCGCCTGATCGTGTTTGCTGCTTTTCTTGTGTCTTGTTCTTCGTTGAAAACATCCGAAGGCATTCGTTGGTGATCCTCACAGCGCGGGGTAGACACAATGTCATTTCTGAAGGCAGACGATCGTTCCGGCCGGGGAAGGTCTTCATCAAAGTCTGGAAGAGACAGATCAAGATCTCGCAGCAATGTACGCGCTCCAGAGGCTCCAGAAGCACCACGGACATCTTATACGTATCCTTCTGCGCCTCCTTCCTCAGGTCCGTCCGGCTCATACAGCAATGGAGTGACCTCTCCAACTTACGATGTGAGGACGCCATCAACGCAGAATGCGTACTTTCCCACATCGAATGCACCCTCTCAGTATGCTCCTGCAGCTTCGAGTGTTCCGTATCCGGCAGATGATGGAGGCTTCACCATGGGCGGTTACACGGACCTTCCACCTCATGAGCGTCCTGGTTACAATCCCAATGCAGCATATATGCCTCCACCTCCACCCGGACAGCCACCAAGGGGTCATAGCGATGAGCACGAACTGGCGTATGGGTCTGATTCATCTGGAGATTCTGGGCGCCGTGGACGGGGCCGTCAAGAGCCCTCCCGTGGCTCTTCGTACACTTCCAATGCTGCCTATCGGTACACGCCAGGAGCTGCAGAACAGAGGAAGTCACAACAGTATCAATATGCTCAGGCTCCAGATAAGGTGACCTATACTGCCAGGCCCACCCAAACCTCGAGCCAACAATCTTTAAATTACTCATCCACCCCTCATGGCCAGCATCAGCCGCAAGTCCAGTATTCTGCCACCCCAGCAGGGCAGTACCGCGGTGAGCTCCCAAGGACATACTCGCAGAGCAACTCTAACAAGAACACGTCTGAGCGAGATGGGCATGATCCATATTCAATGCCGGGCTCCTTCGGCGGTGCGCCTCCGAATATGTATGAACGTGATTCTCATGTTCCCAGGACGGACTCGTACGGTAATGGGCCAATGAACATGTTTGACCGCGATGCCCATGATCCATACAATGGAGGAGCACAAGTCGTAGACATCACGCCAGGAGGCCGCAGTGCACGGGAAAAACTCGATCGCCACAACTCTGGCGGCAAGGTAAATAGGCTATCTACCATCGATACATCCACCTCGACTGCTCTCATGGCACCTCGGTCTCCTGGCCTAGGACCACGAATGGACAGACTCTCGGTCAGTGGCAATCGTCCAGATATTCATGCACTAGGCGGAAACATGCCACCACCCAGTCCCATGCTTGAAGCTTACCACGGCACATATCAATCGATCTCACCTATGCCACTTGCCATCAGACCTGATGATGACCTTGATTTTGAGGACCTTCCACCACTATCTCCTGCGGTCTCGCGAACGTATGACAAGAATGATAGGCTAGCGCAAGACCTCGCAAAGAAGGACAAGAAGCGTGTCAAGATGTACGACCCCGAAGAAGATGCAAAAGCCATTGCAGATGCACTAAAACATCACAAGCCCGATGCGGATGCCATTTGTGATGTCCTTCCCGGCCTGTCACACGATCAGATCATGGAGGTCAGGAAAGAATACAAGAAGCAAGTCAAGGTACAAGGAAAAGGCGTGAACCTCTCCAAGCACATCAACATGAAGCTCTCCGGAAACTTTGGCAAGGCAGTCTACGTGACAGCACTGGGTCGCTACGAGAGTGAAGGCTACTGGGCAAACTTTTTCTACCAGTCCCATGGAAGCCGACGAGAACTCCTAATCGAAGCACTTATGGGTAGGACGAATGCTGAAGTACGCATGATCAAAGACGAATTCAAAGACAAACGATACTCAGATGATCTGAAGAAGTGTATGGAGAAGGAACTGAAGATGGACAAATTCCGAACTGCTGTACTCATGGTCCTTGAAGAGCGACGGCAGGAGGAACAGGACATATATCCTGCTGAGTATGTTTATCGCGATGTCGATACGCTGTATCGCTCTGTGAAAGCGGAAAAAGGCGGCGAGAGCGCCATGCTCGAGATCATCATACGAAGGAGTGACACACATTTGAAAGAAGTGCTTCGAGCTTACGAACGAACTTTCAACGAGAACTTTGCGCGAGCGGCATTGAAAAGAAGCAATAACTTAGTGGTAAGTACTTGTCCTTCTCTACTTGCCCTCAGCTCCCAGCTGACCGCTTCCAGGGCGAAGTCATCGCACACATCCTAAATGGTGTGATCAACAAACCTGCTCGGGACTCTTTGCTGCTGCAACACGCGATCAGAGATATTGCCGAGAAGAATCGTGATGATGAATTGAGATACGAACTTTTAATTTCGAGATTGGTCAGAATGCATTGGGATAGACAGCATATGGCCAGGGTGAAGAGGGAGTACTACGAGAAGTACAGAATAACTTTGGAGGATGCTATTGAAGATGCGACCAAGGGAGACTTCTGCGAGTTCATGTGCGAGCTTTGCGATACGAAGCAGAAGTGAGAGGAATGAGAGACTATGGAATATGCATTGGATGAAATACTGTACTTTGGAGAGCCCTACGCGGAATATGCGTTAGGACAACGAGTGCAAAGAGGATCTTGGACGTAGATTAAGGATACCATCGATAGCTCACTGGAGATCTCAGGTTACGCAGCTGAAGAAAAGCAAAGCCATCTGTCTGCCCCGTGTCGTTCCACGCAACGGCAAAGATGGCAACGCTCCAGCCTGCCCCATGCGGCATAAAATACTGGAAACCGGTCTCAAAGCGCTAAGACCATAACTTGCCTGAAATCGATCCAATTTGGACAATGCCGCTCTCTCTTCCCATGACCATCCGCTCTCTCGACTTCCTCTACATCAAAGCCCTCCCACCATCAACCGGCAAATCCACCCCGGTAATAAAGCTCGCCTCATCGCTCGCCAGAAAAGCCGCCGCATTGCCCACATCCTCCGGCGTAGCAACCCTCCCCATCGGAATTCCCTTAACAATGACCGCCCTTCCCTCAGGCGTATCCTCCCCTCCCAGAACACTCTTCATCATCCCCGTATCAGCAGCAACAGGACAAATCGCATTACATCTTATCCCATCCTTCGCAAACTCCGCAGCCAAACCCTTCGTGATAGCGGTGACAGCACCTTTAGATCCCGCATACCAAACAAGATTTGGTCGAGGTCGTGGAGCCGAGATACTACTGATGTTGACAAAACATCCAGATTTTTGGGATTGGAAATATGGACCGATGATTTTGGAGGAGAGGTACAGAGGTGAGACGTTTACCTCCATGATTCTGTCGTATTCACTTCTCGGCACCGTCGGACTTGGCTGTCATAACATCAACACCACCTCCCCTCCCATTTCTAATTTTTTGACTTACCTGAGCATTATGAACGACCCCCGCATTATCAACAACAATATCCAATTTCCCAAAAGCATCGACCGCACATTTCAGCGCTTCTTTCCAATGATTCTCATTCGTGACATTTCCCGTAAATAAATGAATTCGATCCAGAGGGAGAGTGGATGCGACTTTCGTTCCTGCACTAGGATCTAATTCGAAGATCACGACGCGACATCCTTCGTGGACGAATTTTCGGACTATGCCTTCGCCTAGACCCATGCCGCCGCCTGTGATTATGGCGACTTTGTCGTGCAGGCGGCCTGTGTGGGTTGCTTGTGCCATGGTGATTTGATAGACAGGGATTGGAAATGTGAGGCGAGGGGAGTAGGTGTAAGATGTAGATGTGAAGTCAAATGGCGGTCTTCTACAAGCTCGGGTACCGTATGCGCTTCGCACTGCCCTAGAGGAGTATGATCAGCTCTTCGAGAGTCCTGTTTTGCATTGCCTGCTGTGCACAACTACTCCCTCGCTCCTGCACCCCGCTTCGAGAGATGCTTGCTGCATCGTCATGAGCAGCAAGCCCCACTTCCATCGTATTCCGTATAACCGCTATCAGACTTCGTCTTCGAAATGAGAGTGTTGGCAATATTCGAGGTTCTTAAGTGAGGCTGCAGTAGCGGGCCAGGAAAAGACGGATAGATATGACAGATTATGGTGGCTTGGCATAAGCAGTTCGGATTTTGTCCGAATTGAAAGGTTGTCTTATCAGTTCGAATAGAGTCTGTCTTCACGCGCTTACCATCCATGCTAGAGCCAGGATCTCGAACATTTTAGGTGAATGACTGCTGCACGTCAATACTTTGGGGATCCGAAGACCTGGTTATCACATGCATATGTGATGGACTGGGTTAGCCTGTCAAAGGAATGCTGGGGGAATTCCAGCTGCCATGCCGAATTCAATGCTGCGCGCATGTCACACCAGTCCTTTGATACAAGAGATGACACAAGATGCGATAGTGCAGTGCTCAAGTCAAATTTGTGTGGCATTGGTCACATACCTGTCCTGGCGTACCACAAGCTCAAATGCCTCCTCCACGCCTCCAAAGCCACCCGGGTCCACGCTTCAAGTACAATGACTTTTTGCACCTCCATGGTCCGATCTCCATCCCAGCCTCTGAAGCTGCCATCACCCCTTCTCTTCCGGTATATGTTGCCCTTCCACAAGTGCAAAGGCAGAAAGACCATCATTTTACGCCCCAAACGCCTTCGCATGTATGAACAGCTCAGCAAACAATATCAAAAAGCAAATGTAATCACAGGTAGCGTGTCGTGGGTATAATGAGATCTCGGCGCGCGATAGAGAGAAAGTCGGATATGTCGTTCGTTCGTACGATTCGGTGTCGGTCATGCTGTACACACCTTCCTCCGGTCAAGTCGCATTTACATGATATTGCAGCTCTTAGCCGACTTGTCACCCTTGACGTTCTTGACCTGTAACGCCACGCGTGCTGCTTCGGTGAAAGCCTCGTTTACGCCGCGGTTCTTCATCGCGGAGCATTCTGTTGGTCCGGGGATTAGTATGAGACACTCCAAAGCTTTATCCGCTAGATTTGAGACATGTCGCAGACTCGAGAATGATCTTCACTCACCGAGATATCTCAACGCCTTGATCTTCTCAGCAACAGCCAGACCGGCCTTGTAGTCAATCATGGGCCGTTTGGGCTCGTGTTGCGCATCTGTATCTTCATCGTCCTTCTGTTCCCGCAGATCGCACTTTAGCGCAACCAGGACGAGTTTTACGCCTGGGCAATTTTCTGCGATCTCGCCCACCCATTTACTTTCTACGTTCTCGAGGGAATCGGGCGAGTCGACGCTGAAGCAGAGCATAATTGCGTGGGTATCGTCGTAAGAGAGGGATCGCAATCGGTCGAATTCTTCCTGTCCTGCAGTGTCCCATAGAGACAGCTCTACGTGGAGATTGTCGATGAAGATGTCGTGGACGTAGTTTTCGAATACGGTAGGTTCGCTAACGTCTTCTTGTTAGAGGTGATGCACTGGCAGGCTCGAAGTACGCAACAGCGCTTACTATACTGTTGGGAAGTATCCTCTCGTGAAGACATTGAGTAGTGATGTCTTTCCGCATGCACCGTCGCCTCTGTCAAATGCTGCGTTAGTCTTCTACGTCCCTTCCATGCGCACAGGTTTCATGTCCATACAAAAGTACCAGCTTTCGCTGCACAGTCTTGGTTCCCCCACAGAGCGGCATGACTTGGTTGTTCTTCGGCGTTTCAGGTTGGTTGTGAAGATGTTAGGATGATCTTCTCTCGCGTTCTCGCCGCACTCGTTCTGCAGATTTGCTGAAGCCGAACCGTGAAAGGTGATTCGAGATCTTTCGGCTGAGGTTCGATGATGGTATATCGAGGAGGAAGATGGCGATGTCTAGTTGCTTCCCGGAGTGCGACGCAACGCAGCAACGTCTAGCAAGCAGTGGAAATCCGGGCAATGAGGTAATACTCGGGCAATCCCAATCAAGATGGGCTCAGCGTGCGAAGCCGGCTAATCGTTGCACAAGAACAGCCACCGAATACCAGGGTCCGCGGTACTGGCGATCAAGCTGGACTGATGATGGTGACGGTGATGGAGATGAAAGAGGAAAAGCTGAGAGTTGGCCGAGTGTACGTGTATCTTGCTGCGCTGCGCACAAGTGCGTGGTGAGAGCCGCGACGTTGCCGGCCTGGCCCTTCAAGGTTGCTTGCAATGCCCCGACGCCATCCAATTCCTGCCCGTGCACCACCAAACTCGCTTTCCAAGGCTTTGGCTAAAGTTGGCAATGGCTCGCTCGGTCCGATCCTTGCTTTTCTGTCGGCAAGTCAAGTCACTGGGAACCAATCGCGGCCATCATGGAAGATCTCGACCTGCCACAATCGGTCGTCTAATATTCTGATTCCAATTTATATCTAAGCGAATCGTAGGCACGGCACGAGCAGAACTTACTAATCGAGGGCAGAGACATACCACAATATATTTCTGTGTGGTCTGCGGAAGGGTCTCTTCAGATGTTGTGAAAAAAAGCTTGATGAGCCTTTGTACCTTGTGTGGTGAAACTGACACGTGCAGGAAAGGCGCTCACCTGCAGGAAGACTACTTGTTGACGTTACAAAACGACCCGGAGCGGAAGTGTATTTTATACTGTACTGCTTTCCATCGAACCGTGGTTCTATTGCGACACCTGTTCTCTCAAAAACTGTGTTGACAAAATTATCATAATACAGCGATCTAATAATCAGACCTAGAGGTCCGCTTGCAGTCAACTCTGTTCTGCGGACTGAGCCTTGGCAGCCATGTCGCAGATGGCAGCCTTGCCGTGGGGACTGCACCTTTGAGCGCTGTCTACCTCGCTCGTGTGGGAAAGCCACGAGTAGCGGTTGAAATAAATAGACAGCGCGGCCCAGCATGAGATCAGTGGTATCTGATCTTAGAAATCCTGGATTTCCCCATCGAAAACCATGACAGAAGAGTAGTTATCCGGAATCACAAGGTCAGCGATAAACAGAGTGGAGAAGGTTCCTGGACAGCCGATCATATCCCGAATGGCTTTCGCAAGGCTATTGTGTAGCTTATATGACTCTGCACTTTCAAGATCCGGGTCGTTCCAGTAGGCTTGGAAGCGGGTGTAGAGGTCGTCAACGACAATCGTGTCGAGACTGTCCTCGAGAAGAGCCGTATGCACAAGGTCCAGCCGTTCAAGCAAAGGGTTGCGCAGAACAAATTCTTGGAGTTCAGAGAAGTGAATATCAACGCTGTCCAGCACCAGATGTCGTAGCTGAGGCATAGTACTTGAAAAGAACTCTGTCCACATAGCGTCGCTATCCTCCCATACCTGGTGATGCTCGTGCTGGAGGTACAGCTTCTTAAGCTGAGGGAGGCCACAGAGGATCTGTCTGAGCTTCGAGAATGTCATGGTAGCATTTTGCTCGATCCAATTTACCCGAAATGTCAGTGAGAGTTGTTGGACGTGGCGGAGGCTATATGCAAGAGTAGCTGGCGAGCACGTCGTCAAATGTAAAGGCAGCGCCCAGCTGTGTTTGGCCGGGAAAGTGTAGCAAGCAGTGCATCTGGGCTCAGTGACTATCATTCGAATGTCACGAACACGGAGATGACTGCGAGCAAGCGCTTCCATAACGACGTCGAAGGATCGTGGGTCTTCCGCATCAGGCGCTCTAAATGTGGTGGAATCAGGACGGCAGTGATTCCTGTATGTTGCCAGCTGTTTCGGCAGCGTCGCTGCACTGGCGAGTTTTGAGGCTCTGCTCGAGACGATTTGGACCTTGACTTGATCGTTGATTCCCTGAAGGTTCGCAAAGATATATGTCAAATAGTGCAGATCCACTTTACATTTTCTTCGCTCCTCCTGCCTGATCAACGAGTTGCGTTCCCATAGTGTAAAAGGGCACACGATTTCATTTTCCCGCTGCTCTTTGACAGCAATTTCATCGATGAAAATTGAAAGGGTCTCCAAGGAGCGCCGAAATTCTGGGTGCCGAGTCATGCCCATCGAGTCTTCCAGGCTCTGGTCATCGCACAGGAGTATTGAATGACGTCTGAAAAATGTCTGACAGTATGGCCGTAGTACGCTGGCCGATACCTCGCGACTGACACTTCTCAACGATTTGAGTGCTGTGGGTTCTGAATACTGAGCGACCATTTCGACCAATTCCGCCGGAAGATCAGAGAAGTTTGCAGACATCGCGATGCTGGGTTGGGAGGCTAGATCGCTCGTCGAGATGTCGGAAATGTATGGAAAGGTCACGGTGTCGATGATCTGCGTTATCATAAGCGGACAATAAGTTGCAAGAAGGAAATAAATACTAATGAGCAGCTAGAAAGCTCGCGGTTAAGGTTCGGCAGTGCTGCCACGAGAGTTGCCCCCGATTTGGCATTGAAAACCTCTCATTGGTAGTGAAGGGTAAGGACGCTTCGGAGTGGTAGTGGACCTTTTGAACAACCCAGTCTAACATGGGCTGCAGCGAATAGCTTTGCTTAGAAGAGACGGACCACGTTTAGGGAGTAGCACTCCAATGTGTCCACACTCTGTAGAATAGCACTCGGCTCAGTCATCGTTGGAGCGAGCCGAACCTTTCAAGCGCCGACCCATGTCAACGCCCTCAGCATCGCGCCTGACGCTGCTGATGAACTTGCCGGTCTCCGAGCGTTTGCGATCCTCTTCTTCCCTTTGCTTTGCCTCTTTCTCCTCCAATTCTGTTAATCGTGTCTTCCTCTCACTTTCCATCTCAGTCGCGTTACCCATCATTTCTGCGAGCTTTCGCTGCCTCTCAGCATCCGCCGAAGAATCGTTCTTGTCCTCAGGTGGTGATCGATATGGCTTTCCATTTCTTTCGCGCGAGTATGTCGTGTTACTATCTCCTCGACCTGAGCGATCTCCTCGTGGTCTGTAGGGAGACCTTGATCGTGATCGCGAGCCTGAAGATCCAGATCGCTTGGGGCTCGGATAGGACTTTCGGCGGTCCTCACGTTCGTCCTGATCTCGTTTTCGTGGCGGCGAGCGAGACCGCGAAGGCGTATCTCGGCGACTGCGGTGAGATTTTGACCTCCTATCGTCGCGATCACGGTCACTTCGTCTACGAGAGTAGGGTGACCGCGATCGAGAAGGATCTCGCGACCGAGACCTTCTTCGGTGTCGGTCGGACCTATGCCGTCGCTCACGTCTGTCTTCATCATAATCGTCACTGTGCCTCCTGCGCTTCCGTCTGTGTCGATCTTCATCCTCCTCATCATCGCGGTGCTTGTGCCTGTGGCTCCTGTGATGTCTATGCCGCCTCTCCTTCTCCTTGTCGTGACCATCGTCAGCTTCTTTGCCCGCAGATGCAAGCAGCTGTCGTCTGCGTACGGGATCGTTCATCATGGCCTCGTATGCCGCCTGCTCCTGCTTCTTGATCGCAAGCATGGGATCGTTGGAGACCTTTGACTGGATATCTCTCGCGGAATTGGCGTTGGAGTTCAGTGCCATGAATCCGTCTTGTGGTGCATCTTTTTTGAGCGCATCTCCATCGTTGCGCTTCACCAGTCCATCCAGCCTGCGCTTTCCCAGCAAATAGCCCTCCATTTCTTCAGTGACTCCGCCCGCACCTGGTCCACCGGACCCTGGACCATTGTACATCCAGTCCACCTTGTCTACCCTTTTCTTACCTCCTGCTGCCTCCTGCAATCGCTCGAGTTCCTGGATCGCCCGTTCCTCCGCACGTTCCTTGAGCACCTGTTCTGTCTTTTTGCGCTCTTCCAAGGCCTTCAACTCTTCGTTGTACACCCGACGCTGATTGCTCATCAGCGCCGGATGCCATGACTTCTTCAAATTGAGATCTCCACCCATATTGGCGGTGTTCGACGAATCTGTGGTAAGGATGTTTAGAAGTTGGAAGGAGGCACAGAAATGCTTGTGGCGAGTGAAGGGCTAGCTCTGTCGGCGCCCGGAACAGCGGGGCCAGCCGCGATTGTGGGGTTGGTTTCGCGCCTGCCTACGCCATGAGCTTTGACAGTTGAAGCTTCCCTACAAACATTGAAACCTCGAAATTCGCCTCGTGCTATACACACTACCACTATCATCGTTGCGTCGCACATCACATTTCTGAAGCATCATCACAGCTAGACAGCATTCGATTGAATACGCGCCACCATGTCTGACGACGACGATTTCATGCAGGCCTCTGATGAGGAGAAGTGAGCATACGAGCGTCCATCCTCAATAACTTTTTCTAATGAACCGACCAGCTACGACTTCGAGTACGAAGACGAAGATGACGCGGATGAGGGCGGAGATGTCGACGTCGAGAACAAATATTACAATGCCAAGCAGATGAAGGCAGACAACCCAGAAGAGGCGATCGATGAGTTCTTAGGCGTGCCATTACTCGAACCAGAAAAAGGCGATTGGGGATTCAAGGGCTTGAAGCAGGCTATCAAGCTCGAGTTCAAGCTCGGAAGATACGATGATGTGAGTGACGGAGATTGCAGGAAGGAGAGGAGAATGTGCAGGGCTAATGGTGTGATACACAGGCCGTCAAACACTACACCGAGCTGTTGACATATGTCAAATCTGCAGTCACCCGAAATTACTCGGAGAAATCAATCAACAACATGCTGGACTTCATCGAGAAGAACGCCGAGGACGAGGCGGCCAACCAGTGCATGGAACACTTCTACTCCAAGACACTCGAATCATTCCAGGCTACCAACAACGAGCGGTTATGGCTGTCCACCAACACGAAGCTTGCGCGACTTTGGCTTGCGCAGAAGGACTACGATCGGCTTACTGGAAAGGTTCGCGAGCTCCACAAAGCTTGCAAGCGCGAGGATGGAACAGATGACCCGAGCAAAGGCACATATTCCATGGAGGCCTACGCGCTGGAGATTCAGATGTACGCTGAGACACGAAACAACAAGCGGCTGAAGGTATGACAAATCACTCAGCACGTTGCGCGGATATCGAAACTGATTTTGTGCTCCAGGGCCTATATCAGCGAGCGCTGAGGGTGCGCTCGGCGGTTCCACATCCAAAGATCATGGGCATCATCCGCGAGTGTGGTGGCAAGATGCACATGTCTGAAGGTAGGGATGCAAGGGATGCCCTGCAGGTGTTCATGTGAGCTGATGACTTGTCTCCAGAGAATTGGAAGAGCGCCCAGAGCGACTTCTTCGAATCGTTCAGAAACTACGATGAAGCGGGTTCGCTGCAGCGGATACAGGTTCTCAAGTATCTGGTGTTGACGACGATGCTGATGGGCTCGGACATTAATCCGTTCGACTCACAAGAGACCAAGCCATATAAGAATGACCCTCGGATCGCAGCTATGACGGAACTGGTAGACGCATATCAGCGTGATGACATTCATCAATATGAGACGGTGCTCCAAAAGAACAAGGACCTCCTTGCTGATCCGTTCATTGCGGAGAACATCGACGAGGTCACTCGCAATATGCGCACCAAGGCTGTGGTCAAGCTCGTCGCACCATACACTCGATTTCGCCTCGAGTTCATTGCCAAGCGACTGAACATCTCAATACCCGAAGTTCAGGATATCGTGGGCTTCCTCATCATGGATAAGAAGCTGCGTGGTAAGATCAACCAAGAAGCCGGGACTGTCGAGATCGAGAGTCGGGCTGATCTCGACCGGATGCATGCGGTGGCGGACTGGACGACGGCCATACATTCGCTGTCAAAGGCCGTGCTCAATGAGGGCGACTTCAAGACAGACGACGGAGCCGGCCTACTACCGCCAATAGCGTCAGACCTCTACGACGCTCCATCGCGACCACTTGTGCCTGGCAAGCGGAAGGGCCACCGTGCACAGAAATGAGCTGCATGATGTGCGCTCGAACTAGAAAACATTTGGAAGACGCCCTCCGATTGTCGCATCTGCCTCTTTTCCAGCGATAGCCTACAGTGCAGGGTGGCTTATCGTTGTCACTCGAATCGCCCTGGAGCGATACGAAGCGCTTGATGATGGCTGAAGAATCCCGTCGCACTGGGTCCTCCCATATCTTGTCTTTGCGCAAGGTGTTTCCGTGCTCCACTTAACGGATATACTCGGCGGCATGCTTGCTCGTCACACAGAGCTAGGAAGGGCGGGCGAGCGAGCTGTGGACGTCGATTCCTTGCGCCGGCAACATACATGAGAAACCCAGCAGATTATTGACCCAGCGTGTGTAGCATAGATGGCCCTCGACAACGTGGGGAGTGATGAGATCAATGACCATATCTTATAGGTTCGCCTACAGATCAAAGCACTACCATCGGATGTTCTCACGTTTGCCTTCCGCGGCATCTATCCGCGCTGCAGCTAGACGGCCCCATGTCGAATCAATAATCCTTGCTGATGTGCTACCCAAGCGAAATCTGCAGCCGGGATCCATACGGCTGGAGTCCTTCCGTCTGCTCGGTGTGGATGGCGTACGCGACTGATCAAAATCGACAGCGTCTACCAAATCTTGCGAACAGATACCATGTCGTCGCCCTGTCGATGCCCTGTTGATGATGCACGCGAGTCCCGCACGCCTAAAGTAGTCTATCTATTTGTTTCGCATCAGTCAATGGTACTTGGGACCAATCTCCTGGCATTGGCAGGACGATGCACATGTCTTTCTTGATTGAATGAGGCGTCGACTTTGCGCGACCGAGTGGCACTCAATCAATCTTCGTCGCTTGCGACTGCGCGCGCTTGTGGCCCACACGCAAGAGAATACTGCTTACCTGACGGGACTATTGGCAAAAATTGAGACCATCATTCCCCTCCCCCTTCAGCTTCGTTGCCTACTTGTCTAGCGTCAGTTTCCTGTGTTGCGTGATGGCTTGACTTGATCTCGAGTCTGTTGCAGATGGCGTTCGACACCCTACTTAGTGCCTGCAGATGCGCCATCGGACGATCTATTGGATCAGCTCTGCTCTGTGACCGAACGCGGGCTACGCAGCTCATCCTATGCTCCCTGCACCCGGACTTTCTGATACACGAAACCCGGGCATTTATGCTCAGTGCTCATGGCTAGCGCTTGCTTACCGTTGAAGCGGACGACGATGGTAGGCTTGGTGTCGTTCATGAACAGAGCTCTGGGGCCAGATATGGGCCTACGCCTACGAGAAAGGGCAGCTCCTAGATAGTGGGGGAAGAGGCGCTGGTCTACGCTTCATTTCTCGTTTTCTCCATGGCCCACGAGATCCATGCTCGACGCGCTTGCTGCCGCAAGCCAATGCGTGATCTGATCGTGCCGGGCCCTTGAAGAGGGAAGTCGCAATAGGTATCATAGCGCTGCGTCCCTGGTCGGAAAGTGGAGAGCGCATTTGGTACCTGGCATGATCGATAGCACTTGTGCCCGGTGGCGGCTCGCGAGCTGGTCATCTGTGGACTGCGGGTGGATCTGGGATCTGGCGCGAGTCGAGATCTGCTGGAACGTATATCTGCTGGTGGTGCTGCACCGTCCGGCTGCTGCTGCAAGCGTGCAGTGGTTCTGCTGACCCCGGTCGGTTTGGAAGGTTACTCTACAGCAAGGAAGACATTGCAGCACCCTTTGTTTCGTGCGCAGCGCGGTGCAGTCCGAGCCTCCGAGCAAGGTGAGCCAGCCTGCTGGGCATCTACTTGGGGCGCGGGTCTGGTCTGTCTACTCTACCTTGTTGATTGAGATAGCTGCTGCTTAGCCTGCTGCTCTTCGTTTGCTCGTTACCTGCATCGACGCTTCTGCTTCTTTCCCTTTTCGCTGCCTGGGTCGGCGTGTCTGACCTTAATCAAGAACTATACGCCTGGTACAGCTTCAGCCGCGGGCGTGTGCATGCTTGTATATGCGTATGCGCGCACCTATTTCGACGACGGCACGAAGTCCACTGCGTCGTGGCCAGCATCGACAGTCCGCCAGCAGTCGTCCCGACGACACAACACGAAGTGCATCATAACGGAGCCTCTTCCCTCATTCCCATTCCAGTGCGCCCACGCAGTTGTACGGAGCCAGACCAATCGATCTACAATCCCATTCGACATTGCGACGTGGGATCCGATCGCCAGAACGCACTTGACAGCACAGCAACACAGGCACGTCTCCCATTCGCAGCAAGCCAGCAACAGAGACGACGACAGTGACAGCGATACATGTTCGGAATCCATTCGATTTGCCAAAGCCAGCGCCAGCAGAAGTCGCAGCAAACCAAGTGCCCCGCTCCGCTGCTTTAGCTCGGAGAGACGAAAGCTTGCTTGGGTGAAATGATCAACCATCGGCAGGCCAGCGTCGTTGCCGCGACAAATTACTATCAGCAACACCAACCTCACCACCACTTGCAGCATTCGCAGCTCTATCATGACCCAGCACACGCATCGCTGGCGTACCGACCGCTGCAGTTGCCGTTGCAGCATCAGCACCAAACTCCGAGCCCTGCAGACCAGCAGACACAGCTCAGTTTAGCGGCCGCCGGCGGGGGCTACCAGTACCCAAACTCCCGACACCTTCACCCATCCAGCCTCCCGCACCGCTCTCGCACTCAACCTCGCCAGGAGCAGCCTCGCACGATGTCTCAGGGCAGTCATCAGATGAGCGAGGAGGAGCTCGCTCAGTTCCAGAAGGCGAGCAACGAGTACGAAGCGCCCGTCACTGTATGTTGTCCTTTTCTAACCCCGTTCGCCTGAAGTCATAATGTGCGTCATTTAGAGTTACGGCTTCGGGTCGTGTCGTTATGGACGAAGGCGATGAATAAGTTCCGAGCACTGACCGTGATGATCAACAACAGGGGCCGCTTGTAGGTCAACGCCAACCGAGCACGGCTATCACGACGGAGTACGCTTCGGCGGACCCCGTATATCAAGCTAAGACGCAGGTACGTCCAGATTCGGCAGCAAACATGAGAGCCAGGCTGACCAAGACAGACCCTGCCTCAGAAGTATTCGTACTACAGGACGGTTCGCGGTGATGGCAAGTGTGGATGGAGAGGTAGGTCGATGGTGGTGGTGGTGTCAATGCGCCCGAATTCACGCTGACGCTGAATCAAGCTGTTGCTTTTGGCTACTTCGAAGCACTCATTCACCATGGCGATGGCAACAGATTCGGCATGGAGGAAGCACGACTGCGATCACTAGGCAATGTTGTGCTTCAAGCGGGCTTCAGCCAGATGGTCTTTGAGGACTTTGCCGATACAACCTACGAGCTGTTGCGAGAACTTGCGAATGCACTCAACGAGAATCAGGACGCCGTGGCACTTCTGTTGGAGAGATTCAACGAAGACATGGTCCAGGACTACATCATCTCGCATCTGAGAGTGAGTATCGACATGCATCGACATTTCATAACCAAGTGCTAATGAAGACAGACCCTCACTGCAGCATGGATGACCACACGTGAGGCCGACTACGCTCCCTGGCTTCTCGGACAGACCGTCGACCAGTACTGCAAAGACCAGATCCTCCCTGTCGCAGCCGAGATTGAGCATGTCGGACTGAGTGCGCTCAAAGACGCCTTTCTTGCACCCGCTGCCATCAGCCTCGAGGTGCTCTACCTGGACCGCAGCGAGGGCGATCAGGTCACCATGCACCGCTTCGATCCCGTCACTAACGGAGGATACACACTGGGCACCGTGAGACTGCTCTACAGACCGTGAGTGAACTTTCGACTTGTCGTCATGACTGTTACTGACCTTCATGCAGTGGCCACTACGACCTTCTCTACAAGCCAGAAGATCTGCCAGCACCCCCTCCACCGCCAGCTCCTGTGCCAACTTACTTGCAGTTCGGAACTCAGACGCACCAAGAACCGGCGTACGACCTAGGTGTCTCGGCTATGCCGGACTTCCTCATGACCATCCCGGGCATGTCTTACGCAAGTCAACCTCAGCAGACGTGGGGAATGCCATCGAGCTACTCTACGGACTTCACCTTCTCTGCACCAGCTCCTGTGTCAGCGTGCACGCCGGCAGTACAGACGCCTTCCGCGCCGGCTCCTCAGCCGCAGTCTATGCCATCTCAGCCAGTCTACGTGTCTGGCAGCTCACCTACCCAGATGGTACCACCTCCTACTCAGCTGACACATGAGATGGCAATACGACCTGCTGCTGCAATGGCACAGGCACATATTGGCCATCATGACCTGCAATCGCAGCTCGGTGGCGGTCCATTCAGAATGTCTGCATGGAATTACGAGCCCGACTTTATGCAAGCTACTTCACAGATGCCGTTCCAGACCTCCATCTTCAGGAAGTGAGTACAACATCGACCACCCTTGTCCAGATCCCGCACTGACAGCTACAGCTCTCACTTCAATCAAGCCCACTTTTTGAACCCTGATTTCCAACCAGAACAATGGGACCCTGAGGGCGAGTACACAACGGCAAGCAGCAGCAGCAAGAGTTCGCGGCACAAGAATTGCGGATGACCCGCCCACCCGTGCGATGCAACGGCACACAAATGACCCAAGTGACCTCTTCCGCTCTTGATGTCGTCTCCGCTCGTGGGCGCACCCAGATTCTGGGCAGCGTTCTACAAGGGTTACACAACAGGAACGGCCGTGTGCATTAGTCCTCTCACCTCGCGACCAACCAACCAAAATCCGACCTGCTACGCTCCTTACCCTTACGACCCCTCTTCTGAGAGAGGGTGTCCTTTGACGACGGCTTACGAACTAAGACTTATCACCTCAGGGTAACCTACAGCAGCAGAGTCATCATCCAATATACTTCCTTTCCGCATCGGATACTCTTGACCTAATACTGCAGATAGTGGCGGGATACTACCAGTAGCATTTTCAGGGTGTTGTTTTAGTAGCTGGCCTCGGTGCGCTTTCATGAGAAGCTGTGTAAGCATTTAGCGACGGCGATCGGGGGGAGATCTTGGGGAGATCTGTCATAAGGCTAAGCATAAGGAAAGAGAGCACGTGGCCTCTGAGCCACGAGAGCAATTTTCGGCAGTCGTGTGTCCTGTGCCCATTACCATGAATGCGGCGAAGAAAAGGAATATTTGAGAGTATAGCTAGACGGCAGCGATCTAATCACAACACACTCCTTTGCTTCGATGCAAGAGACATCGCGAATCATTATGACTGTGCATTGCTCATATCTCACATGCAAATGAAAGTGACGAGTCATGCCGAAAGAATGTTCGTGAGTGGTCGAAAGTGAGTGAAGCTCTTTCTCGCTTGGTCGCTGCGACTTCCGCCACCCTGGCTGGGCTTGGCGAAATTCCAGCACTAGCTTTTGCTGGCTTGGCGAAGTTCAAAATCGACTCCGCCTTTGCAGTCGCCTTCGAACATCACCGCCCGCTCCAGCGCACGCATCGCAGAACGACAAGCAACCACCGCGGAAACATCGAACACACACCGAATAATTCGATTTTCATCTCAATACCGCCAACATGGTACGTTCCCGATCTCTGAGTGTCCAGTGGCGAGCACCCGGAAGAGGAGGCACACGACAGCGGCGAGGACATTTCTGGACCGCAAGAGAGTGCAGGATGGGCGGCAAATACATGCCAAACGGGGCGGAACATATCACCAAATGAATACATGCTGACATGAACGCCTTCAGGTTCTCGCAGTTGACCTTCTCAACCCAACCCCTCAGGCTGAGGCCCGCAAGCACAAGCTGAAGGTATTTTCATCACTACATATGCCGAAACTATCAACTTCGATACTAATACAGACACCAGACTCTCGTCCCAGGCCCACGCTCCTTCTTCATGGACGTCAAGTGCCCCGGCTGCTTCACCATCACCACCGTCTTCTCCCACGCACAAACCGTCGTCGTCTGCGCCGGCTGCTCGCAGGTGCTCTGCCAGCCAACCGGTGGCAAGGCCCGTCTCACTGAGGGCTGCTCTTTCCGGAGAAAGTAGACGACTCGATACGATGGAAGAAAAGGAGGTAGACGGGATATGCAAACAGATGACACCACCTCTTCTCGGCTTCAGCGTAGAACCATCCATGCTGTAGCCTCGAGAATCGAAATCGACTCTTCACACCTTCATGCTTTTTGACAAAACGGTGGAATCATGATATGATGGATTATTATGGGCGTTACCGGAGTGAAACATGTATGTGCATTGGAGGTGAGATCGCATATACCGTTCCAGCGAGCTTAGAGCGAGGACCTAGAAGGCAGTGCATCGAGGAGTCCTACCCTTGCATTGGGGTCTGCAGACTTTATCGTCTATGAAAAAATCAAAAAGGACAAATCTCAAAAACATGCATATACCGGTGTCGTCTCATCGTCGTCCAAAGTCCATGACGCTGTATAGGGGTGCATCACGTGATACTTTCCTATCAGCATAGTGTAGTAATGCGTCCACACTGACTTCACCAGTGCCGTCTGTCTGCTGAAGAACATTTGCAAAAGCTCACTGACATTGGCAGACAGCACGCCTATCTTGCATGATCTATGCTCAGCAGAGTTAAAACTGTTCTTCACACGCAACTTTGCAGACATCCTCGAGCTCACTAGAGAAGCACATACACTCCACCAATTGTGCATAGCTACCAGTCCAGTAGCTGCTCTACCAGCTACCGACAGATGTGTGTGACGTTGGAACAAACTACGCCATGCAGCAGACTTGAATACTTACCCACTCACACATCTTCCTCATCTCATCGCTAATAATCCGTAAACAACCTCGTCGCCATACCAGGCCTCTCACCCTCCCCTCCATTCTTGGCCCCTTCAACCCTCTCCCTCGCCTCCTTCGCAATCCAAACTCCTTCACTCGTCCCCAACCTTGACGCTCCAGCTTCTAACATCTTCACTGCGTCCTCCAACGTCCGTATTCCACCACTAGCCTTCACATTCATCTTTCCATTCCCAAGTTTCTCACAAGCTGTTTTCATCAACCTGACATCTCCCTCTTTAGCCCCACCTCCACAAAACCCTGTACTCGTCTTCACGAAATCAAAACTCGCTGCATTAGCTAACACGCATCCTGCTACAATATCCTCGGGTGTGAGTTGAGAGGTTTCCAATATCAATTTGCATAAAACTGGAGGTGGGGCTGAGGTTCGCAAGGTTGAGAGTTCGGTATAAATCTTCTCGTACTGTTTCTTTTTGAGGTCGGTCCAGTTTATTACGATGTCGAGTTCGGTTGCGCCTGATGAGAGGGAGATTTGGACGTCTCTGTGAAGAAAAGTGATTAGAACGTGAAGGGAAGATGAGGGAAGGGGAGGGCTAGACCGGACGTACGATAGTTTCTCAGAAAGCTCATGAGTTCCCTCATGAAAACCTACTACGCTTGCGACTGAGACTCCGCTTCCTTTCAAATCGGTTACGCATTTTTGGACCCAGTTGGGGCGGACGCAGACGGTCTGTATGTCAAGAGCAGATCAGCTGGGGGCTCCCAGAGACAGCGAGCGGAGCTCTTGCATACCGCGAATTTGTTTACTCTTGCCTCAGCGCAAAGGTCATCGAATTGATTACTCTTCGCATCGAGCTTCAGGAGTGTATGATCAACTGTTCTTGTGAAGTCTTCGCTTCCGATTTCTGGTATGGGATATTTATTGCTGGAGTCTACTTTTATGCTCGTCTCGGCGTCTGCTATGATTTTGCTCCATTCGTCGTCTGTGTAGCGGGTCGTCATGGTGTAAGCCGTGTGTGTAGACGGTTCGGTGGTAGATGTGAGTTGGAATACATTTTGTAGATCGCTATGCAAGGTACCGAATGAAAGTGTTGTGGGAAGAGTTGAGCTCGGCTACTGGAGGGCTAGCTTGGCGAGGAAGGTCTGGAGGAGGGGATCTTGGCATACATGTTCCGGAGACGTTGACGATTCTGTGTCCCCATGATCGAGTTACTTTTGAGTGATTGTGATCAAGTATCCGAGAGACGAAGATATGGTTGTCTCCAGATCACAAGGAAGTGCAGGAAGGTGAGTCGATATGAAATCCATTAATCTTTGCATATTCTCATCTATCTAGCTGTACAGTCATGCTAATGATCGTTTCTGAGGTCGGCTCTAATTCATTTCCTGTACAATCATAAGGATCGTGGCTGATTCAGATCCAGTCTGAGTTCATCATCAACAGAACAATTTTGGGTATTGGAAACACTGTCAATCTGAGGCCAGCGCAACTCGAGACGTCTTTCATGTTCTTAAAAGTCGCAAGAAAGGTAAAGTGGGTAGCTGCAGGAGTCTGGGAAGAAATCGTAATCCAGGAAGCGTGGGAAGTTGTTGTAGATGCGTGGGAAGTCGAATCTCACGCCACCACCACAGTAGCCCAGGACTCCAAAAGTGTTGCAACCATCGAAGACAAGATTGCGGTAATTGGGAAAGCATCTGCCACCGATGCAGTAGTTGACTGAGTTGCCTTGGTGCGTGATTTGGACACCTGCGTTTTGGAGAACTTGGTTGATTTGGTTGACTTGATCGACATGGTTTACGGCGCGTGGAGCCAAATTTGATACCTAGAGATGGTCAGTCTCACACTTAAGTGATTGTCGTGAGTCATGAGTATGTACCTCGACCTCATTCTGGACTGGTGCTGGTGCTGCGATTGCACTGCTGGCGATTGCTACAAGAGCAACGGCGAGGGAGGTGAATTGCATCTTGGATAAGATAGGTCTTGAGATAGTAAGGAGGTGTTGTTGTTGACTGCTGCGACAGAAGTGCTTTCGGTTGCAGTGCTGCTCTTTGATGTTGAGGCTGTTGCTGTTGATGCTGATGATCGATTGTCAAATGCAGTTACTGGAACTTCTTATAGTCTCTCGCACTCTTGCAGCCTTCCTCATCGCGCGGCCTATTTTTCGACGTCCGCCTCTGGCATGTTCACAGCCATGTGCTTTGGACTCCAACTGGCTCGTGTTGGTGAGTTCACGACAAGCTATTGTGCCAATCGCTAGACGTGAAAATCGCCTTGGCGAAAGTCTTCTTTGCACTGATAAATTTGACGACTGGGGTGAGGCCTGGAAATAGCACCGGTACTTTGACCCGCTGGCGTCTAGATTTGGTACCTCGTGGGGTCCTGGGATCATGGTTAGATTGCACGAAGAAGGTTCTTACGGTAGCGCCGAAATAGCAGCCAATGCTGGTCACTATCAAACCTACGAAGCTTTGTCAATCGCCCCGAGCAGATTATCACAACTGCCTTCTGGCCAAGCGCTGGGCATCATGGTATTCAAACAGCAGGACGGGCCATCAACGGCCATGTGGAGCAAACATTCAGCTCTCATTTATCGACATGCTTGACACGTACGATCTTCGAGGAATCGTGCCACAGCCAGGCCAAGACTCTAGAACTTTCCGACTCGTTCCCATACTGTTGCCTGTGGAACTCCACGCGCATGGTGTTTTGGAGCTGCTTGACATGCCATTCGCTCGTTCTCAAGTTGAGGAAGAAAGATCGAGTCAGAATCGTGGTGTGTGTAAGCAATATGCCAGCAGTGTGAAGAATCCGTAGGAATCCGCGTCATGGCTTCAAAGCTATGTGAGACCGAGGTAGATCGGTAGATCTGTAGATCGAACTATTCTTGTGGTGTAGGACTTTTGGTCCTTGCTGCATATTCCTCTTCTGGAGAGACAGCCCTCAGTCACAGAGGGTGGTTGTGTGTTGTTGGACTTCGCTACGCACGAACCCTTCGGTCGAGCTCGAATAGTGGTGCCATATTGTGCATAATGGAAGTAGAATCCTATTCCAGCAGTCTGCTTTCTGCATAAGATGTCATCTTAGTCGCTTCCTCGGGCCACGATTTGGTGAGTTAAAGGTCAAGCTCATCTCAGCTTCAGCCGACTTTGCTTGTGCGTAGCTTACACAGTCTTGGCGTTGGTCCGTGATGATGGCGAGACTTAGGTATGAGTTCGTCTGTCCGATAGCAAACACTGAGTCAAGTATGAAAATTGAATGTCACAGAGCAGAAGAAGAAGTGTAGTTCGGATAGGGGTCGATCTGAACCAAGATCTCTCCTAGCGCCGATCGGCCTCCCATCGGCGAGCGGCCGACAGCTGCATGCGCGTCATCCATGATGAACTTTTGGTTGTGATATCGCGTGCATCTCAAGCTGATCTCCTTTCATTTTCCTGTGCGCAGTCGACAGCGTAGGCGGTGACAGATGCTTCGCAACGTCTCGCCAATATGCTGGCGATGCGCAAAAACAACCCTCAGATCTCCATCTGCTTCCGCAGCAGACCTCGCCTGTATTCCCCGATCCGCCTCGATCATTCGGAATAATGGCACGCGAGCATATACCATTGCCAGGAACACCACTTTCGCTAGACTGCATAGTAATACTGTGACTCTCACACTCCGGCGATTCCAAAGTCAGTTCTCCCAGGCAAGGCCACCTTCTCCGGCGGATCTAGGGAAGCCTTCACAAGCCAAACAATACCGCCGCACCCGGAAATGGCTTCGAAGGCTTGTACGTACCGCTGTGCTTGTCGGAATTGCCTACGTTATTGATACACAGTTCTATCATTCATGCCTAACACGTTCGGCGCGGACATTCTACACTGGCTTGGTGGTAGCACTCGACTATAAATTCAACTTCAGACCGGATCCGTGGTATGGAGACAGTGTGGCAGATCTGCATCACCGAAGCGCACAGCGTGTCTTCGATCTGCTTCGCAATAATGGAGGACTGTATCTGAAGATTGGACAAGCCATTGCTATGCAGAGTGCAATCCTTCCGCCCGAGTTCCAGAAGATGTTCGCTCGGATGTTCGACGACGCACCGCAAAACGATTGGAAAGAGGTTGAGCAGGTTATCAAAGAAGACTTCGGAGGCAAAAGTGTTGAAGATGTCTTCGGTATCAGCTTCGATGGAGATGCCAGTACAGGTGTGATGGAGCGCACAGCAAGAGCTAGTGCAAGTGTTGCTCAGGTACATTGGGCACGACTTGGAGACGGAAGAGAGGTTGCAATAAAGGTTCAGAAGCGCGAGATTGCCAGTCAGATCGGGTGGGATCTGTGGGCGTTCCGTGTTGTGTCCAGGATATACTCATACTGGTTCGATCTGCCTTTATACCACCTGGTCCCCTATGTCTGTGATCGACTGCTGGCCGAGTGCGATTTCCGCCTCGAGGCCGACAATGGCCGTCAAATGCGAAAGCTTATTCAAGGAGAGCCTAGGCTGCGCAATCGCGTGTACATTCCCGATGTCTACCCAGAGCTTAGCAGTAAGCGGGTCATGACAGCAGAATGGATAGAAGGTATTCGATTGTGGGACAAAGAAGGAATCGAAAACACTTGGTACGGTGGTTGGAGAAAGGGCTCTCCTGGCGCTGGCAACACACCTCTAGGAACTGTTCCCAATGATATCAAGTCATCTGTGCCATCCAATAACCCCAATGATGAGAAGCTCAAGCCAACGCGTGATGCCTGGCGAGGTCCTTCTGGAAAAGGTGGTCTTGGACTCTCACTCAAGCCTGTGATGCAAACCATGGTGGATCTCTTCAGCGCACAAATGTTCCTCTGGGGTCTTGTTCACTGCGACCCGCACCCAGGAAATATCTTCGTACGACGTCTTCCAAACGGCAAACCCGAGCTGGTCCTGATTGATCATGGCCTCTACATCAAAATGTCGCCCAAGTTCAGAAAAGAGTATGCACTGTTCTGGCGAAGTCTGATGACCTTTGACAACGCAACGATAGCAAGAATCACCAAAGAAGAATGGGGCATCAATGCGCCTGACATCTTCGCTTCAGCAACTTTGATGAGACCATACGAAGGCGGCGACAACAAAGTCATGAAAGAGATTCGCAACATGTCCAAAAAAGAGCAACGAGAACGACAATTCGAAATGCAACAGCACATGCGGAAAGGCATTCGTGATATTTTGGCAAACCAGGACAAATTCCCTCAAGAACTTATCTTCATCGGCAGGAACTTGCGTATCGTACAAGGCAACAACCAATTCCTTGGCTCACCGGTCAACCGAGTCAAGATCACTGGATATTGGGCATCGAGAGCTTTGACTGAGGATAGAGATGCCACAGTTGGGCAGAGATGGAAGGAGTATGGTCGACATTTGCTCTTCCGATTCGTGCTTTTCGGGACGGATATCTGGTTCTATTATGCCAAGCTTAGACAGGTTCTGGGCATTGGTAAAGGTATGGATGATGATATTGAGGAGAGTATGAAAAAGATGGCTGAAGGGTAAGTTCATTGTCAACATGTCCGAATGCCGGAATGAAGCTAACTTTGATTACAGCATGGGCGTTGAACTCCAGCATGGCGTTTTCGATGGATAGGTGAATAAGCATCAGCATTGTAGATGAAGAGTGCATATATTAGATGACTCTTGGTATCAGTCCAAGAAATTCAAATGTAGATTTTGAGCGTGTGTATACTCGGCTCTGTCCGCTATTACTGCTTGTCTCCTGTTAGGTCCATCTGCAACTTCACCATTGGTCCAGTGTCCTGAGGAAAATCAAGTCAGCGATGGACAAGTAAGGGTATAAATACTGATTGTAAATGCGGCCAACAGAACATCATTCTTGGCTCGATGTCGCGGTCTGGAGGTCGTCGACTGCTTTGCACGATGCTTCACCAACATAAGGCGTACCGCTTTAGATCAACGTATACCTCTCTTCTCTGGTATTCGCTGATCCTGGTCGGATCGCTCCCTCCTGTCGAGTCAGGGGCGATTGTTTTGCTTGCCTTTTACATCACCATATTCATCACGCTCACGTTCATTCATAAGAAATGAGAACTCACCACAGTAGTCTCAATATACTTAAATCTCGGCTCTTCAGTCCCCACATCCTCGACCACGAACCTCATCGCAAACGGAATATCGAGATCCATCAGCTTGACATGTCCCCAAACAACGAAATCATCTCCTTTCTCGTTCGCCGTGAACACTCTGGAGACCGTGTGGACAGCTGGATGATGTTTGTCCCAATGCTCTAGAATTGCTTGGCGGCCTTCGTATAGTGTGGTGTTGATGAGAAGGTTGCACTTTTCTGTGAGCGTCGGCGTGACGATCGGTCTTCGGACCGAGGCGTCTGGTTCTTCGACTGCTCGGAACGTGGTCTGGATGAGAGTCTTGATCTTGTCTGGAATTGGATCTGGTGAGGGCCAAATCGTTGAGGCATAGATATGAGCCATGGTGATCAAAGGGAAACGTCTGATTTGAGTTCGCACTTTGCGTTTTGAAAGAGTCTGATGGTCAAGAGAAGCAGAAATCCAACTCACGGCATTATAGAGAGAGAGAGAGAGAGAGAGAGAGAGAGAGAGTCCTCATCTCAGCGTAAACGATCAAGGCAGTACCTTTCCCCTCGCGCTGTCAGCTCGGGCTCCTGCTGACTACCATACCCTAATATCACAAGGTCGCTTCTGGTATGACTTTGAGCATGGATCTTCGCTTCATCAGCTAGCGAGAACAATTGTATTGCAAGAAAGCTGAATGACTATGGCATTCGGGCCCGAAATGTGGTACGCCCAGAGTCAGCTCAGGATCATATTACGTTCTCACCAGCGTTAAGAGTGAACACTGGCTTGTTCTGAGCTTGTTGTAGACAAGCGAAACTCCTCGTCCAATGGCAAATACACTGCCGCTTGAGAAAGGTAAGGTATGCAAACGTGATCGTTAATGCCGTTGGGTATCATAAATCAATCCTAACACCAAGCCTGCCTGATTTATCGTCTACTGCGCAGCCATGCTCTTCCTCAGCTGCCGTTGCCTCTGACTGGCCTGCAGCTCCAGTCGACCAACAGCATAGCTGAGTCGCTCCTTCTTCTGCCGCAGCTGCTGCAGCTTCATCTCATCCAGATTGTTGATCCCACTTGCGCCAGGCTTTCGTGCAGGGCTCTTCGATCTTGATCGTGATGGTTGCGCAAGCCGTCCTTCTTGAAGCTCAGCCTTTGCCATGAGCGACTTCTCGCGTCTTTCAAGCTTGTCAAGGTAGGTCTCTACGCGTGAGAGCAGGTTCGATACTTCGGGCTGGATTTCTGAGAGTAGCGTGGCTTGTGCGGTGGTCAGGTCGTGCTCGGAGACCAGCTCGAAATGCTGTATTATCTATCAGCTGCTAGAAGACACAATCGATGTCCCTCTGAGGTTCGTACTCTCGTCGTCTGTAGCACTTTCGCAAGCCGAGGATAGTCGTTGACTCCAGAATCGATGATATTGATGCTGGACTCCAGAAGTTGCATGCTCGACCGCAAGGAGCTTACACAGCCCTGAAGGGCATTCTGCGTGCTACCATCCATCACTATAGACTGAAAAGTACTGTCACATGCTTCAGCGAAGCGAGTGAAGTGAAGACGCGTCGCGACTTCTCGAATGGCGTGTGTTTCTGCGGCAGCCGGCCCGAGAAGCTCCAAGCTTCTTTGACCTCAAACATCCCTGCTTCCAATTTCAACAACAAGCACACGACAACTCAACATCAGACACGCTGCTAGGCATTCCTGATACAAAGCGACAAGAGAATAATCAGCCGTGTCGCAAGTGCAGCGTAAGCTGTCTGGCGACAATGAGCCGTCTGTCTGAGACATCTGAACACCATTCAACGTTTAAAGAGGGACTCGCCTGTTGCCAATCTGCTCGATCTGCTTGAGTATATCAGACTTGAAGCGCTATTTCCATTTGCATTGCAGGCGCCTGGAGTCGCGTGCCTTGCCGTCTGAAGCATTTCTCGAAGCTACGAAAAGCACAGCAAATCCTTGCAGACTGTACAGCACACAAGCGAGAGCGGGCTGTGTGCGACTGATCTTTCAGCTTGGAATCTCAGTTTCAGACGCGTCTGGACCTTTGCTTTGAGCATTCACGGACACAACTTTCAACATGCTCAGCGAGTCTCAATTAGAGGAGGCCGCCTCGCAGCTTCGATCTTTCCAGGTGGAGAGCGAGGCTCACCTCAAAAGCCATGTGGACATTCTCCAGAAGTATGGCCAGCTAATGGAAGACTACAAGCGCTTGAGGAGCGATTACGAAGAAGAGCGAGACTCTCGAGAAAAGTACAAGCAACTTGCTAAGGGTCAGGAGAGGAATCCGTTCGTGCTTGTTCTTGTTGACGGCGATGGCATGATCTTTGACGATGACCTTGTCAGCAGTGGAGCTGACGGTGGCACTCGAGCCGCGCAACTCTTGAACGAAGTAGTTCGAAAGAGTCTTCGAACTCGCGGTCTTGAGCACTGCAAGGTGATGGTTCGTGTCTACGCCAATTTGGCAGGACTGTCAAAAGCGCTGTCGAAATCGAAGCTCGCTGGACCAGAAAAGGTAAGTAATGGGAATTCCTTGTGCATGTCGCCGCAGCTCACCCTCTCTACAATTCATCCAAGGGCATCACAAACACGATGGGTTGATTCTACCTGGTGGCTCTGGTAGGAGTGCTTCTCCAGAGATCGCCGCGCCACCAAATCACAACTCGTCCGAGAATACTTACTGACCTGCTCCTAGCGCTCTCTTACACCATTTGTGGCCAATTTCAATCGATCAAGCGAGCTCTTCGACTTTGTTGATGCTGGCGAGCTCAAAGAAAACGCCGACTTCAAGATCAGAGCCATGTTCAGGCAATTCGTGGACAATGCGCAGTGCAAGCACATTTTCTTTGCAGCTTGCCACGACGTTGGCTATATCTCCGAGCTTACACCTTATATGAGCAGCAGAGATCGGATCACGCTTGTTCGAGGCAGTGGGTTTCATCCTGAATTTGTCAAGCTCGGGCTTCGAGTTGAGGATTTTCCGCATCTCTTCAGAACGACTCCGCTTACTCTTGAGGCCGGTACATTCACAAAGACAGTGATATCTCCGCCACCACCTGCTCAGCCTAGCAATCATAACAGCGGCCCGTCAGCAGACAACGGCAGGGTCTGCGGATTCTATCAGAAGGGCTCCTGCCGTTATGGCAATACCTGCAAGAATCTCCACATTAAAGCAGGCAATGGTAATGCTTTACCGGACCAGGTCTCATCACCCAACAAATTCCACATGTCGAATTTGACGAGATCAGATAACGACTTCATGAATGGCAATCGTCCATCAGAGTCAGCACAATCCATGGCAGACTTCACTCAACTCCCGAATGAGGTGGACTTACCGCCTAACAAGGTACCAGTGAACAAGGACCAACATCGATTAGATCCGTATTTGGAACTGGCAACGAAAGAAGAGAGAGCTGCCTTCCAAGCTCGGACAATGAGGAGGAAGCTCTGCAATAATTTCCACCTCACCGGAGAATGCCCAAGTGGCGATCATTGCAATTATGATCACTTCCCCATCGACCAGGGCATGCTAAACTGCCTCAAATTCGTCGCTCGCAATCTGCCATGTCAACGAAAAGGCGCCTGCAGATTATCAACATGCTTTCTGGGACACGTCTGCCAGAAGGAAGACTGCAGGCATCGCGGAGGCAAGACATATTGCAAGCTACCCTTCACGGCTCACAATTTAGATTTGAAGTGTGCCGACTTCCTTCCAGCGATACAAGGATCGCGAGACACCGAGGATGGAACTGACGAGAACCGTCTATCACCATCGCACGGAAGTGAAAGCGGAGATGAAGGTGCCACATTGAGCAAGCATGATGTGGGCTGGTAAGATTGACGTTCGAAAATGATGCCTCTATACATGCGCATTAGACATGCAGTGAGGCATTAGTATCACGATGGCACAGGCAGTAGCCTGGACATCTTAGCTGGCTGCTCGGCCAAAGACCACGATACTGCCAGACAGCACGCCGCACCCAGAATTTGGTACATTCATGGCTGCCAAATAATGCACATCCTTTTGCTGAATACTCGCAAAAGTCGTGGTCTGTCAGGGGTCAGAGAGAACATGTTTTACAATGCTATGAATAAACCCCAAAAGAGGACAAAGCGGAGCGAAAAGGAGTACTGTTTGCACGAGGATGGAATGTGTGGTATCGAGAAGGTGGGAAAGGAGGGATCGCCTTGAATTTCATCTACTCCTTCGATGCTGTAACACCTTCAAAGTGTCAGGCTCGCCATTCGTTCGAACTAGCTGGCAGGTTCAGGCAATCATTCGGGATGAGTCTCACACGTGGGACGTTCAAGATCAAATTGATTTTGAGATCGTCAAGGCTATATACATGTATTTCTGCGCTAAGCATTAAAATTCCATCCACCAGTATACTGCGCAAAGAAGTTATCAGGATCATACTTCTTCTTGATCTGCTGCAATTTCGCATAAGTACTAAACGTCTTCAACGGATTCTGGTCCGCATTGGCATCATTGATAAACAACGGCAATCCACTGGCCGACGGAACAGAGTTAACCATATCCCTAAAACTTGCCTGCACAGAATTATATTGTGCTGTAGTAAGAGTCGGAGGCGTCGAGATCAGAAAGTTCAACCAGAACCAAGGTCCATCAGGCATTTGCATAGCGTTTCCACCATTCTGAGATTTCGAAGCATCGGTCAAAGATTTAGGGATTGGTTGGAAGTCGAGCGAAGAGAGGATGTATTGTCCTTTGTTGGACTCGCACCATTTTGACCAAGCGTCGAAGTGTTGTTGGTAGGTATTGTCGTTAATACGGTGGACAGCGACGCGGAAGATGTTGTCGCCTCTGCTGAGTTCTGTGGAGAGGGGGATTGGCATGTTGACGACTTCTGGGTAGGTTTTCTTGCCGAGACTGTTGAAGAGGTTTGGGATTTTTGTGAAGTTTGCGAAAGCGTTGCCTGCGTCTGGACCGTCGTAGACGAGGAACATGATGATTGCTTGGTCCAAGTCGAGGTCGCCGACTGCTGGGGTTAAGAGTTTCTCGTATGTTCCGATGATGGAGGCTTTTGGGTCGGTGTTGTACTTGATGAAGTTGGCGATGGCTTCGAGGACAGCGGATTGATTGAACAGGTAGATGATGTTGCCAGCGTAGAATGTGCCTGATGGTCGGGTCTGGATGGTGTACTTTGTGACGACACCGTAAGCGTTTCCACCACCACCTCGGTCGGCGAAGAAGAGGTCGCTGTTTTGAGTGGAAGATGCTGTGACGATTTGGCCGCTTGGCAATACGACTTCGAGCTCACGGAAGCTGTCACATGCCAGTCCGTATTGAGGAGAGAGGTAGCTGAGTCCACCGCCAAGTGCGAGGCCAGTACCAACACCTGCGAGACGGGCACCAACGACCGTTCGGCCGTACTGCTGGAAGTAGTTGTAGACGTCGCCAAAGGTACCACCCGGCTGGTAGGTACCGATCGTGCTCGAAGCATCGTATGTCCTTTGAGTCATCTGGTTGAGATCGATCAGAACTCCTTGATCGACGGAGGAGAAGAAGGTATTAGGGTTGTGTCCCTGGGCCTTGATTGCGAATCTTGACTTTGCCGCCCTGATAGCCTTGATGGCCGTAGATACATCTTGAGCGGAGGTAGGGTATACGGCGCAAGTTGGAGCATAGTTGGATTGTTTTGCATTCCAGTATTCGAACTTCGAAGCCTGATATTCGAGGCTTATGGGTTGCTGGACCTTGCTTGCTCCCAACGAGGCTGTGAGATTATTGCATGCAATTGCTCCAGGAGCCGTTGCTCTTGTTTGATGAATGTGAAGAGGAGAGGGTGGAGGTAACGAGAATGCCACTGGAGAAGCAACAGTGGTCGCAACCACGGCCGCAAAGGAGAAAAGAGACGTGAGCATGGCTGCAATTGATCACACTGTAGTGAAAGCGAGCGTGAAGATGGAAGTCTTGATCCTAAACCATCGTACGTTATAAGCAGCACTTACCATCAGGTTTTCGCCTCATAGCCTCTCTTGTATTCACGAGGCAGATACGAAGTGAGTGAAGATCCTCAGATGCGTTTGGCACTAGTCCGCCAAGTCATTGGCTTGAATCAGTGGATTCGTCTCGGATAGTCTAAATGCTCCACACGCTAGCGCAAGGTGCCGGCATGCTATTACTCGTTGTAGACATCGTGGTGCGGAATACATCTGTAAGAGCGAGGCTTGAAGACGCTCTATTCTGTTTGGACAGGTCGGTTTGGTGGTCGCATAGATCTCGCATGCTTGCCAGTGCCCCAAAGTCTTTCGAATTGTATATCGTGTGGAATTCCTCGGTCGCGTCATGGCCCGGCTGTGGCGTCAAGTTCTGGCGTTGTCGAAAAAGGGTCTAAAAATCGCCGAGGCATATCCATCAGGTTTACTTTGGTTGCTCCATTGTCGCATTTACTTCGGCTCCCTGCGTCTATGTCCTGTGACACTCGTACATGCGCGGAACGCATTCTAGCAGCTCAATATCAATGAAATATCGTTGTAGAAACTCTAGGCGTCAAGAGTAAGGCAGGAGCCTTACTGCTAAAGACGCACTTGCAGCGAGCATTCTAGATCTGAAAGTCAATTCCCAACTGGCTGCACGCAACTCTGTCGTGCAGTCCATCCAATAGATGCCGAGACAGATTTTGGAAGCAGAGCTACCGATGCTACATTGGAGCGGACTGTGTGGGCTGGAGCGCTCTGCCTGCTTTTGCACCTTGTTCCTGCCGATGCAGCTCCGAATTTGAGATTAAGGTGAAGCACTTGTGTAAAGCTCCACTGGCAGGCTACTTTTCTCCTTGTCGAGCAATGTTCCCTGCATTGGCGACAGGTTGAGGTCACTCGCATCGATCACTTGATCACAGCTCTGAATGTTGAGCTTCCCAGCAACTACTCAGGGAGAAGGAGGTGGCCTGCGAAATACCCTGAAGTTGAGCTGGGTATGTGAGGCAATGGCCGGGCGAGATTGCGCGTCCAACACACTAGAATCCTTCTCTAGGTTCTGCTGCTCTGTAGCAAGCGCGCAGGGCAGTACCGGTGGCAAAGTGATAAGTGCGATCACGAGCCGATGTTTGAGACGATCGTCAGGTGAGATGGCTCATCGCACTCGCTCGGTCCTCGCTTTCAAACGCAAGCCTCGCCAGCAGAGGCTCACGTAGATGTCGGCGGCCGGATCGCACTTTTCAATGCGAGCTACGATCACCGGATATGCTCCTGGTAAGGCGAGTCTTATCACTTACACTAAGCACACTCTGAATTGTGATGGTCAACAACAAGTGCGTTGATGATGCCGAATCGCTCAGCTATTCTTCTGCTCAGGAGGCAATTGCACGAAGCCATGTCGCGCGACCGTTCACTTCGGTTGTGTAGCCCAGAAGGTCAAGAACCAAGTCCGAAGGCGCAAAGGAAAGTCAGTTGCCAAGCCTCAGCTCTTTCCTCCGAGAGAGGGAATCTGACCGACTCAATAGGTGAGCGCACTCGTTGTGTCAAGCTCTTGCAACTCTGGCCTCTAGTCTTGCTCAGGAAGGTATGGATCGGATTTCGATTTCGCAGTTACTGCTCAGCGGGCAAGCGCGAGCATGCAATTTCATTCCTACGTGAAGCACTCTAGTCTGCTTCAACCCATGCGTGAGAACCGCTCGCGCGCCACATTCTTCGTTTGCTCCAAGAAATCGCCGCCTTTGGTCAATCTGGCAGCCTCCTCAATAGCATCGCCCTTCTTGCTAGACTCATGTCCCAGACCGACACCAGCAGCATACGAAGACTGTTCAATTGGTGCAGCAATGCCACCTCCAGATCCCAGTCCCTTGCCCTCTTCCCAGCCAGCATTCTGCAGCATCTTCTTTCCCTTTCCATATGATGGAGCAACAGGCTTGTCCTCGACTGCTCCCTGCTTCTTCGAGGCTTCCTTGAGCGACACCTTGACCTTTGTACCGCCCATCTTCGCCTCTGCTTGCCGGCGCTCCTTTGCGCGGTCGCGATATTCTGACTTTCCTGCATCTGCTGACTCTGATGGCCCCTCCCGCTGGATCTTGATCGTTGCATCCTTGCCTACGCCAGCTTTCTCCATCCTCTCAAAACCTAGCTTTAGCTTCTCTGGGTCCTCAGAATTCTGCTTGTGCACTTTACTGCCCATAACGTGCTTCTCTGCAGTGACCGGGGGTTTGAGATTTGTGTAGCACAAATAGCAGGACAGAACGCCTTCGCCCATGTTCTTCGCGGGAGCCACGAAACTTTGGAGTTCTGCATCGTCTTTTACTATACCAAAATCAAGATTAGCGCCTGAATTGGGAGGGTTCGCGGAGGTGGTAGGATGGTTTGAGTTGGAATCGGAATCGTCTTCGGCTTCTTCGACACCATCCTCACCATTAAGCTCGGCTTGCTTCTTGCCCCAGAGAGTTGCGATTGCAAGGTTCTGAGTGGCGCTAGACTTGACCTTCTTGCGCTTGCTGTTATCGGAGTCCAAAGTATCAAGGGCTTGAGCGTTCGTCGAGCGCTTCTTGTTGGTCTTCGATTTTGCGTCCGCTTGGACGGCTGGAGCTTTTGGTGGTACTGGTGCCTTCATGTTGACTTCGTAAGCGGATGCGTAGTAGCGATCGTCGCGATACCGGTGAGTAGTGCCATTGCTGAGTTGGAAGGTGAACCTCGGATCTTTTGCTTGCTCGGAAATGGGAAAAACGCCAGCATGCGGAAAGTCGACCATGATTTGCTTTGAGGCGATGGTGCACTTGTCGGCTAGCTGTCCGGCTTTGGCGAGCGCAGCCTTGGCGTCACTAAAGGTATGATACTCAGCAAATCCGTACGACAAACTCTTTTCACTAAGACGATCACGAATGAGGAAGACACGTTTCAAGCTTCCAGGTGTGGCTCCAGGCGGCGCGGCAGGTGTGGCTATTGGCGGTCCTCCAGGGACTACAGGCATGGCAGGCGGCTTTGGCTCATTGTCGTCAAGGTCCAGCTTCTCCAGGCCTTTGCTGAGTAGTGCTTCATCGACGGTGTTCTTAAGACCGCGAATGAGCAGAAATTGCAATGCAGTGCCGTCGTACGATATATCCTCTTCTCCAGTGCTGGCCGGTGGCTCCTGTGGTTCGCTGTACGGATCCTGTTCGGAGAAGTCGTGATAGTCGTGATAATCGGGATAGTCGCGGGGTGCATAGCCGCGTGACTCATAACGTCTTCCACCACCATCTCGACTATAATAGTCGCGACGGTCATGACCGCGTTCATGATAGTTTCGTCCATGATAGTCGCTAGAGCTGCTGTATGAATTGTCGTAGCGATCGTCCTACCGAGGAAAATTAGGCACTTCGAGCCAAGGAAAACGTTCTGAAGAGGTTTACGCTGCGGTTGCGATAGCCACTCTGATGGTCATCGTATCTCTGACGTGACGGCATGTCCGGATCATTATACGGACGCCGTGAAGATGATGTTGGACGGCTGTCAGAAGCACGTCTGTTGTTGGCTGCGCCACGGATTTGAATGCCCGGGTCTGAATCATTGTCGTCGCTTCCGCGATAGTCGCGCAGCTGACGAGGGTCTTGAAACACCGGCAGGTTAGCGAGGTGCTTTCATTTTCAGGTTATGCTCGCTTGATGTTGTTGAAGTATACCGTTGTCGCCTGGCCGGTAGCTGTCCATGTTGCCGCTTATTGCGCGAATGCGCTGGCCGTTACGCGTCACTGAGATATAGACAGCAATGTTGATGCGCCGCGTGTTGTGCGCGATGCGAAGTGTAGGAAGCGAAGTTGAGTTGTTGGATCTCGAAGTCAAAGTGAGTTGTGGTGAGCGTCGGCAAAAAGCGGGCCCAGACGGGCCTTCCCGAGATACTCTTGGCAGAGACAGCCGACTTCATCAGATCCAAGACTGTGCAATGTCTTCGCTACAGGATGCTCAGTAGGCTCTCTCATGCCCAACCAGTGTTCCACGTAGGCTTCGCACGACTTATAGAGCTCTCGCCCACAATCCAAGATCGCACCTGATGTCTGAACATGTGGTCAACTCATCCGGTCTCAATCGCAGTAAGAGCTTAGGAAGACCTTAGGAGGAGCTTAGAAAGAGCTTTGGAAGGAATGATGAAGGGGAATCATTACTGAGGTGGCCTGCCTCAAGATAACCATGAAATCTCGGATTGCTCAAACTCTACAGACAACAGAAAGATTGTGAGCACAGCCAGCAGCAGGAACATCCTTCGCTTCTTGCAAAAGAGACCGGGCCCGTCGTCGCTATGCATGCACTACGTTGGGAGTGTATGGTTGCCAGAAATGAAGGTCTTTGGGACTTCTTTGCCTATAGTGTTTGGACGGCAGTGCGGAGGAGCGTGGAGGAGGCCCATTGCTTCCTGAATTGCTGGAACGGTTCACTGCGCTAATGTGGCCACCGCACTTTACAGCATGCACTCAGACACAGACTTTCACCCTTTCCAGAAGACTTCATACGTCTCAGAAACTCATCGCACCACTCCGGAGAGTGATGCGATTGCTCAATGGTGAGCAGGCCTACCCTAGCTCACATCACATTCTGGCAACGAAAAGGGCATATCGACGAATACCAGCAGCGCAGTTTACGTCGGCTAAGACATTCACTCATACGAGCGGACCAATACTTCGCCCATGCGATCTAGGGCTACTGCTTGCTCATGGCCGTGATGGTCAGGCACAGCGATCTCACACGTCGTTGCCGATAAGCACGGCGGGCAAAATGAGGTGTGGAAAATGAGCACAGGCTTTAGCCCCGCTTCCTGCTCTATTTGAACTGCTCCTTCTCCTGCGATTTGCCCCTTCCTCTTTGTATTGAATCTTACACAGCATACATATCCACAAATCAATTAAGCTCTTCATCAATGGAGCCAAAGCGCGATCTTGAAAGCCAAGTGGTTCTACCTCTTAGACCAGCGTTCAGACCAGAACGACCGCCCACAGCTGTAAGTATACAGCCAGTATCACTAGCATGCAATCCGCCCTTGACATTTGTCACGACTGACACTTATAATCACAGTTATCAGAGGTGAGCATCAAGATATGGTTCCTACTTCGATCTGATGTCATTTCAGGAGAACGTGAAACCATCCGTGGCAATAGAGGAGCAAATCTGCGAATGCACAGACTCCTGCGCAGATGCATCCTCTTGCATTTGTCAACGCTGGGGTGCTGCATGCAAATCGTCCTGTGCATGTCAACAACAGGGCTCTGAGAACTGCTGCAATGTCCTCAATCACTACTTTCCGCGCCTCTTCGGCCAAGGCAAGCACCTCCACGCCACCCCGTGTTTCAAGAAATTCCTGATGAAAGCACACGCCCAGCGAAAGAACGGTATAACACTTCAACGTATTGAGAGAAAGATCCTGAAAGATATTGAACTTGCCGCCTACTTTGACCACGACATAAGAGAGTGGCTACAAGAGTTTCGGAACATGAAGCTTGGCTCCCCAGAAAGGCCGATGCATATACAGAAGCTATTTCAGATGGCCCTGTCTGTAGAGTCTGAAATAGGACGTTGGGGCTGGTACTCGTTCTGCCATGGAGGCTGGGTGCGAAACCTGGAGTCACTGCTGGATGGACGACGATGACTCCTGGCCAAGAAAGCCGATTTGGCATTGCCCTGCCTGTACCAAATGCCGCGAAGCCCACTGGGAGAAGTGTGAGGGATGCGGCAAGGAAGCGTGGGGTGTGGAGCGCGAAAAGGACATCAGTGGAGGACGCTGCCATGTTTACATTGCACCTGGTACAACAATTTCTTTTCCACGTTTGAAGCATGGGAAAAGGCATTGAGTCACATGGCGTACCTATACATATGCTCTCTGTCTGGAGTTTTGAATGGAGTGTTCTTCTGACTACCACTAATCTCGATGCCTAGAAGTACTTCAAGGCACCAGATCTATCTCGATACCACTGATCGCGCTTCTTTTAGCCTTAATTTACTTAAAGTGTCTTCAACTCTCTCCTTCCTATTCTTCCCCAGACATTTATCCACTGACAGAGTCATGGCTCCGACTCAAACCTTCACCCGGCGACAATCTGCTACACCAGTGGTTCAAAGTCAGACTTCACAACAGCAAGGTCACCATGAGACAACGACACAGGTCCAAGACAACCAGACCAAAGACAAGAAACCTTCCTCTCTTAGCGATGTCCCAGAGTGGCGTCGCGGCGCAGCACCAGTGAAGCCGAGACACGAGCTCAAGCAAATTGATAAGCAACAACGCAAAACAACAACCAAGATAACCTCCAACCAAGAACCTGGAAAAGTCAACAAAGATGGCTCTCGCTTTCAAAGCACAAACCCCTTCAACGTCTTGATGAAAGAAGATGCTAGCTCAGACTAGGTAGATGCAGCTGAGGAGACCAACATTCATTCCCTCTGCCCTAACTTCCTCACGTCTCAAGATTGAGCACGAGACAGCGGGTGTGCGAACAATCAAAGAGAATGATGAATGACCTGCATCCACCTCCCTTCCCTTTCTTCACTGCGTTCGATTACTCCAACACGTAGCCATCCAACACATATCGCTCGCATTAGTATTACTCCTGGTATTGTAAGGTCTAGCTTGCTGGATCGTGCCATTCCCGTTGATTTGTGTACCATCGGAGTTGACGGTGAAGGATTGTCTGCTGTTGAATGGAGGGTAGGAGGAGGACATGGTGGGTGTAGTTCCGTGAATGATGTTGCTTAGGGCGTTGCTGTGATTTGTTTAGTATAATCAAAAAAAAAATGGAGATGCTGATGCGGCATATATGTGATTGGGAGCTCAGCGTAAGCCTTCTTGCGGGCTCGCAGGGGGTATCAGTTCTGGACTCGAACGTTTCGTGTTGAACGTGAAGGTGCTCAGGCCGTCCATTGTTTGAGTTGTTCCTGGCAGAAATTGGATGTTTCGAGGGCGAGAACAATGGTCCTATTCAGATCAGCGTCAAACATTGTTGCACCGCATCTCATGCTCTGGAACAGATGTCTGAGCCTGATCCATGATCACAGAGAAGATAAAGAACGTCGCGAGGCCGGGAGATTGTAAGAGAGGCCACGAAGACAAAAGCTTTCAGTGATGTCACTGACATTATGCATTACCCATATCGATAACGTCTTCCATGCGACGCGTACGCCGGCATCTTATCTATCCTAATGTTCTTTGTCTTCAACGACATCTCGATGCCTCGCTCTTCTTCATCACTCGTGCTGCGAGCTGCTCGATGCTTTTGGTATGTATGCAGCGCATCGTGTTGCCCAAACTCCTGGGCAATGCGAGGAAAGCGCCTGCCCATGTTGAAAAGAAAATCCAAATCCTGATCGCTTATCGTACAATGCTTACAACGCTCTTTCGTACAAGTACATCCACAAAATTCGCTCCTATCGGTCAGTTACTTGCCTCCATCGCTCGGACTCTAGCCAGAACGGAGGAGTTCTTGCGCTCGTGGGTTGGTGATTTCTCGACGTCTAGAGAGTTGCGTGACGGTGAAGGACTTCTTGGTGCACGCAAAGAAGGTGCTTGAAGTGAGTTCCGAGGTGTGGCTTCCTTCGCCGGGGCCGGCTCTGTGCTTATCGTACTGTCTGACTCAGTAGCAACTGGCGTCTCGTCCTTCACATCCGGTTCAGCTGCTGGAGCGACAGGAAGTTCTTTGTGCTCGCTAGCATCCTCGAAGGGTGTTGAAGGCTCAACATCTTCAGCACCATCGCCGGCCTGTGTGTCCAGCTCAGTCTGGAGTTGTTGACTCGCTGAAGCGTCCTTCTCGTCACCGGAAGCATCTTCTGACTTGTGTTGCTGCAAGCTAGGCATAGCTTGGGAGGCAGCACCGGCCGACATGCCGAGGATGGCAGTGGCAATGCTTCCTGGCCTTTCTCGAACTTCAAGCTGCTGCAGAGGCTCGTCTTCGTCTTCATCCGAAGTCTGCGCATCCTTTGTCCGACCTTCGGGAATGCTGTCTAGGCTCTGTCGACTGCTCTTGAGACCTGCAGCGGAGCTCGGGGTCTGAGGAGCGGTCTTCTGAGAAGATTGATGCATGCATGGGATTACGCCTCCTCCCAGCCTTGACCAAAACATCTTCTCTCGTAGTCTAACGCTCTCTTCCCAAGCAGACTTCTGGTCCTGTTCGGAATCACACTTCCAGTGGCCGTCTCTGACCATACGGAGGAATCCCACGAAGTCGCAGCTGGCCCGCAATCTAGACACGCAAAAGTCGCATATCGGTTTGGAGACATTGTCCTCCTCCGATGTCCTGAAGCGATACTTTCGTACGTACGGCTCACTCCGTCTGCCTTCGCCACAAAGGGTGCAAGCAAAGTAGTGCTTGTTCTGAGGATAAGGCTCGACAGCTAGAGTCCCTTGCAGAAGTGCGCCAAGAACTGTTCTCCTGCTCAAGAAGGACAGTCCAGGTGCCAGGTCTAGTCTCAGAGTCGGCTCAATGTCCTCAGTAAGCACGCGCTTGTAAAATTTGCTATCCTTGAGAGGTGGAATGTTCGAGGCGCTATTGTATGCTGATGTCGGACTTGAGTTTGCAAAGGAGAAGGAGCCTGGCAAATTCGGTGACGAGGAAGACATGTTAGTGTTCGGCTGTGCATTGTACGGAGCCTGGCTGGCTTGGCTGCTGTTGCTCCTGGAATGGGCTCCAAGCCGCCTGGCAAGCAGCAAAAGGTCTTGAAAGTCGTTGAAAGCAGCGATGTCGCTTCTCAATACTGGTGATATCAGCTGTGAGAAGTGGAGCGGGTGCTCTGGCGACTGGTCCAATTCTGCGGCATTTGGTGAGGCTTGCAAAGCGTCGAACATGGTGTGGCTCGTGGTGATCGGCGTGGATGGCATGCTCGGGTCCCTTGGTCGCATGGATGGTGACTGCTCTTGAAGCTTTTCCATTGTGCCTTTGAGATCCTGCAATTGCTCTTGCTGAGAAGCCATGAGCATCTCAGTGTCCTGCAGCTGTGCCTTCAGCTGTGCATTTCTCTTCTCCACAGCCTCGGTGTCCCTCCGCGCTGCGGCCACCATACTGTTCGCCTCCTCGAAAAGTGCGCTGGTCAAGTTCTCCAGCTCACCTTCGACCTGCTTCTTAGCCTTCTCCGCCACTTCCCGCGCGGATTTCTCCTTGGATAGCTCCGCTCTGAGTCTGGCGATGGTCTTATCGACATCGGCCTTTTTCACAAGCACGCCACCCGTCACCATCTCGTCCGTGCGCTGCTTCTCTGCCTGAAGAGTCGCGATCTCCTGCCGCGCCTGCTCCAACTCATGTCGCGTGTGCTGTAGCGAGTCGTCCAAATTCGTCTGGTAGTTTATGGCATTTACGAGTTTCGTACTGAGCAACGCCACTTCCGCGCTCAGATCCGGCTTGTAGTTTGGGTCGCCATTGCTCTCGTTCGACATGATTTTCTGCACGGGCGAAGGCGTGCGCGTGTCCATGACGTGGTCGTCGCGCATAGCTGGGATGGGCGGGGGCGGCGAAGCGACGGCTGCCATACCTCTATTAATGTTCGGTGAGGAGGTCGACTTGTACAGTCTCGGGAGGCCGAAGCGTGACTTCTGCTGTGTCGCGGGCTGTGGCGTGACGCTCCGTGTCAACTGCGCGGGTCTCGTGGTGGTACTCGGTGCGTTGGGGGCTAGCTGTCCATGGCTCGCATGGCTCGCGAAGCCGGACGTGAGCAGAAAGCTGCGAGAACTGTTAGAAATGCCGTCTATTTGCCTGCGCGTCGTGGAGAGAGGAATTCCGCTTACTCCGCCAGCTTGTCGAGTGGGCGTGTTGTCGTAAGTTATTAACGTTGGTGGTAGCCGCCCTAGACTGTCGACTGCGCCGTTTGTGGTGTGACCAGGGGGCTGGGCTGGATCGCTCTTTGCACACGCAATGCACGGACGCTGGGCCTGAGGGAGAGCATAAAGGATATCCTCCGATTGTTGCACGCCCAGTCCAGCCTCGTCCCATATACAATCCTGTGCCGGTATAACACTATAGTCTCGATGGACTAGAGGCAGTAGCGAGATTGGCTGACCTGTGACGTTGGAGAGACGCGAGGGCGTGGTAGAGCGTTTGATTTTACACTTTGGAGGCGACGCCCGCCCGCCCCCGCCCCAAGAATCCCTCCGCCGAGCCGCTGAGCCTCGACGTCAGCGAGCATTGGCATTGCCGTCTTGATTGCTATGGACTCGAGTGTGATAGCATTTTAGACATCGAGCAGACCGCAGCCGCGTCTCTAGCAATGTGGAACCATTGTCGGGATCTGGAATGTCAGCAGCTCTTGCAAAGGTCTTTGCATGTCAGTTACGACAAGCTGCCGAGACACACTCGGGCCAAGATAGCGTTTGACATCGCCAGACTAGATAATCTCAGTCTTCGCAACTTCGTCTCTGCGTTGGGCACTTCGACGACGAGCACCGATCTGGTCACGCTTGCTGTCGACCTTGAAGTGTGTTTGCTGGACCTGATCGAGCCAAGCAGGATATGGCCTAGCAGTGAATGGTTTCACTGGTTTCAAGACATCATACGAGCAGGTGCAGATGTGCACGTAAGCAAAGAAGCCTTGTCTCCGGTCCACCTCGTCATCGAGAAAGCAAATGTTACGGTCGCGACTGTTGAAGGAACAGGCCAGACACTACAGGACTGGCTAGTACTACTGCAAGGATGCGGTGTTGACCTGCTGGAATATGGTCACATTGAGCAAGTCCTGCTTGAAAATTGTACGGACCAACGACGTGATCGGTCCCTTGGGGCTATTCGCATTCATCGATTCCATGCCGCTCGAAATCCTAAAGCCTGGGATCTCGACATCAGCGTAGTTTACAGTAGCACGCAGTGGACTACTTCCAGCATTCCTGTCCCTGGACGATGGCAAGAGTGGGACAATGATGGAAATGCAAGGTCTCAGGCAGATCTCGTCGTATCGCTACCATGGGAGCCGAGAGCACACGATTTGGCGCTCCTGCCCAGCCGTCTCCAGGGGCCATGGCAACGTCATGGCGAAGACTTTGAATCCTCGGTGGTGAGAAGAGTGTTTAGCTGGATTGAAATGTCGAGTGCTGCCGCAACAGCTCTCTACAGAACTCAGGACGATGCGGGGCGGGTCGTATTGGAGGTCCAAAAGGGGCGGTCCCAAATCAGAGCTGCCAATCTTCGGCGAAGCAGAAGCATATTTCCATTAGGTCAGATCGACGCTATCTTGCTCAGGCCAGAGTTGAATCTGGACCTACCTGTCAATCCTGGCCTGAAACGTTGGTCAGTCGTTCACTTATGCCCACTGACAAATCAGTGGCGTCTCCGCGAGAAGAGACTGGGGGAAATTAAGCGTCAGCCGGACGCCTGGCAATGTCTGACCGGCCGTTGCTACACGAATGATTCCACTCCAGCCATCAAACACAGTTTCAAGTACCACAGGCGGAAGAAGACAAGCAAGCGTGGAAAAGTAAGTCATGTGTACACTTGACATACCTGTCTGGTCCGGCCCACGCTCCGAGAGAAGTGATCTGCTCAAGGCAAGCATCTCGGAGAGGAGTCAAGCACCGTCAGCGGGCAGTTCGGAGAATAAATGATGTGAGAACCCGCAGTCTCTCACCTACAAGACTTAGTTGGAAGGCAACGCTCGTGAACTTCAACCAGAACTAGGCAATCCAGAACAAAACCGCGCCTATCTGAGATCATATGACTAGTGGAGTCTAGCTGTGCGAGAGTCATGGCTATCGGAGGCTCGGACAGGCCGGTGCAGGTACCAAGAAGAAGTTATGAAATGCAAAAGCGAGTTGTCTGCCACCTCGTGAGCTTCATCTTGAACTCAGGATGATACGAAACGTGTGATCAGCGAAGTGGACAGAGGACGGCGCGGAGCGGCCAGCAAGGCTTCGTGTCGAAGTCACAGGATATTCCCAAAGGATCGCATTAAACATTCATTGAAAGAAGGGCAAAGATCAGGCAAGAATGGCACAATCATCTGTTGTCGATTTCTTTCCTTCGAATGGATTGAGAGTGCTTTGGAGAGATTTTAAGAACGTGTAATGAGGAGTTCGCGGCTGTCTCTGTGATATCCTCATTGATATGCTGCTAGCTTAATAGTCAGGGACTGTTGCGGTGGGTCGAAGACGGGAGGTGATTTGGAGGTGATGTGATCGAAACCTACTTGTGCAGCCTCGAAGCTCGAATATGCTTCCATGAGTTCTATCACACTATGCTTAGCGATGGATACCTCGCACCTGTTGTGATGAGTTGACAATGGAGAAGGCGAGGAGGTGAGGTGGACCGAAGTTCACTTCTTTGACTGCTCTAGATATATCTCTTTGCTGTACATTTCCCGAATGCAAACTCTTACCACGCAATGCAAGCCAAGCGCTCAACTATAAATACAATGCTCTCTCGACCGAGCTCTATCGAGCGAATCTTCTAACTCCCATGCGAATACTCACAAGCAACCCTCGCCGGAGCCTTATAAGCCTTCAACTTAACATCCACACACCCATCCTGCCAACCAGGCTTCTCATTCGTCGTAAACCAAACACTCCACTTCCCCTCCTCAGTCGTAGGACAAGCCTTCGCTCCCGTACCCTCAAACGTCAAATACCCATCCTTATCCACCGCAAACTTGCCCCTACTCGCATTTCTCGGAGCCTTCTCATCCCCACTCGTATACCCAGTAATCCCCATTCCCATCCCACTAGCATCAACCCAGAGCTGTTGTGGAGGATTGCTGACTTTCCAAAGAAAGACTGTGCCGTCCGAGTATAGAGCGAATGTAGCGAAGTCTTGTTTTTGATCTCCTTCGCATTTTGGAGCTTGTTTTCCTCCGATGAAGAGACGGCCTTTGGATGCTGTGAGGTTTATGTTTGTGATGTTTGTGCCTGTGGCTGAGATGCCCATTTTGTCGCCGAAAGAGGGAGTTTCGAATTGGGGGATTGGGGTTGGTGTTGCGAGGACTGAGGTGCTGGCTAGAGCCAGAAGGGCGAGGGTTTTGGTGAACAGGGTTGTGGTAGTGATTGACTGGACTTGAACTGGTGTTGATGCTGAAGCTGTAAGTGTGAAGCTGGTTGATGTATTTTCGAAGAGAGTGAGGAAGGATTCAATACTTATAACATTCCTGTGGTGCTACGTGACCCTGGTTCAGCTTCATCTAGAAGATCTCGTGTTGACCAAACTTCCATGTCTTTGCCAAGGAGCATCCTGGAAACACGAGCCTATTCTTCATGACGAAGTTGCCCCGAATAGGATGAATGACAAGGTCTCCGCGAAGCTCTTTGCCTAAATCGCTTTCTGGAGCCCGGCATCTCCAGTGTGCCGGCTCGTGTATGAGCTTGTATATCAGACTGTGAGGTGGCAGCAGACCTGCAATAGGTTGACTCAACGAAACCTTCCCTGTACTGATCAGCAGATTTGGTGACATGAGCATAGCCACGGGACACGTTGATACGATGGAATGTCGCAATGCCGAGAGCGAGAGTGCAGTGGCATGATGTAGTATGTCGTGCAGAAAGGCAAGAGAAAAGACCAAGAGTTGTAAATAGAACTTCTTGGCTCTCTCGGTTCTGTCGGCCCGAGCAGACTGGCTTCGCGCTGGTCTCAGAGCTCTCCTTTGCTCGACCTGCTCGCCTATTATAGTGAAATGTGCGTTGTTTTTGATCATTCGCCTGACAGTGCGATCACAAGTTGTACAAGAAGCGCTTTCTTGTTCAGGGTCGCATGGTTCGAGTCAGGTAACGACTTCACGTCTCGCTTGAAGCTCCGGCTCACCCGGGAACATGGAAGACCGACCAAGATGCGTCTTCATCGAAACACGTTCTGAAAGGAATTGCTGAAGCGCCAATGAGATTATCTTCGAATTTTGTTCTGTTTAATGTCATGAGTCTTGTCGTTTGTACTGTCATCTTTTGGTGTCCTGAGCCTGCCTACTGTTCAGCCAATGCTCATGATGCTATGCAATTTCGTATTTTACATATCTCTCGTTCATTCATGCTGTCATACCTCGCAGACGATTGCTTAATTACGCTGCAAATCGCTTCGCAGGAGGGGCAGTAGGCTCAGCCGCCTGGTCGTAAGATGAATAGCTGGCAATGACACTCGCGGCCCAAGAAGCGTAGGCGGCACTCTCCGTTGGCGGAAGCGGAATGAAGCTGTGCGTATGTGTGGTGTTGGCGTTGCCGGTCGTCGTCAAGTTTGCTGTCACCTTCTCCGTGCCATCAGCCATATTCACACCACTGATTGAGCGATTGAAGATGGCAAGCGAAGGTCCTGGCTGATAATAAGGAATCTCATGTCCAGCGTCGTACAAACGGACAAAGCTGAAGTTACCATATTCGCGGACTTCACCAGCCTGGAGATTGGCATCTGACCACAGGAATGGAGCGTATCCTGCAGCGCGGAACTCCTTGCTGTGGGTGTAGTTGACGGCCAGAGAGATAGCTTGACCTCCAAACCAATTGCAGATGTAGTCTGCATCTCCATATGCCAGAGTCACTCTCACGCCGCTTGCAAGGATGTTCTCGAGATGTCGCATGAAGTTTGGAAAGATAAAGTCTCCAGTGTCTTGGAAATTGTAATAGATATCCCCGTTTGAAGTAGTATAGTTCAGATCAACTCCGATGGCGTCTTGAATTTCGGCTTGGTTGAGGTAGTCGGCGAAGTATTCCTCTGGAGTCGGGTCGTCGTATGGGTGACGAATGTCGTAGACGCCACGGTCGCCGAATGAGTAGTAAACTCCTTCAACGTTGTCTCGGCACATGTTGCCAGCTTCTGTACATAGGCCCGAGACTGCAGGGTATTTGAGCGCAGCGTTGGTTATGAGTCCACTTTCGAAGCCGCCAAGCACATCTTGTGCAGCTGCCACGCAGGTGTCGATCTGGTCGTAGCATCCATTGGGCATGAACGTAGCAAAGCGAGCGTAGTTGTACACAGTGTCGTTGTACAGCTTGATGCCGTAGGTATTGTTGACCGCGAACTCTGGGTAGTACTCTCCCTGAATACGCTCATCGATAATGCCGTTGATTATGCCAAGGTTGTTGAAATCAAATTCATAGCCGGAAATGCTACCATTCTTGATGTGCTTGTTCTGGTTGTAGAAGTAGTCGAAGAAAGCGGGACCTATGATGAAACTGTCAGGACCGCGTCTAGGTAGCAAGCGAAATCATGATACGTACCGTAATGGCCTCCATAGCTTTCTGTCCACAAGTTAAACTTCTTAGGACTAGTAGCCTCGTTTCCTCCAAGTTGTGGCAATCCAGACAGGAAGCCCTGGAAGACCTGCCATGCTGCAGCGGCGGCCAACTCTGTGGTATCGATTTCGCCCTTGTAAAGAGGATCCAGAAGTGGCCAGCGGGCTAGATCGTCTGTAGTATAGCCCGCCTGCTCAGCCTGGGAGACGTTGAGGTAGGTCCCTGTATAATTTGTGTAGACACCCTCTCCTTCTTTCTGGTTGCTGAATCCCACGCCCACTGGCTGACTGAGGAACAGCATGTTGCTGACCTCATTCCAACTGTATGGATTGAGGTAGCTGGTGAGATTCTCAGAAATTCTGCATGGTCCAAGTTCTTCGAAAAGGCCGATCAAGGAATCTGAGCCAGGTCCACCATTGAGCCACAGAGTGAAGTCGTCAGCCGCTGGATCGCGTCGGCTCTCGAAGAACCAGAAGAAGACGTGGATATTTGGTGCCACATCGACATAACCAGAATAGCTGTTCACACCTTCTGTAGTTTCGCAGACGCCTTCCTTGCCAGGCTCCTTGTACCGAATCTTGACTCCCGTGGGTGTAGTAATGGTCGTGACATTGCTTGCTTCCTACATACTGTTAGCTAAATTGTAATCCTTGATGTTCTGCCAAACTCACCTTAGGATAGTATTGTCGCTTCACATGTTCCTGCTTAGAGTGAATATGGAATCTCGGGCCAAGAGAGGCTGATGTCAACGAAGCTGCAGAGAGCAGGCAAGCAGCCACAGCACAAGCGCGCTGAAAGATCATTGTCGCTGCTGTGCCTTGGCTTAGGCAAAGAGCCCAACTTTTCGTGCAGTGGTTTTAACCGAGCAGAGGTGTATGACGACCAATTCGTCTCAGAAACCACAGTCAGATCCGGCTGTCAATTCTCAATCGTTGTAGAGCCGGGGAACAGACTCCAATGCAAATGCAAAGAATATTTATCGAGGCAGTGCGTCTTCCGGAATTTTGAATACGAGATTACAAGCGATCTTCAATGCTCGTTATCAGTGAAATTGAATCCTGCCGGAGCACACATCCATCTGCAGAGCGCCTGCTCCTTCTGGATCGTTGAGGATGCTTTCTTGTTCGTCGCGTGCCATCGCGACTATTGTTGCTGTGCGACTCAAGGCGCTAGCGTGGCCGCAATGTTGCATCGAGAGCTGGAAACATGCGGGGATGGCAATTGTAGTGACGTTGTCGACCGCGATAAGATCAAGGAACAGGCTTAAAGCACACGCGAAGTCTTGTGAGCTGCCTGCATTGGTATAGATCCATCTGAGACCCCAGCCATCGCGGTGCATTGCGGTCAGCAAAGCTTTGGCAAGATTGGACGGAAGCTTTCAACAAGCTTCGGGTTTGCGCGGCTCAATAGATTGCCGGTCCGGCTTGGGTGGTTCAACCTTGCCACTCGTTTGTTGTGCAACCACAAACACGTCTGTGATACCGTGCTGTGCCCCCCAGCACGTCTTGTATCAGTGAGCAATCCTGGGGTCAAGATGCTCGCAGGTGTGTGCTTGGGAAAGAAGCACCCATGAGTCGGAATTCTCCCACACCGCAAGTCCGGGCTCTGGTGCACTCACGACGGCACCTGTTTAGAGGTTTGCAGCCCCAAAGAAAAGCGGTCTATCCTGTCTCAATTCGATTCTCCTGAGAAATACAACACAAGCGGACTCATGCCGTCGGTGAGGAGATTTGGACGTCTGAGGACTGGACAGCATCGCAATTTGACAAGCAAGCCTGCGACCATTGGCATAGGAGCGGAATGGACGTACCCAGGTACATCACACATGGCTCATGTTCTGATGCAGTTTTGCGTGAGTAGCAGCGCTAATCATGTTGGATGACTGGAGTATAGGTTGGCTGTCGCCCTCAAGCTCTGCATACTGCGTTGCCGACGGCAGTTCTGCAAGCAGATGGACCTTTCTATCTGGAAGTTCGGAAACATCTTTCTCCCAGTCGGCGCCGCTTGGTAATTCTGGAAGGTCCTTATTTGCGGTGGGAGCTTCAACACAGTGGAATCTAGCGTCTGCAGAATCTGGGGCCTCTTGGATAGAAGAGCTAGCATCGAGCTCGTGCATAGAATGTCCTAGCTCGTCCGGCGTGTAAAGCTGCGTAATCACGATCGCGAACTTTCGCTCTTCACGCTTGCGCTCACGGTCTTCCTTGTTTCCGTACCAATGCGCTTCTCGTTGGAACAGCTTGCTCTGCTGATTTGGCGACTTTAAGGCAGACTCGCTGAGCTCCAGTCTCGCAAGAAGACCTCGTTCGGCGAAGTACCTCTCATTCCATTGACGAAGAAGCTCTCCGAGACTGGACTCTGATTCTTCCGCAAGACCAGCCTTAATCTTATCTTCTTGATACCGTCGACTCTTATTGCGAGCGATGTGGACTGAGTCTGGCGTACCGATTCCAGCCACGACTCCTGCACCGAACGCCCATACCTTCATACGTTCCTTTGTCGAAAGCTTTGTAGTCTCGACAATCGATTCCGTGAACCGCTCCCATTTGATTGGATGCACGCGAAGATCGAAGAGAGCAGGGTGATATGGGAAACCGCTTGCTAAGGTGGGCCCTTTCGTATGGACTCGCACGGAAGGCGGAGCTTGTGAGTCGGTGCTGGTAGCTGAAGATGGTACACTTGTGGGAGACTTGAGAGATTTCGAAGAGCTGGTCGCAATCGATGATGTTCGGGCAGGTCTGACAGCAGTAACGACAGGACTGTCAGGTTGTATACGCTCGTTCGTGTCTGAACTTGTGCTCGCTCGGGACGCTGCTAAGAACTCCTGCTTCGCTTCCTCTGCAGTTAGGACTCTTTGTCCCTGTCGCGAGCTGAATCTATCTGCGGCAGATAACGCGCCTAAAACGGCGGCTGCGTGAATTATGGGCATCTTCTTAGCAGTAGAGATTCGAAGTAGAACCCCTTGCACTATTGAGGAGGTGAAGGATCAAGTGCGAGGGCATCGGAACATTATTCCATTTCACGTCTCGCGTGTTGATCCGGTTCCACGAACGCCATGTTCTTGGCCGAGCGCGGTAGCCATGGTATCATTGGAACGTGAGCTGAAACTGGGAAGATTTTGTGTTGCGACACGCTGCAGATCATCATCGTGTTCGCGATGCGATCCTTCGATGTAAAGTGTCGTCACGGGCTGGCTCAGCAGGGCAATGAAGGCGCTCGGAAGTGAGCCGATGCTCAGCAGACCGTGGCAGACCATACGAACCTCCGTCTTCGGATTATCAGTGATCTCCATCTACTGTATAATATGATTATGTTGCAGCCTGGACGCAGTCGTGAAGAACAACATTGGCGATGCGATGATCAGAGATCGTTTCCCCGCCGCTGTGACCCCTGTCCACGGGGCCAAGTGGAACTGGTTGCCAACACCACTACAGGTCATGATATTCGCTCTGCCACCTGGTCTTGATCTCAGACCTTCCGACCATCAAGATGAGTTCGCATAGCCATCATGTCGCCGATTGCCATCAGCATGCTACCCGTGCGATCCCGTCTTGAAGTGCAAGACCGGGCTCCTAATGACCAAAATTCCTGATCACAGGTCTTTGGCTGCTTCATGGCCATCATAAGCACCTACGGCATCGCAACTTCATTCGGTGTGTATCATGCTCACTACGAGCTCGAATTCGAATGATCTTAGTCTTCCGCCACGCGCCCTTGGACTGGAGCTGCCCAAGTATTCCTGCTTGGCTTCGTATGCTTCATTGCAGGATCAATGACCTTTGCAAGCCAACTATGTAAGTGACTAAGAAGAAACCGATTCACTTCTCACAGTGGCAGATTGCTACACCGACGTAACTCGAGTAACGCTCGTTTGGACAACTTTGGATGGCGAGATAGTATTCGGAGACTCTCCTGTAAGTTTGGCGAGTCGGTCTGCCAGTATCTCACGCCAGAACTGTCAGTACTGTTTCCGATAGGCAAGAGATCGATACTGCAATTTCGCCAATTGTATCACATCGCCACAAATCTTGCTGCGTCACCGGAGTTTCGTACACTGTCTCAAACTATGGAAACTCACGAAAGTGCCATGCAACACCGGGTACCCCTGCAAAACGTCCAGCTATACATATATCCGATGCATCCAGGCGTGCGGCTCTGTTCACCACTCTCACGACATCAGTATTTCTCTCACTTCAAGGAGCTGCGTCCTGCTGGGAGGGCAGCAAAATGACGCCAAATCCTCGCAAGTCCAAGAGCACACAGTCAAAGAAGCCATCCAAACCGAAAAGAGTTCCCGATGTACCTATAGCAGATTATTGCCAGTACAACACCACAGCATATCCACTCTTCTCCAGAGGCATCGCTTTCAGAGTGGTAGATAACAGTCCAAGCAAGATCGACAGGAAAGACTCAATCGCACCCATCCCGGAAGATGCCATCCCGGAAGAGGAGACGAAGACAGAAATCACTCTAGAGAGTCCTCACTCACCATCGCTCAACACCCGAGCCTTAGCAAAGCTCCACATCTCGGATCACAGCGTGAAAGATGTCAAAAATGACGATCCCGTCTCAGCCATATCGACAAGAAGTACCGATACCAGCTTTACCAACGCCAGCACCATGACCAGCAGTACAGCCAGCACAACCTTCACAGGACAAATCTCCCTCTTCCCGACCCTCTCCTCAGCCCACACCATCCTCAACAACCCAAAGGACACCAACAGCGGCTTCAGCATCCTCTACACATCCTGGGACCGAGCTCTAGGCCAATCTCGCTGGCTTCAACGCTGCAACCCATCCTCCACCAATATCTCAATTCAGGCCTTGGACCTCGATCTACTGTCCTACTACACACCAATCTACTCCTCATGTCTCCTCGTCGAAGAACTCCACAGAAGAAAACTTGGCCGAAACTTACGAACGCGCAACTTCGACGAGGAAATATTACTATATTCCAACGTCCTCGACATGGAAATCGGAAGACTAATCGAAATCCCTGCTGGAGGAATTTCTCGTTCATTATCCACATATTTCGGTACGATATTTTTGCCAAAAGAAACTTGGGAGGAGATCGAGTACTATTCTCAGAACGAGGAAGAGGATGTGAGGAAAGAGAGTCCGGAGATGTATTATCGAAGTCCGTTTCGTACAGGGACAGGAGATGTGAAGAAGCTGGATTCGGTGTTAAGTTGGTTTTATCTTGAGATTTACAGGTGTAGGGGATGGTTAGATGAAGGGAAGTTGTTGCAATTGGTGACAACAATGAGTGAGATGAAGGGGAAGATATATGGATCTTTTGAGGTTAGGCTGGGCGAGCAGATGATGGCGCAACAGAGAGGGAGATGTTCAAGTGTGTCGGCAATATAAGCGTGTTGTGAGAGATGACTGGTGTTTATGTTGACAACAGAACTGATTCGTGACAGTTGTGAGGAAACAGTACCAGCAATCAAGTATGAATGTGATAGATATAGACATGAGTATTAAGTTTTGATGTCTTGATACATTATCATAAATATCTCTCTCTCAAATTACAAGAAGGACAACACATTACACATGCTTGTTTCCTAATGGGTATTTGTTATTCAAAAACCTTGACACCAGTTTGCGTCCGTACAATCGTGAAAGCATAGACACGTTACGAGATCTTCTCCGTATCAGCTCTGTTGCTGCTCCTGCCGGCAGTGCTGTCATTCAAACTCAGCCTATCGTAGTCGCGGTTCGAAGAGGCATTGCTGCGCTACTTCTATGTTGCGCGGTCGAAGGATGATCGCTCGAAGGAGTGACTATTCGTACCTGTTAGTCGATCTGTCAGCCAAATAGCTGCTTACCTGAGCTTGAATTTAGGATTGTACATACTCATCCTTGATGCCCCGCTCATTGCTGTCAATGAAGCTTCCTCGGGTGTGGTTGCTTCGGGTGCTCTTCTTGCGGCCGAAGTAGCCCTTGGACTTGGTGTTCTTGTTCTTGCCAACGCTGCCGCCTACACAGAAGAGCACTGCTGCAAAGAGGAAGCAAGCTGTCGACGCCCAGGAGAAAGCGTATGCCTTGACGCCGAGGGAAGCAGATTGGTTGTTGCTGCGGAAAGCATTGCGTGCCTTGACGGTCCATGCGCTGTCGAAGTATATTAGTTTACCCGATTGAGACAAAGGCAGAAATTTACTCACGTCATGAGGGAAGAGCATAGAGCCTGGAAGACGAAGGCCAGGAGCGCGAAGAAGCCGGTCATGTAGGCACCAAGACGCGCAAAGTACGCGGCAATGCTGGCCAAGAATGTGCAGACTGAGAAGAATAGTGCAACCAGGTAGAATGCCCACGCGACACGGCTGAGATAGTAATATGAGTTGGTGCCAATGAATTGCTCTGGCACTCCAGTCGTGGTTCCAAAGTTCCTCACTGGGCTGAATGGAATGGCTGCGCCCTTTGGATTGCAGTTCGCGTTGCGGCCACCATCAACACCGCAGATAGCCAGATACGTCCATCGCGCAGGGTCTCGGAAGTGGTCATTCCCACCTGTGATGCCTGTAGTGTCTGCTTGCAGGAAGTAGACCTGGTTCAATGGCGAACTGTTGAGACCTGACAGGATGACCAGGAATTCCATAACAATGCCTCCTGCGACGAGGAGCACGGCGGTGAACGCCAGGATAGCACCTGGTTAACTGCATTAGTACGCGTCGTAAGTCTCATCGATCAATGTGGGAGCTGGACTCACGTGAAGCTGGCATTGTGTCTGATGTGTGCGACGAAAGTCGTTCGGCAGCGAGCAGCGGACAGGGGAGATGCTCGTTACAGAAGGCGTGTCAGATCTGGCCTGGTTGGATGATGTTGTTCCTTGAGGGATTGGAATAGGGGAAACAAAACACGCGCTCCTTGAAACGGCTCGCCCGCTGGTACTATGGTTCTCAGGACTGGTACTGTGTATTAAACAAGAATGTTCGCAGGTCGGGGTAAGGATGCAGAACTTGAGGTGCAGGTGATTTTAGGTGACCAGTGTATAGCAGAGCTCTGGCCGCTGCTTGGTATGTGACGTGGTCGATCGTTAGGTCGCGGTTTGGCGGTGCGTGATATCAAAGGCGCAGAAAGCTTGCTGGCGCGAAAGCTACGAGGAATATGACGTTGCCCAGAACTCAATCGCTGCCAGGGTGACGGCTATGCACACGTTCGCTCCGGACCGAAGGATTCTTGGATTATTGGGAGTCGAAGTTGGAAGAATTTTCCTAGGTGAATGAAGTGCTCGTAGAGTTGTCAGGATAGACGTTACGATCAGCTGGAAGCGTGAGGTCGAACAATGATTGCTTTGCTGCGTTCCACGAGCCTTGACAATGAAGTCATGGCAACGCGAGACGGCATCCCAGCTGCACGGTAGATCTCCTGCAAGGACTACGATCACATGTGGCTTGGCTGTGAGACCTGGAACTTGAATTGCTACGTGAGTGTGTGCGCGTGAGTTGGTGGTGCTCTCTGTGGTGCTTCGTGTGCTCCTCGGCCGGCAAGCTCCATCGCTGAGCTCTGCTTGGTTGTTTGTTCGTTCGCATCCAAGCTGTTCGAAGTCAGCCCTTAACCAACCGGCAGTCTGCAACATGACCACTGTGGTGTGGCCGGCGATAGCGCCAGAAGACTTGGTCAAAGAAGAAGAAGCCACACTGACGCGTGAGCTCGAATGGCTGCTAGGCTCCCTGCAAGACACACTCCGCAGCTTGAAGGAGGGTCTGGAGGAGTGTGCCGAGCTGCTTGCGCCCAAAGAGCCTGGGTCTACATTGGTGCTATCTTCACTGCGGTCAGAAAACCTGAAAGGCTTCATCACCAGAGTGGGGACCAGGATCGTAAAGGGTGACATCCAGCTCCGACTGCCATCGCTGCCTCCGCCTAAGGGTCACAGCAGCTACAGGCTGTCGGTGTCGAGTCTACCCACAGCGGGAACCATCGTGCTCTCACAGCTTACGACTACGCGCACACTAATCAACGCCTGTCTCGATGTCGTGGATGCGACGCAGTGGACAGGCGATAGCAAGAATGCCAACTTCATCTCAGGGCAGTTGCGGCTGCTACACGACAATATTCAGGAAGCAAAGTCTGCGCTGAAGGGATGGACAGAGAATCAGAAAGCATGGCACGAGGATCCGATCGATGAGAATGCCTTCAATCCACCACTACCTGCGAACGTCTCGCTCCACATCTCGGTGTCCGAAGCAGCAGTTCTGCTGTTTGTACGCACCCTCGAAGTCGCCTACCCGAACACAGGCACGAACACACCGTTGGCGCTCAGTACGCCGTCCGGTGGAGCATCTTACAGCGGGTTCTCGTTGCGCGAGCGCTTGGGAGCTGTACTTGGAGGCGGGCAGAAAGCATTTCACGATGAGGCGCATGAGGTCTTCACATACAAGGGAACCGAAGTCCGCGTGAGAGAGAAGGTCAGAGTTGAATCGCAAGACCCGAGTCTGATGGCTGCCATGGCTAAGCTGGGAGCACTTGAGCGAAATGTGGCTCTTTCGCGACGTGCTTTAGGCGTAGTCATGGGCCAAGAGCATGAGGAGGGCTGAATCCTCAACATCAGTATTGCATAGCATTCTATGCAGTTGGATACCGCGATTATTGCCCGGAGAACAGTTCCAGGCACAATTTCTCTTTGTTGAGAGCGCGAGCTTGCGCCACAAGCTTCTCCGCGGCTCCGTTCTCGGGATTTGGTGGGCTTGCGTGCTTGACTTGGCCGCCGATCTCTGACTTATCAATGCACGAACACTTATCAAAGTATTTGCTTTGCCACGACCTGTGCCTAGGAGATACTGCTGCGACTCCAGGACTAAAGGCCTTGTTATCTTTACTGCATTTCTGGTCGCTTGCACGGTCTCCGGTCTTGTAGAGAGCGACAGCGTTTCCCATTGTCCTCATACAAATTTGCCATGGCGCCCGCATTACTCACTGCGGTAGACTCGACTGCCCATGTGCACCTTATAATTGGATCAAACCCTCTGGCTGGAGCACGATGTGTTAGATCGATCGAAGTTGGTGCGAAACCAATACTCATCGCTCCCGCGAATGCGACGATACATTACGGCCTCGCGAAGAGAATCGAAGAAAAAGCTGTGCAATGGGTGCAGAAGGAATTTGAAGAGAGTGATCTCACAACACTTGGTCGAGAAGAGGTAGATCACATTGTAGATGCGGTCTTCGTGACCTCTGGCGGGAAGAGCGAGCTTGCCACAAGGATAAGCACGATTTGTAGAAGATTACGGATACCAATCAATGTCGCAGATGCGCCGAACTTGTGCACATTCACACTTCTGAGCACGCATAGCTCTGGTCCTTTGCAGATTGGTGTGACGACAAGTGGTAAAGGTTGCAAATTGGCATCAAGGATACGAAGAGAAATCGCTGCTGCTCTGCCTCAGGACTTGGGTTCTGCAGTAGAACGTTTAGGCACTGTGCGAAGAAAGATTTGGGAGCAAGATCATGCCAATGAAGGCAGCGCAGATCCAGAAGCAGAAGATGAGGAGTCAGGGCAAAATGCTGCATTCAACAAGCTCGTGCTTCCCACGGACGCGGAAGCAGCAAAGGCTCGTAGGATGAGATGGCTGGCACAGATTTGCGAGTACTGGCCATTGCGACGACTTGCAGCAATCACAGACGAAGACGTGGAGCAGATTCTCCGAGCATATAAGCAAGAGGGCGTGTCTTCGCAACTAGGCGAAGAGAAGGCTCCAATCAGTGTAGCTGCAATCGATGCACGACGCAATCGAGGCCGGATCATTCTTGCTGGATCTGGACCCGGCCATCCTGATCTTCTCACAACGGCGACCTTAAAGGCGATTTGGAGTGCAGACCTCATCCTTGCAGACAAGCTGGTGCCGGCGCCGGTGCTAGAGCTTGTTCCTAGAAGAACGCCTATCAAGATTGCTCGCAAGTTCCCTGGAAACGCCGATCAAGCGCAGGATGAACTGCATAGCATGGCACTCGAAGCAATCCAGCAAGGACAGACAGTATTACGCCTGAAGCAAGGAGATCCGTATCTCTACGGTCGCGGAGCTGAAGAAGTGGCTTTCTTCCGCGAGCATGGTTACGAGGCAGTGGTACTACCTGGCGTCACATCGTCACTCAGTGGCCCACTATTTGCACAGATACCCGTAACGCATCGCAGCGTCAGCGACCAGGTGCTGGTCTGCACAGGAACTGGTCGCAAAGGTGCCTCGCCAAATCCTCCCGCCTATCTTTCGAATCAGACTGTGGTGTTTCTGATGGCATTGCATAGATTGCAGGACCTGATCACCAGCCTGGTCGACCATAAGACTACTCCTTATCCGCCAAGTACGCCCTGTGCGGTGATCGAGCGTGCTTCTTGCCCCGACCAGCGTGTCATCCGGACGACACTGGAACATGTGTGCATGGCAATCGAGGAAGAAGGCTCGCGGCCGCCTGGACTACTTGTTGTGGGCAACGCTTGCGAAGTGCTTCAAAAGCCTGTGCAGAAGTGGGTTGTCGAGGATGGGTTCCAAGGTTTGGACGCGCTGGATGGAATGGGAGAAGCTGCTGGCAGTCTAGATGGGCTGAGAGAGGCCTTGATCTCCATGCCTGGCACTCCTCATATGGAGAGCGAGAAGATACTTGCAGCGCCTGTCACGGTCTAATCGACAAATCGGCAAGACGATGAACAAGCCAAACACGTGACTCAATTTCCGATTTCTCTTCCGACCCGATACTGATGCTTTTGACCACCAGAAGTCTACCTCAAGCCAAGTTTCCACCTTCGTCAGTGATCGACACATCATCACGCCTCGGTGCTCTGTACTCTGTCTCGTCTTGTTGCGAAGTAAAGCTGGGAAGCGAATACCTTCGTACGCGGCGGATATACGTCTTCATGGACATACTTGCAATGATGCAGCGCTCGTTCAAGGAGTCGCGCTCAAGCATAGACAGCAACCTCACTTCTGCGGCTCACGCTCGAAAAGGCTACTGCTTGATGAAGATCGCCCACAAAGATTGACGAAAGCAGGTGCCACGACAAACACTAATGCAACGAATACAGCTTATCCTTCCGAGCACGACTCGCAATTGGAGAACAGTGGAGAAACTGAAGCTATAGGACATTCCCGTATTTTGCTTCCGATGAAGATACATCTCAAATGTCGATGGGCATCTTACATATACGAGATGCTGCTGTTGCTGCATTGTGGTACGCTAGCCTTATGAATGAATATACAAGAGAAAAGCCTCGCTGCAACTGGATTGGGAACAACGACACGTTCACATTTGAAGCATTTCCAGGCAGAGCCGGCTTCAGGGCCATCCAACAACCATGGCATCTTTCCTGCGCTTAGCACTATCATTTTTGCCACTGATCGCAGCAACTCCGGCGCCTCAGCTAGGTGGCCTTCTACCAGGGCCACAGAAGACACTTGATTATGGAACATTCAAAGGCAACCAGGCCTTTGCTGGCGTTGACAGCTACCTGGGAATGCCGTTCGCCATCTCTGGCCGCTTTCAGAATCCCAGAGTGATCGGATCACAAGACAAGCTTACAGGAGTCCAAGATGCAACTAAATATGGTCTCGCGTGTCCTCAACAACAGCTAGTCGCTTCACCATTATACAGCGAGAATGCTGAGATCGGAGGCCTGCTCGCAGCTGTTGAGCAGATTGCATTTGCTCCAGTGGGAAACCAGAATCAAGGAGAGGACTGCTTGACGATCAATGTCCAGATCCCATCAGGCGTGAACAGCACTAAAGGACTTCCAGTTATGATGTGGATATTTGGCGGAGGCTTTGAGTTGGGCAGTAGTGCTTCTTTAGGATCTGAGGCGACTGCTATACAGGGACTTATCTACCAAGGTGCGAAGATTGTGCAACGGTCTGTGGAGATGGGACAGCCAATTGTCTTTGTGAGTGCCAATTACCGCGTAAATGCCTTCGGAACTTTGGCAAGCCAGGAGATGACCGATGGCGGAGTGTCGAACTTGGCTTTGAAGGACCAAAGAGTCGCTATGCAATGGGTGCAGAAATACATCTCCAATTTTGGAGGCGACAAGACGAGGGTCACCCTTTTCGGCGAGAGCGCGGGCTCCATGTCCATCGCTACGCACATGTTGTTGAACGACGGCAATAACGAAGGCTTGTTCTCGGGAGCAATCATGGCTTCTGGCGCGATTATCAAGGTGAAGGATTACCATCAAGAACAAGTCACCTTTGACTTCATCGCATCGCAAGCAGGTTGCGGCACATCTTCCAACAAGCTCGCTTGCCTGCGAACAGCAGACTACAACAAGATCTACAATGCTGTCCAGAAGATCCCAAACTTCTTCGGCTATACATCGACCAAAGTACCCTGGTACCCTCGACCAGACGGCAAATATCTCAAAGACTCACCTCATCGCCTCCTCCGAAGCGGTAAGATTGCTCAAATCCCTTTCATGGTTGGCGACATGAAGGATGAGGGGACCTTGTTCTCCGTTGCTCCTCAACTCAACATTACCAATGATGCCGACTTTCAATCGTTCTGGAAAGATATTTTCTTTCAGACTCTGTCGCCAGCACAAATCAAGGCATTCACGGACCAGTACTCGCAAGATCCAGCACAAGGTTCGCCGTACGATACTGGAGCTCTAAATGCTATCGGACCACAGTATAAACGCCTCGCTTCAGCCGTAGGAGACTACACATTCGAAGCAGGCCGACGAGATCTTTTGGAACACGCGTATGGAAAGATGAAGATGTGGACTTATCAGCAAGTGCAGTCAATGTGAGCTTCCTACATACCCTTCATATCTCCACAGCATACTAACATATATCTTCCAGTCCCATCCTAGGCCAACTCCCCGCCCTCACCTCTCTCACTGGCCTCCCAATCCTAGGCTCCTTCCACGTCTCCGACGTAGTCCTAAACTCCTTCGGCACCGTGCCCCCAGCAATTTCCAAAAACACCAGAAACATTATGTCAACGTACATCTCCTTCGTCAACACGCACGATCCGAACAATCACGGCTTATCAGACCTCCCAAATTGGCCGCAATGGGATCCAACCAACAAGGCAATGTTCCGGTATAAAGAAGATGGACCAGATATTATCAAAGATAACTACCGTGAAAAACAGATGAGGTTTATTAATGATAATGCGGATACTTATGTTTATTAGTACTGGAGACTATGTTATTGCAGTATTGAAAATGTCATGAGCGATTGTATCTAATATGTTTCTCACTAGTTCTCCTGATCCAAAGTGCTGCACCCGTTGTCGAAGATCAAATTCACAGCCCTTCTCTGCAACTTCATGCCATTTTCTCCACATCGGCATCGAAGCCCATTTCAAAACGAAATCGACATCGCCTTGCAAGTTCTCGATGGTAATGCCGAACTTCGGAGATTCAAGATCACTTTCTTCATAGGTACCTTGGACCTAAACCGTCTGGCCAGCATTCGGATCAGTTGACAGTACGAGCGATGGTCCTTGGGCAGTCTAGTCTCGAGTATCGGGCAATAGAGCGCACATTTTGCTAGTTACGAAGACTACTTCACTTCCCTCTTCTCATCCTCATCAGACAGCACCTTATCAACCACACTCCCTCCCCTCCCCTTCTCCTCACTTTCCACATCATCCCCATCAATCTCCTTCCCCTTCTTCCTCCACCTCCTCTCCACCCACACAGGATCCTCACCCTTCTCAAACGCCTCATGAAAAATCGCGTCCAAAGTCTCCAATTTATGCCCATTCGTCTCGGGAAATGTAAAATAAATGATCGGAATAAACGCAAGATTAAAACAGAAAAACACAAAATACGTCTTCCAAGCAATCGTATTGATCATAATCGGAGCAAGTTGGACGACCGCATAATTGAAAATCCAATTCGAGCAAGTACTAAGACCAGCAGCTTGAGCACGGATTCGGATGGGTGTGACTTCAGCGGGATAGAGCCATGTGACTCCGAGCCAGCCTAGAGCGAAGAAGGAATCGTAGACGAAGATGAAGACTGTCGCGGCGAGGGCCGGGGCTTTGTTTTGTTGGGTTGCGAAACGGAGGCATGCGCCGATGATGAGGAGGGAGAAGGCCATGCCTGCTGCGCCGAACATCATGAGGAAGCGACGGCCGAGACGATCGACGACGAAGAGGGCGAGGACTGCGGCGAGGAAGTATTCGGTTCCGAGCCAGCCTGTGAGGAAACGGGAGAGGGCGCCGTCGAAGCCCAAAGAGTCCTCGAAGACGGTTGTTGCGTAGTAGGTTACGAGGTTGATGCCGCCTGGGAGGGGAGGAGGCCTTGTTAGCGGACTTGTTGACATGCTAATGAGCACGAGAATATCTTACCGATCTGTTGGAAGGCTTGCGATGAGATACCAGCAGAAGCACGCCAGAGGTTCATTTCGCGACCATTGCTAAAGAACTCGCGCCAGGTAAGCTTCTTCCCATCACTAACTGCATTAATCTGCCTAATCTCCTTGATGTCCTTTTGAACTTGATCAGAATCGGGAGGAGCATTCTCGAGATGGCCCATGATCTCGGCTGCTTCTTCAACTTTATTGTGCTTCAGAAGCCACCGAGGAGATTCGGGAAAGCAGAGAATGCCAATGATGAGGAGGATCGCGAAAAAGATCTGGAAGCCGATAGGAAAGCTGCAAGACGTTATCAGCAAGAGTCCCATTGCATCAGTATCGTTAGGGAACTTGACTTACCGCCATTGAAAAGATCCACGATCGGTGACGAACCAGAAACCATAGTTCAGCCAATAAGAGATCGTGATCCCGAGTGTAATTAAAGCTCCTTCGAACAACACCAGAAAACCTCGAATCTTTGGTGGCGCGATCTCAGATTGATAGACTGGTATAGTCGAAGTATTCATGCCGTTCCCAATTCCGGTCACGATCCTTCCCACAATGATCGATGCAAGATCCACTGATGCAGTCTGTATAATGGCTCCCACAATCATGATACAAGCTCCAGTCAAGATCGATCTTCTTCGTCCAAGCTTGTCACCAAATGCAATGATTCCAATTGCGCCAAAGAGGCATCCGGTTTCGTAGATCGCGACTACGAGGGCTTGGATAGCGCCGGACTTGTTCATGGGGTCCATCTGTGGAAATGTCTTGAGGAAGATCGGCTCAGTGATGATACCGCTCATCACGCCCTCTACACTCCCATTAGCATTCCTCAAAGCATTCATTGCAGCTGCAATACTTACGATCATATCCAAGCAACAAGAAACCACTAGATCCAGTAACACATACTCCAATCTGCAAAGCTCGGCCATTGAGCCTGCCACCAAGCAGGCCCTTGTGCCTGAATATTGAAGCCATGGTTTCCAAGGAATGACCAAGAGAGAAAGAAGCTTCACATACTTACGGTTGTATGGTATAAGCTATGCGACAAGACGCTATGACAAACGACTTTCGGCAAAGGCGCGTGTGTGGTTTCTGTCCTCGCGTGCCCCAAGACCGCGGGAGGGGCGTGCTGTGAAAGCTCGCCATATGGATGCGGTCAGATGGAGCCAAAATGGTGATGAGAGAAGAGTGTATATTGCTGCGCTTGATGTCATTCGTTGTTTGGTAGACGCGGGAAGCAAGAGCCGACTACAATGCGGCTTGAAAGTCATCCTTCATTTTTTTCCCGCGCTACTGGTGCTATTGATGGTCTTCGAAGGCAACGCTGTGCTAGAACTAGGTCGTCTGGGAGTAGAGGCTGATGCTCTCAAGTCTGATTGTGAGATTTCATTTCGCCTTTACTGCCTGGTCCAAGAGTTCTACAGCATATGGGAGCCTGAGTACTTCCTCAAATCTGTGCTGCGGTGCAGATCTGCTTCCGATGCGATGATCCTTCAAAAGATCACATTGCGGTAAGGTTTCGAGGTGACGTGGGTGTTTGAATTAAACTCGAGCCTCATCACGCGATGCAGGACCTCGAGACGGCGCGGAAAGCCAATCAATGATTGCGCCGGATCAACAAGTTCTCTGCAAAGCAAATGGCGGTAAGAAGCATTTCTTGTGAAGAGTGGTGTGATCGTGTTGAAGTTTGGACGCGTAGATGGAGAAAGAACGACTGGGGTCGGCAGGCACGCTGAACAGCCTGGATCGCCCCTGCATCGAGTAAAGCAGATCAGTCAGCATGCCAGAAAATGCTTCATTCCCATGCGCCGCTGTCTATGAGACCTGATATCTATCCTTCGTATCCTTTTTCCAGCGGACTGTGCTCTCAAAGTCTAGTCCATATCGCAATACATCAAGTGCAGTACCAAACTCGTTCTCTACAACTGATCAAGCAGACCCTCAGCCTCGAGCAGGAGCACGATCTGGTGCACGGCAGTTCTCACATTGACCTTAGTAATGTCAACAGTGAGGTCGGCCTCCTTGTCCTTTGGCTCCTCATATGGGTCGTCAACGCCAGTGAAACCCTTGATCTCGCCACGGCGAGCCTTGGCATACACGCCTCGCTTGTCGGTCTTCTCGGCGTACTCGAGAGGAGTGGCGACGTGGACAAGGTAGAATGAGCCGTGCTTCTCAACAATCTCGCGAGCAGCCTTTCGTGACTGTGCGAATGGTGCAATTGGCGCAGCAATGACAGCCGCACCAGCACGAGTGAGCTCGGATGCGACAAAGCCAATGCGCTGGATGTTCTTGTCGCGGTCCTCGCGAGAGAAGCCAAGCTCGGAGGAGAGCTCAGAGCGGACAGTCTCACCGAGCAGGAGAGAGACAGATCGGCCTCCCTGCTGGTTCAATGTGACATTCAAGGCACGAGCAATGGCGTCCTTGCCAGAATTGGTATATCCAGTGAGGAAGATCGTGAAACCTTGCTTGTTGCGTGGTGGGTGAGATTCGCGAAGAACCTTGACAACCTCTGGGTAGGAGAACCATTCTGGGATGTCACCACCTGTTCGCAGACGACGGCGAAGCTCTGTGCCCGAAATGTCAAGAGTCCTGACCTCCTTTGGAACCTCGTCCTTCGGTCTGTACTCGTCGGTGTCTGGAAGGTAGGTCATCTGCTGGAATGGCACTACCTCAATTCCAAGCTCATCCCTGTACTTCTCAACTGCAAATTGTGCATCGTATGGTCCGTAAAACTCTTCACCCTTGCTGTTCTTGCCTGGACCGGCGTGGTCACGACCGACGATAAAGTGAGTGGCACCGTGGTTCTTGCGGATGATGGCGTGCCAGATGGCCTCGCGAGGACCACCCATACGCATAGCGAGAGGAAGGAGACCGAGCACAGCCATGCCGTTAGGGTAACGTGGGAGCAAGGCCTGGTAGACACGCACACGAGTAAAGTGGTCGATGTCACCTGGCTTGGTCATACCAACGACTGGGTGGATCAGGACGTTGGCTTGGCGAGCACGAGCAGCGCGAACAGTAAGCTCACGATGAGCACGATGCATGGGGTTTCGGGTCTGAAATGCGACAACTCTGGACCAGCCGAGCTTGTCAAAGTGCTGGCGAAGCTCAGCAGGTGTGTAGCGGAGGCCGACATAGTCGTAGTGCTGAAGACGATCGATGGCTTCGATCTTGCCTCCCACGTAGAACTCGCCAGTCTGGTTGAAGAGAAACTTGACAGCTGGGTGCTCTGGGTCACCGCCGAAAACTTCCTTGGCCTCCTTCTGCTTGTCAGGTGTGTAGACATCCTCAACGTTGATTATACCAAGATTGCGGTCATCACGGGAGTCGCGAAGAGTAAGACGCGCACCAGGCTTGACTCCCAACTCTTCAATCTCCTTCTTGTTCAAGTCCAAGCAGATTGGCATGGAGAAGAGGTTGCCGTCAGCAAGACGGTTGTTCTCCACAACGCCATTATAGTCCTTTTCATTCATGAAACCCTCAAGAGGGGAGAAACCTCCATTGAGGATCAATTCTAAATCGCACAGCTGGCGGTCTCCGAGGACAATGGCTGGGAGTGTCTCTGCCTCAGCAGAAAGCTGGGCTCGGCGAGGGGCATCGCGGGCAATCAGGTCCTTGAGGACGCCGCCTGAGGAAGCAATGTCAGCCAATTTTGCACCTCATATGTTCGCAAATGGAATCTGCGCATCCTTACCGTGTGGAGGGTTTGCCATCTCGTATTTGTTGTGCTGTGAGGGGAGGATTGTTTCTCGAGCAGATCGCTGGGAAAACTTTCTGACAGGGCTTTGACAGCGCTACGTAACCTTAGTAATTCAAAGGCTGAACCTGCGTCCGACTTTCGGCTCCGTCAGGAACAATTTCTTTGGCGAAGTGGATATAGGGTTGAGAGGTGGAGGAATGAAGAGTGAATGCTGGCGACTGTGCTGGAGCTGCTTTTGAGGAAATCTGGCAAGCTGTTCAACGAGCAGAAGCTGTTCACTAGTACTCCGAGTTGTCACACTGTGAGCACTGATCCTGCGAACGAGCCTCTCAGCCCACGCGAACTGTGTGATCGACAGTAACCCTGCCAAGGCCAGGTACGTAAGTAGTAGCTTGTGGTTTAGCGTGTTGCCGCAAGTGAGTAGCGGGTTTTGATGTAGACGGGATGGTGTTTGTCGTAGATGCAGTGTTTTCTGCTCGACAACTCCTCACTCAAAATCAGCAAAACCATTGATGGCATGCTGTCGTCAATTGTGGGATGATGTCGCCATCGTGCCAAGCCATCCTTTGTGAAGGTACGAGCCTTCGACTTGGGATTGTCCTTGCTTTCTTCTCAAAGCTGCTTGAGCCAGCGGAGGTTCATCGGACAGCCACGACCACGTCTCCTGTTGCGTAGTCGTCTGGGGTGTGTGGACGACATTCTCATCTCCGTGCCAGCAGGGTATCAGATCGATCCGTGCGAGAGGTCTGAGCGTATCGGCGGGAGACGACCATGTTTCACTTTCTATCAAGCCGCGACGCCATTTTCGCGTCCGTGGACAGAGGTCAACTTGACAACACGATCATCAGAAACAAGATGCTGGATTCTCGGTGTAGCATCATCCACTCTGCGCCGCTCTGCGCTGAGAATTGTCATCGCGACTCGAATGATGGGACTTGGGGGTCAATTGACGGTCGCGAAGTAACGACCTTGGCGCCACATTACGAATGCATACGGCTACGCGAGACAGCGTCGTGTATTTTCTGGTGGCTATGATAGACAGTGGTTTGCGACCAATATCGTGTGCTGTTCGTCTTGCCTATTGACACCCAATTCTAGGAGATTAACTTCTTTGTTCAAATTGAGCACTACTTGCCATCTTGCATAGCTTACCCAAAGGAAATGCTAAGAGACAGCATGTGCAGCGCCACTTACCTGGCGAATCTCCTCTGCCATGGCGAACGACGAGTACAAACCATTGAACAGCCCTAGCGGAAGCTACGCAGGCCAGGAAGAAGACGCTCTGGTCGACCGAATCCTCCAAAACTTCCCAGAGCGGGCGAGCCAACGAACACGATCTCTCCAAATCATCCGCTACACAGTCGAATTCATCCTAATCCTACTCCTCGGCCTCAACGTCTACTCCATGTTCGGCGGCAAAGTCTCATCCTCAGACACAGGTACAGACCGCCGCGTATCCTCCGGTCCCTTAAACCAACACCCCATCTTCGGCCACGACGAGAACTACATGTCAATAGACCACAAATGGGACTACCTCTGGGAAACCGAACTAGCCGAAGACCACGGAAACATCGCTTTCCCACCCTTCAACGCCTCCGGCTACAGTCTCGATCAAAAACACGACGAAGGCAGTATCGGAATGTTTCATTCCCTACACTGTCTCGCAGGAATTCGAAAAGCTTTGCAAAGAGCTTCCGCGGGCGAGAATATTGGGAAAGATGCACATGATGATCCGCATTGGCCTCATTGTTTGTATTATTTGCGGCAAAGTATTTTGTGTGCGGCGGACGATACTTTTGAGTTGGCGTATGATATTTATGGGAATTTGGAGGGTGATATTGCGGAGGGGGTTTATGATCGTAGGACGTGTAGGGATCCTCAACCGCTTTATGATTTGGTGAGGAAGTATGGGATTGAGAAGAGGGAGAAGGCGGCTGGGAAGAGTGGGCATGATCATGGAAGAATGAGGAGGGGGATGAATGGTGATCGGTTAGAAAGATGAGACTTGATTGCTTGCCTGGAAAAGGAATATTTCCTTGCAGCATGAATTGATGTCCAAGCTACAGGCTACACATGCCTTCCCTGCACCAGAAGGCGCTTCATTTAGCCTCCGTACTCGCGAGCTCTTCTATCGGATGTTGAATCCTTCACTTCCCACCCATGCTTTTTGAATACGCGTGCCAACACCACCGCCATGCTAGAGTAACAAAACAGAAAGTACAGTTTTCATCACTTCTTCCTCAGCACAACAATCCTCGCCTTAACCCCCGCAGCCTTCCTATAATCCTGACTCTCCGTACTAACAACATCAACTTTCCTCGCCTCCTTCAACCTCTCAACCTCAGCCTCATACCCATGACTCTTCCAAATATCATCCAAAATCGTAGCAACAACAATCCCACCTTTCTTCGTCACCCTTATAAACTCCTTAAGCGCCGGATCAGGACCAACATGTCCATGCGTAAGCGTCCCCACACAAGTCACAACATCATAACTCGCATCGTCCTTCTCAGTAATCGGCTTACTCAAATCCACAGGTACAAGTTCTCGATATACAGTCGTCTTCCTCGCAATCTCCAACATTTTCGGTGAGATATCATTCCCATCGATGGTTTTCGCTCCAGCTTGAAATAACGCTAACCCAGCAAGACCAGTACCGCAGCCGCAGTCAAGGATTTCTCCATCGAGACGGCCATTGGCTGCGAGTACGGCTTGGGCTACGAGTTGTGGGGCTACGTAGCCTTGTGCTTCACCTAGGACATCGTCGTTGAATTTCTCGGCCCATTCTTCGTAGAGGGCTCGACAGTCTTCGGGGGATTCTACGTTGTATGCTCGTGTTAGGAATGGGTTATTGGCTGTATTGGTGGTGATTGCTGTTGCCATTGTGGTGTCTTTTATCTTTCTGCTAGCCGGTAATGGTGAAAGGCTCCTGGTTCTGGTTGATAGTTACTGAAGTTGGAAGTGCTGTCCTGCTAGGTGGTTGAGTCTGGTCAAGCTCTCCACGGGGACTGTTCTCCTCTTTCGGGGCTCCGCTCGAATGTCGTCAGAGGGGGACGCCATACTGTGTTTGCCCGCATATAGGCGCTGGATGTACCCGCTGCGTATGTAGCTTCGGCAGTGGATTCCGGGCTCTTAGAAAGGCTCTCGAGAAGTTGAGTGTTCAAGACCTTGTAGTATTCCAAACGTCAGACCATCAAGAAATATAGAAGCATGCCGTGACCAAGACTCAGGCCTAGTCCTAACTTTCTGACTTGATATCCGGGCGGCGACATCGCTCATCGAGAATAGATATTGTCTTTCTATGTCGGCCGGCTGTATCATCTTCTCATGGAAGAATTGCCCACAGAGGCGGCTCGAGAGAATTCTGGCCATTCCGTCTCCTCGGATTCTACGAAATCGGTTGAGGCTGTTTTCCATTTCTCGTGGTCGTTCTTATGCCGAAGCCAGAAATCAGACTTGCCGGCTGCATCTCCACTGCTCGGCAGCCGAGTGCGAGAAGGATTCTGTCCACGGTGACTGTCCCTGGATGACCTGCAATTGGCTATTGGCATTTTCATGATTGGCGTATGAAGTCGTCCACATCTTGAGCTGATATGGATTGCGAGTTGGGGAGGATGGTCGTCTCGACGACAAAGGAAGGAAGGAGGCTCGGCTTTTATTCGGAAATTGAAGAGGCCAGCGACCTTGCCAGCGACCCAGCCACATTGCAGACATCACAGTGCTCATTCACAGACCATGGCCAGACTTGTGCTGAAAATCTGCAAAGCAGTGCTAATACCTAGGAACGTGGCATATAGCGTACGTCCCGCGAAGCTTCTCCAGCTTCCTTCATACATCATGATTTATCTGACATTGTAACTGTAACTGCTTATACATCATCATCAACATCATCAATCTGTCTCTCTTCAAGTCTCTTCGGAAAGCTGTAACTGTTCATTCATATACCTCTCACTCCCTCCACTGCGGCTGCCACTCTTGCCCAGGATAACTCGCACCCCTCATAATCAACTCTTCTTCTCCAACAGTAGGATCATCACGTCTCCCACTATATCCCGTGCTAGGCCTTCTCCTATGCTGAGGTACATGCGGAGCGTTGTAAGCGCTCTGATCATGGCCGGTAGTAAAGCTCCTCTGCATCGGTTGGGGTGGGCGACCACTATAACCTTCTCGATACTGATATTGTGGTTGTTGTTGCTGTTGAGCATAGTATCGACCTTGAGAAGGTGGTCTAGGAGCTTGTTGACGAGGATACCAACCCATTTGTTGGCCGGCAGGAGGATTGATACGTGGGCCTTGGTAAGCGGAGGCTCCTTGCGATGTGGAATGGATGTACATTTGTTGAGGTTGATGCTCAGGGGAGTAGGGTGGGCTGGGATATGCTCCTCTTGTGTCCCCTTCGTCTGGTATGAATGGTATTCTTGGTGGCGGCCGTGGAGGAGGTTGGCCGCGCGCGAAGTGTTCTGGAAAGCCCATTGGTATCTCAGGCTGCGGAGCAGGCGAGATGCCTTGTTGCTGTAGAGCATAATGTTGCTGTTGCTGCTGATAGGGCCCAGGAGGTGGTGAGGCCACCGCGGATCTTGGCGGAGGTGGTGATCCAACTTGCTGGTATTGCTGTGCGTCGTAAAATTCGTCCGTGGCAGCTCGCGCTGGTCCCTCAGGCCGAGCATCAGGAGGTATGTTCCAACTTGATTGTCGAGAATGACCTGGACGCAGAGCAAGTGCGAAGGGAGTCTGCTGGTCGCTATACTCCTTTGCTGGACTGCGTGCTACTTCTTGACTCAATGAACCCATTCGATCTCTATGAGACATTCCGTATCCTCCTGAATCAGATCTGGTCTTGATAGGAGAGATCGAAGCCCCTGACCCAGACCCGAATGGTCGCTGTCCAGTCGGCCAGTATTCACATCTGCCAGATATCGGGTTGGTATATTCTGAACCATAGCTGCCTTCTCGCTGCCTTATTGGACTTGCAGGCGACATAGGCCGCTGATCAGAATAGCCTGATTGCCCGCTTGGCATGTGGAACTGTTGTTGAGCCGCATGAAATTGGCCTGGTAATGGAGGTCCGATGGGTTTCACAGGTCGCCCGAAGCTTGCATCAACAGGTCTGAAAGCCTCAGGAACTTGAGCCATCGGTCGTGCTCGACCAGGTGCAGCACCGAGACTGTGAAGTCGCCTGAATTCGGGCATAGCTTGGCTGCTCATGTTTGGCTGATCGCTCTCTTGAGCTGGAGGGAATGCCTGGGAAGGAAGGGAAGCAGTTCTCTCTTGATCGCGACGCGGCGCGTACCAGCCCTCAGCGGGCGGCACATTTCCAGAAGGCACGAATGAGCCTCCATCATCAATTGACTGTTGAGGTCGCGGTGGATTTGCAGGCTCCGCTTGACGCATAGCCTGCTGCTGTTTGTCAAATGCGCGGCCTTCTCTACGTCGAGCTCTTTCATACTCGGCGTAGCCAGTGACTGCACCTTGTATGGTAGCGCTATCGCTTGGCCGGCTTTGAGGCGCTGGTCGACTTGGTGGAGGCGTCGCTGATGCCCTTGCATCGGCTACTGGAGCGACTTTCTTCAATTTCTTGCTCGATTCCTTGTCAGCCTTCTCGTGGCCAGCTGAAGTACTGCTCCGGCCCAGCAAGCTCTTGAGCCCAGAGAAGCGCTTCTTTGGCTCAAGCTCGATGGCATTTGAAGATGCTCGTTGCGGTTTCGTCAACGTCTTGCGTCCTTTAGCAGAGGAGTCCATGCGCTCCATCGCAGAAACCGGAACTGGACGCGAAACGTTAGTGGGAGGAGCAACGCCGGTACTAGGGCCAGCAAGATCTCCAGCCAGCGGAGCAATTGAGCTTTCTCTGGATTGGTGATCAGATTCAATCTTGGCGCCACTACTGCGGCGGGACGAGAATGTCGCCCACAAGCCACTTCTCCTCCTGCCTTGCTTCGAAGGATCCTGCACTTGCGGATGCTCTTCAGGCGTAGGAGGTCCATAGGCGAGGTCCTCCAACCCATGCTGATCGGTGATGTTGCGTGGCGTTGGGTAAGCGGTAGCGTCACCACGGAAGAAGCCAGACTGGCGACTGCCTCTTCCACTCAGGTCGCCACTGTTATGTGGGGAGTGTCCAGGACTGACGAGGACACCACTACCCACGGAGGTTCTCATCTTCTCATACTGAGTTGGCTCGACATGGCCGCTAAGTCTCATAGCAGGATGTTGCAAGTAAGGCTGTGTGCCCGGTGGCGGGCCAGCCATTGCACTAATATCGACAGGAGGCGTGTTGGTACTAGGAGAAGAGGCTCCTTGCGCAGTCGAGATGCTTTCCTGCACAAAGCCGGCAGAGTCGCGTTGGCCTGGCATGTAAGAAAGCGGCCGCTCAGTCATGCCAGGGCGCTGCATGTATTGAAGGTTCGCGAAGCGATCAGAGAAATCGCCCGACCCAGGGCCTCGAGGCTGAAGTGCAGGGCCTGATACTTGACCTGTTGTCAGCTTTTGCAACGGCGAGGCCACAGACGCAGTTGTTGGGCCAGCAGGAACTGCCTGGCTCGACATTGGCTCTTCAGACTCCACGTTGGCTCGAGCAGCACGATCACCGCCTCCAAGACTAGACACAGAAGAGTGTCTGCTTGCCGTGGGCTCCGTACTGGTGTGATGGCTACTCTCATGAGCGCCTTCCTCGGCGGATACCTCACTTCTTGCATCTTCCCACCGATCTACATCTGCACCAGCAGTTGCCGGGACCGTATCCGCAGGGTTGCTGGCAGAGAGCTGATAGGGATTCGGGGTCGCTTCTGCCAATTTGCTTTCTCGTTTTGTGGCATCTGTAGCAGGCACCGCCATGGGATCGCTCTTTTGTCGCTCCTCTCCCAGCCGCTCCAGCTCCCGTTCTTGCTCGGCAATTTGATCTCGCCAAGGCACTCGCGATCTCGTTACGACTGGAGTACTCTCATAGAGTTCCTCGTCGTCAGGCGCAGTCGGTTTCTGGTGGGCGGTTCGCCAAGGAGAAGTAGGTGGGGGCGCAATCGGAGTGCTCTCGTGTAGCTCATCATCTTCTGGAGCTGCTTCTCTCTTGAAAGAAGCATGCTGGACAAGCGCAGGTGCTGCAGGTTTGATTGTGACTGGGCTAGCCTGTACAAACTCAGCGTCAGAGAGACCAGACTCTCGAGATGAGGTAGCTTCTAGATTTGAGGGCAGTATAACGGCGAGCGACTGGCTATTGGCGCGGGAATGAGCAGCAGTATTGGGTAGGCTCGTTGGAAGCGCTTTGACTGGGCTCGATGGTTGCGAGGCCCGCCTGATCTGGCTTGGTAGACTCGCAAGGTCGCTGACTTTGCGTTGCTGTTGTGGTCGGGACACCGGTGGAGGAGTGCTCGGAGGACTCGCGTCTTGCTTCTCGGCGTCCGCCTCGGAATGGTTGGTGCGTTCGGCATCATTTTGCGGCTCGTCGCTAGCAGTTGCCGCCTTGTCGCCAAAGTCAGCTTGTCTTGGAGTACTTTCGTCCGGACCCTTCTCATCGTGAGTCGTAGGTGAAGCCGTTTCTTCGCCCTTCTCCATTTGCTTGCCATTATCTTCAGAGGGTGTTTGGCTGGGTACACTAGCGAGTGCCCCTCCAAATTGATCTTCCAGCCCTTTCCTCCAGGCAGCTGCACTACTTCTTCGTCGGTATTGCTCCGTTGATGCACTTCTCTCGCCGTTCTCAGAAAAGGTCGCAGCTGTAGGAGCTGGAGAAGGCAGCACTCCAAGCCTGCCAACAAGACCGCTTTCGCTGTTGCGATGTTGATCACCAGGATTAGTTGGCGTTTTGGGGGGAATAGTAGCTTCAGGAGAATTCCAAGCCTCGACTCTTTGTGGACTCATCGGACTATTCATAGACATGATGGGAGATGTCATACCAGACTTGGAGTGGTCGATCGCCAGATCTGAGAAATCGTCCAAGGCAAGGTCGGTAGGGCCTGAAGCCATCAGTGCCGCAGCAGCTGCAGCTTCGTCCGTACTGCGTGAGTCTGTGGATATCACACGCTTGGCTGGCCTAGAGTCGAGCTCTTCGTCTTCCAACAAATTGCTGTGAGAGAGCACTAGGCTTGCAGGGCGGCTTCTACTTCCATCCTTTCTGCTGCGGCTCATGCTCCTGCTCTTTTCGCGCAGTCGCGTGAAAACCTGGCTGAGAGGTCTACTTGACGAGCTGCGTGCAGATGCGGAGCTGGGAGTCTGCGATCGTTCCCTGCGACGAACGGCCGCTGCTGAGTTTGCAGATGCCTGGCGACTCAGCCCGGGATGTGACTGAGACTCTAGAGATGACGGCGGGAACCTGAACACTTTCCTGGTTGGCGTATTCTCGTGCTCGGACTCTACTGGCGGTTCCGTGGCGAGGAATTCGGTCAAAGACTGTGACTGCTCTGAGCTTGCCTCGCTGCCAAGAGGTATAGAGTAGCGGCGAAAATTTTCTGGCCGCTCAGGCAAGCTGGCCGCAGAATCAACAACGAGATCTGGTGTAGCAGCCTTCGACGTTGAGTCAGATCCAGGAGGATTGGCAGAGACTGTATTGGCAGGCTTTGCTGATGCCGCAGCAGCGGTGAGGGCTGCCAGACCTGTCACTTTCAGAGGAGTACTCGGGCTCTGAGTAGTTCTTGAGCTTGCAGGTTCCGTTGCGACGCTCGCATCAGGACTGTTGGTAGCCTCGATAGGAATGAATGGAGCAGACTCCTCCTGTGTCGTTGCATTCGTATTGTCTTCTTCGACTTGCGGAGGGCTTTGTGCGGAAGCGTGTCCGACGACATCATCATTCTCGCGCTTTCGACCATCATCTACGACACCGGATGGCGGTGCACCCTCGTGGCGAATTGCCTCTGGCGAGGACTGTACAGCGACTTGTGTGCCATCTGGCGCCGAAAGCACCGTAGGCTCCACAGTCGTCGTGTCCGCAACACTAGAGGACTCGTTGCCGGCAGAGCTTATTGTGTTGGCGTTCAAAGGTGCTTTAGAAGACGTCGCGGGCAGACCAGCTGTGGTAACAGACGAAAGACTCGAAGGACCGACTTTGGCACTTGAGGGACTTTTGGGATCCTATATCGACTTACCGTAAGCATGCGTCCTCTTCATTGTGTAGAGGATGTATGTTGGGGTGTTGAAGGGAAGATGTGAAAATGTGACGGTGGCAGCCAAAGGAGCTAGAATGTATGCAACTAGTATAAGCCAGAAGAATAAACCTCAACCAGACTTTGAAGTCCTTCTTTGCGCCATCGCTCCGCCGCAGATAAGCCGATTCACCATGGATATCGGACACCACGTCGGAGAGCTCGAGAGCTAGATGTTGCTCAAATGCGGTGCGACATTCACCTCCAGTGCCGTTCAAACCTGGAGCATGAAAGTCTCAGCCACAATACAAAGGCAACGAAACGCCCAAATAATCAAGGGATCAAAAGAGAAGTGAAGCCGAGATTTGAGTGCCAGAGAGGCGTAAGAGAAAAGCAATCATACCTCACCACCACCAGTCTTTCGAACAGAGCCTCCCCACTTCGACCTTCCCTTGGCCAAGAGACCTTTTGCACCCGATGCTGTCTTGCCGCCAAACACACTGGCGCTCTTCATGAAATCCTTGCCGCGCTGCTGCATCTGTTCCTGTACGCGATCCATGTCAATGCGAGGGGCACCACTACCAGACGATTTGTTGGCTGAGTCGCTGGGATCCAGGCCAGTCTGAGCTCCTGAGCCGAACGAAGTGCTACGGCCTTGCTGATCAACCTGCGCAGATGATCCGGAAGCGAATCGTTGTTTGAAACCCACCAACGAAGGGCTCGGACGATGTCCCCTCTTCCATGTGTTTGTGCCACTGGAGCTGAGTTGCGTCTGAAGTGGTGGTGGCTTGCCTTGCGCGGCAGTGACACTGACATCAGGATGCTTGTGTGTCATCGCTATTAGCCAGTCTGACAGTCCCGTATCCATATCTGCAAAAGTGCCTCGAGTTTCATTGTAGGTCTTGATGCGCTCATCAGCTGTTTTTAATGCAAGAATGTTGCGGAATGGTGGAATGTTGACAGCACCAGGTCCGCTCCGAGGCCTCGATGGAGAGGTTGCGGATTGACCTTGAATCGCAGGGGCAGTAACTTGATCTTTCTCTGGCGCTGCTGGGACATCGTCAGTAGCACCTGCATAGTAAGATGGTATGCGGGCAGAAGTGTCGTCGTTCGAAACTGGACTGGGTGCCATCTCGCGCAAGGACTGCGAAGGGCTGCTTGGTCCAATAGTGGTCTCTGGCAGTAAATGCTCTTGACTCTTTGTGATCGGGCTGACTAGTCCGTCAGGGCTCTTCAGGCCCCGTATACGCTGTGACAAGGACCTTGTGATTTCAGCCTCAGCCTCGGCAGCCTCGGGCCTTCGTGGTTGGGGCACTCCAAGGGCATCAGACGTGGCCGCCGGTGGCGTGGGAGGAATCTCGTTCACAGGTGTGTCTGGCGATACATCGCCTTCACCGGCATTCATGATGTGAAGCTGCTTGCTCCGAGGACGTTCATAAGCAGCTTCTGGATAGATCTCTGGGCTCTTCGGCTCCTCCTCAACCTTATTTGCAGCAAGGAAGTTTCCACTGTGTCGTTGAGGCTCTTTGTTCTCCCAGCTGAAGCGAGTGTCCAGGAGACCCGGTCGGGGAGAGGAGTTAGACTGAAGGCCAGCAGCAGCAGCTCCTGCAGCGGCTCCAGCAGTGAGGGCCGCAGCACCGACACCAGCAATTTCTGCAGCAGGCAAGGCATCCTTACCTTGCTCGACACGACGCTGGTTCTGAGGTGCGTCAAGAGCGTCTTGATCGCGGTCAATGCCTTCCGAGGTTCCTTGAAGGCTTGTCACTATCTCCTGGTGCAGTCTATCACTGTCTCGTTCAGTTGCCGCCGAGTCATTAGAGAAGTGCGATAGATGCGCAGGTGCAGCACTAGGAGATGAGGTGGCCTCGTGATGCTCAGGCGAAGGCTCTCTACTCCGTACTCGAAGTGGTGCTACTGTGTTGAAGTAGCCTGCATTTTCGGGTTGCAGACCTCCATCGCCGCTGCCGCTGGCTGGCTGTGGTGTAGGTGCAAAAGATGAAGCGACACTGGCAGGTGGGTCGCTGCTTTGATCAGTCTCATGTCGTAGGAGTGGCGGCGCAAGCTGTCTCGTCATCTGTCTGGGAGCAAATTCTGGTTGCTCGACAGGCGCAGGTGGCTCTTTCGACGCGAAGTCGCGAGTTTGATGACCAACACCATGCGTTGACACAATGGATGCAGCGAGAGCATTTCCAGCATCTTTCAGTACATCGACTGGACTTCGTTCTGGACTAGTAGTACCCTGAAGTTGGTACTTCTTGGTCGTCGGTGTAAGGTCGACCGGCGTCTCGGACCGGGTAAGGTCTGGTCGATCGGTATCCAACGTAGTAGGAGGCGCGGGAGGTGGGCTCTCCACTGCTGGAGTTGGTGCCTCGCTTTGCCATGCTCCTGGTAAGTCTGGTCTGAAAGACTCTTCTCTGCCAAATTCAGGCCGTGCAGGAGCGAGTCCACCAAGAGTGCTACTTTCAGCCTCTGGATGCACTTCATTTGCAAGGTTGCTCTGACTGGTTCCAGCTCTCTTCAATTTTGGCTTGTCTTCATCGTCACCAAAGCGACTCCATGAGCTCTGTGAACTGCCGATACTAGCTGCTGAGTTACGTCTGCTGGACTCTTCGTAACGATCTGCTATTTCGCGTACGCGTCCTTTCGCAGGCGAGTCCGCCCTACGACCTACACCTCCAGTCAAGGTCGGTGTAAGAGGCGAAGTAGGAGTCTGCACATTATGCGTCTGCAGGAACAAGTCTTGACTGTTCTTTGCGGCGTGTCCAAGGCTCGCTTCCTTACCTGGCGACGAATTGATCTGCTCAGCAAGGTCGGCTTCTCGCATACTGTAGTCTGTGCCGCTTCTCCCACGTCCTGTGGTCGGTAGGGGTGCAGAGGTAAGAGGTGCAACCTCGCTGGCAGGTGTCTCAGCGTGTAGATTAGGTTCAGGAATCTCGGCACCCTGATCTGAAACATCGGGTGCCTCGTTCTCCGCAACGACAGCTGATAAGGGTGTGCTAAGCCGTTTGTCTGCGGTACTCTCTAAAGCTGGAGTGCGAGCTGGCGAGGTGCCAGTGGAGGGAGGATCGAGACTTCTGCGATAGCCTGGTTCGAAGCCTTCTGGCATACCGTGATCGGCACTTCCACTCCTACTGTGGCCAGGCGACGGCTTTCGAGAAATCTTGTGAGCGCCCGTCAGTGTCGAACCGGAAGCAGGTCGCGAATTCGTCGAGCTTGCTGCAATCTCCTCTGCGATCGGAGGGAAAGCAGAAGTTGGCATGTGGCTCATGATCGGGCTGATGCCAGCTGTAGATGTGGTGTCGCTCCTGCTCACTCCACTGCCTGAGCCAGACTGCGACTGTGAGCTATCGCGAGACAGAGCTGGCTCGTCAAAAGCCTGGTGTACAGCGGATCGAAAGCCGACCGATGGGTTGTGCTGAAGATCCGTCCCCGCCATCTGCTGTTGTCGCTCGGCGAGTATCTCTGCAGCCGGATCATGACCTGGACTGGGACGAGTCGTGGTAGGTGTGTTCTGAAGCGAGCTGAACGTTGTGGAAGTCCTGTCGATACCGGATGTATTAAGAGTTGGGCCTGAAGAAGTGGGAGTTGCCTCAGCTGCTTGCACCTTCGGCGAGAACATGTCCTCGCCAAAGCCAGAGACTCGCGATACCAATGGCAACGTCGGACTAGTTTCTCTGGGCGGAGGAACAGTGCTCGTCGTAGATTGTATGTTTGGCTGGTCTTGGCTGGGCGCGATATTGGAGATGGGCTGCGCAGTTGTGGAGGTGTCGGGAAAGAGCCTGCTTTCTCTCGCCTCTTGAACAGGAGTCAACGTTGACTGCTCGCCACTCTTCACCCTCTGCAAACTATCCAAGCTGGGACGTGACCCTTCTTCACTCTGCCTTTTCATCTCTTCTGGTATTCGCTTGTAAATGTCGCTAGGTCTGATGAATGGCAAAGGCTTCTCTGTGTTTGCGGCGCCAGTATTCACACCAGGATTCGTCACGCTCTCAGCAATGGCTCTTGCTTCAGCCGCCTGGGCCTGAGAGTCGTAGTCGGACCCAGTGCTGAGGCTGCTCTTCCGTGGCGGAAACCATTGAGCTGGAGGTGGCGCACCTCGCGGCATCGGCTGCATACCGAGAGGCGGAGGTACTTGATCGGGATTTGTGAAGTCGCGCGGCCTTGACCTGCTTCGCGGCATGTCGTTGCTACCTCTACCGCCGCTAGCAGCTGAAGCTGGGCCTCCACTCCTCTCACTGTAAGCTGGAAACGGGGCGGACACACTGCGCGTGCCATCATCGCCCTGATCAAAGCTTCGCGTCCTCACTCGCGACAGTCCCTGTTGCGGAGGCGCGCGACGAAACTCTTGCGAGGGCCGCTGCGGTATAGGTCGCTGCGATGGCAATTGACTTGCGCTCATCGGCAATGCTGGCGGTCTCTCATCTTCATATCCATATTCGTCGTATGGGTCGTAGCCACCCCAATCGTCGCCATTGTAATTGTTCTTTGCCGCATTGACCCATTTCTGCGTCTTGTGGCGATTGACATTGGTCTTGAAGGATATGGGCCCGCCTGGCGTGGTAGGCGTGTTGTTCTGGGCCATGTCTGTCGACGCGATGCTCCGTTTGATGTCTCCTCCGCGAGCGCTCGCAAGTACGCATCAAAAGGCGGTCACGAACAGGACATGGTATGGGTCGTGTCGTGCAGCGCGAAGGGCGGAGGCGCAGTAATACTACACGTCAGGCAAGGTAAGGCAAGCTGCGGATGGATCGGTAGTCCAAAGGCTGAGAACGCTGTGAACGTGTGCTGCCGCCGTCTGTTTCACGACTGAATCAACGCCCACGCATGCACGCAAAGCTTGAGCTAGTAATTAGATATTATTACAGAGGAAGAAATTGCGCGAAAGAAAGTGTGGCGGCTTGGATAGATGGGTAGATGGGTGGTGGATGGGGTGCAAGGTGTACACGAATCTTGGAAGCAGATCAGGATGCGAGCCGTCGGCCATGGTGCATGGAAGGCCACGATGATGCAGCAGGGATGATCAGCAACGCGCTGGATACGAAATGCCGATGAACTTTCACTTTTCTGGGGCCAGAGCAGTATAATGATATTTGATATATACGTTGACTTGGATGGAATATTCGTATCAGCCAAATGTGGTCTTGTAGGTTTTCTTTGTTTGGGTATTGAGTTGATCGTTGGTTCCGTTCGGCGCCCCAGAAATCGCAACGTTCCAGAATAGAAGCCATCTGCCCTGCCCTGCCCTGCCCTGCCCTGCCCTGCCTGCATGCGAACTTGTCCTGTGCTGCGCTGCACCTGCAACCTTCGTCACAGACAACAGAAATAAAACAAACACCTGTCAGGTTCGAGGACTAGGCATTTACCACCGCCAAGCATCCGTACACGACACAGGACCGCACTCATACCGCCATACATCGTGCCAATCCGTACATACGTCGCCCGCGGCCTCCTGGCCACCACCTCCCGACCACGTTCCACCAAAAAGTCTCACGCTGCCTTCTGCATATTTTTGATTGAGCCTGCAGAGTTATGCTCACCATGGCGACACACTCTTCCATCCAGGACCGTACGCCCGAATTCCGCTCAATCCTCACTCAGGCTCGGAAATCTCTCGCGCGCCAACGGAAAGCAGGAGGCGCTCAGTCGCAACCACTCCTTCCACAGCAAAATGGCACCGCGACTCCGCCTACGCGAAAACAGCGATCCGAGTTTGCGCGTAGTGCCGCAGGCATTGGTAGAGGCATCAGTGCGACAATGGGCAAGCTGCAGCGATTAGGAGAATTGGCGCGAAAGAAGACACTCTTCGATGATCGGCCTGTCGAGATTGCGGAATTGACGTTCGTGATCAAGCAAGACTTGGCCGGACTCAACCATCAAATCCAGCAGTTACAGCAGTCGCAAAAAGCCATGAATGGGCAAGCCACTGGTGTCGCGGCGCAAGAGGGAGAGCACAACAAGAACGTGACTGTGCTGCTTCAGGGTAGACTGGCGGATGTCACGGCTAGCTTTAAAGAGGTGCTCGAAGTAAGGACGCAGAATATCCAAGCGTCGAGGCAAAGGCAGGAGAACTTTGTGGGAGACGTGTCGCGACAGACACATGCCGAGAGACTTGACCCTGGACGAACAGATTCTCCCTTATATCAGACGCCTTCACGAGGCAGAAGCCCTAAACCTGGCCAGTCTGGACAATACACCGGTGGAGCCGACGTGCTCAGCTTAGAACCCAGCAGCTCCTCGGCTCTATACTCTGGCACCGGCGCGCCAATGCAAATGAACCAGTCTCAGCTACAGATCATGGAAGAAGGCTCGAATTCCAGCGCATACCTACAAGAGCGAGGCCAGGCTATAGAAGCCATTGAGCGCACAATCAACGAGCTCGGTGGTATTTTCGGTCAGCTTGCTCAAATGGTCAGCGAGCAAGCAGAACAAATTCAGCGAATCGATGCCAACACGGATGACGTTGTCGATAATGTGGAAGGTGCGCAGCGAGAACTCATGAAATACTGGAGCCGCGTACAAGGCAATAGATGGCTGATTGCCAAGATGTTCGGAGTGCTCATGATTTTCTTTTTGTTATGGGTTCTGATTGCAGGATGAACGCTCTCGTTGCTGCATATATACGATTCGCTGTTTCAATATGGAAAGACTTGATTGCATAGCGCGGGCGTTCTTTGAATGGTTGAGATGGGATGCGCTCACAGCAAAAGCTATAGAGCATAAAGCGGCATTTGGGAGTCGCATTCTGGAATTTGGAGAGATCGCTATTGTTGACTAGTGTACAGATGTCTTGAATAACTACCTAATATCATATAACGCGCTGGTCGTTTATCACAATCCAGATGACAGGTCACAGTAACCACGCCAATCACGTGGGCAATACTCCTCCTCATGCATGACGGAATCGGAAGTGAATCTTGAGCTTGAGCTTCCGACAACATCATCCGCCCGTCACTCACGTACTTCAAAGCTCGACTTCCTACAACAAACACAGTGCTGATCGATTTGACGATCAAGACTCAAGACGAGGCCAACATCATAGATACAAATCATTTCAACACCTAGGCTCGTCCAGCGAAAACGGGATCTGATATTCCAAGCAATCGACTTAACCACAACTCTCATCACACTTCAAGAAAGACAACAAAGACAAGATCATGCCACCTCAATCAGAAGACATCCTCCCTTTCAAACCCCACATCCACATCCGCGAAGTCGAACGCCTCCACACAAAACTCCGCGACGTCCGAATACCCCAATCCGACATCCTCCCAGATACAGAAAACTCCTACGGGATTCCAACAAAATGGGCAAAACATCTCTACGAATACTGGCTCCATAAATTCTCCTGGTCAGCAGCCGAAGGTCGAATTTCACAATTCAATCATTTCACCACGGAAATCGAAAACTTGAAGATACATTTTATACATCAGAAATCGACAACCACTACCGGTACAAGGGAGAAGATTCCGATTTTATTAATTCATGGATGGCCAGGTAGTTTCTATGAATTTAGTGAAGTCATAAAACCTCTCAATGAAGCAGGGTTCGATTGTGTTGTTCCTTCTCTACCTGGATTTTGCTGGAGCGATGCGCCGAAGAGGAAAGGGTGGACGGTGAGAGATACCGCGAGGGTGTTCGATAGGTTAATGCATGAGAAATTAGGGTATGAGAAGTATGTCGTTCAAGCTGGGGATTGGGGAGCTATGGTTGCGAGGGAATTGGGAGCGAGGTTTGAGGAGAGGTGTAGGGTTATGCATTTGAATTGGTGTCCGGGAGCTTTGCCGGAGGGAGAGATGACGGAGAGGGAGATGAAGTGTAAGGAGAAAGGAGAGAATTGGAGGACTGAACATGTGGGTTATGCTGTGCTTATGAGGACGAGACCGCAGAGTTTGGGTTGGATGTTGGAGGATAATCCAGTGGGATTGATGACTTTTGTCGGGGAGAAGGTAAGTCAAACGACTTCGTTCTGAAGGTGAGATGTGCTGATATTGTTTTCTTCTAGTATCACGAAGCCTCCAACCCTTCCTCTCATTACTCCCCCCACTGGCTCGACCACATCCTCGCCACCGTCAGCCTATACTACTTCACTCGTTGCATCGCGACAAGTGCTTTGATCTATTACGAAAACCCTCGACATGACCAATTCGCTTCGTATTGCATTGCAGAAGAAAATCTCATCAAATGCCCTTTTGGATATACGAGTATGTGGTTCGATACTGCTCCTAATAGTAAGAGGGCAGTGGAGAGGACGGGAAATTTGGTTTGGTATAGGGAGAGAGATGAGGCGGGACATTTTGCTTGTTTGGAGGATCCGAAGGGTATGGTTGAGGATGTTAAGGAGGTTGTTGGGAAGTTTTGGAGTTGACAGAGCAATCCATTGGCACCGACTTTGCCGCCCAAGAAGGAAGTTCGATGAGGACTACCGTGATGAGTGAAGTCTGCAGCACGCAGGCCTTCGGAACGCGCCTGCGTGGTACATGTGTTACCCGCGGCGCTCGAGACGCTTCTGTCAAGGACTATCCTGGTTTCGACGAAAAGTCTATAGACTTCTCCGATAATGAGAGCCGGGATGGCATCGGCCTACACCCTCTTCATCCCTGGTCGGGCCGCACAGGGGTCTCAATCTCCGGCGCTAAGCAAGGGTTTACGAGGTTAGCGTACTAAGAGTAAATAACTTTAGCTAGTATCAATTAGGATTAGTAAGTAGGCTAATTTCTAGCCTACTAGTCGCTTTCTACAAATTAAGTTAATTAAAATACTTTCTAGCGATTAGCGCTAGTAAAAGTAATTAATATAATAACGACTAGGTATTAAGGTATTAGAGGCGTATAGAAGCTATTAGATTAGATATTATTATAGTAGATAAAGATCTATAGAATAACTATATACTACTATTTATATATAAAAGCTATATACTATAAAATTAGACCTCCTACTACTAGTAGTATATAAATAAAGAAATTACTACTTTATCGGACTACTATACTTCTTAATTACTATCTATATATATTATAGTATTATTTAAACTATAGCTCTTATTACTTATAGTATTATAACTTTTATTTAAGCCTCTTTAACCTTCTCTACTAGATTAGCTATATTCGTTAGATATCTACTATACTAGATATATCGTTTAATAAGGTACTAGATCCTTTTAATTAGGTTTAAATTAGGGCTACTTACTAGCTAACTAAGATACTTAATATCGTATTATTTAAGGAAGATAAGTATCTCTTATAAGACGTAGATAGAAGTATTATCTTATTATAATATTAGCTCGGTTTAATAGACTACTAGACCTACGATTAGACGAGGTTTATAGTAGCTTATAAACGAGATATCTTCGTCGTTATCTTTACTATAGTCTTATAGTATTTATTAATTAATAATCTCCTATATAGAATTAAGATATTCTTTAGTATAAGGAATAATATACTTATAATAGTTATAGCTCTTAATAGTACCCTAATCCTTCCTATTCTATAGTAGTAAATAGCCGCGATCTATATAGCTAGAGATAATATCCTAGTATCTAGGTTTATTAGCGATTAAGAGCCTTATAGTATAGACTATCTACTATATATTTAATAAGAGATCTTATTAAACTTCGGAGCGATATAGTCTATATTAAATTACTCGCTAGAGCGCTAGGTAATATAGAGGCGCTAATATCTACTATTATAAACGCTAAACCTATCCTTAAGTTAGTATATTAACTTATATTAATCTTATACTACGACTAATAGTTATACTTACTTATCTATAAACGCTACGTTTATCTAATCTTCTTCTATCTAGTAAACGTATTATAGAGCGAATTATAATCTCCTTATCTTTATATATTTAGATAGCTAAGGCTTCTATTTTACGATATAGTAGCGATAGCTAGTACTATAATAGATACGATATATTATAGAGGCTAAATAGTTAAGATTAAGTACTAGTACGAGCTATCTAAATATTATTCTTCTTATTTTAGTATTTCCTTATAGAAGTTAGAAGTTAGCTATTAAGATAATAGTAATTAAGTAAGGTACTAACCTTATAAATAGTCTTCTATATACTTCTTTAGCTCGTCGCTAAAGTCGTATATATTATCTAGTAATATAATACGTTAGACTACTTATAAGTCGAATAGATAGGCTCTTAATAGTATAAAAGGGCTCTATAGCTATATACTAGACTATCTTGGAAAATATATTAAGAAGCCGTATAATCTAACGTCTACTAAGTCCGTTAATCTTATAAAGTTACTTAATAGTATAGCGAAGATAATAGGAGATAGTATAGTTAGAAGCTATATAGGTAGATATACTATTCTAGAACGGATAGTCTAGTAATAACTCTTAGTAGCTTAGTATATTCTTATTAAATAAGGACTCGTTAGAAGTTAATATAGAATTACTAATTATAAAGCTTATAGTACCCTTACTTAAAGAGCTAGCTATTAACTAATTATCTATCTAAGTTAGTAATAATACTAGCTCTTCTAGCGGCTTATAGAAGCTATAATCTTATAGTAGAAGTAATAGTATTAGTAGTAGAATTAAGGATCTAAATAGCTCTACTTTAGTACTAAAAGGAAGCTATAATCGTTATATCTCGAGAGGGCTATATAGTATATTAATTAGAGATAGTAGAGTAGGCGTAAATAGAGTTAATAGTCGCGAAATAGATATTAACGATAGTAAGGTTAGCTTAAGTAGTTAATAGAATAGAGATAGTATATAGGGTAGTAGTAGTTATAGTATATTAAATATCTAGTTTTAGGTTATTTACTATAAGATAGGCGTAGCTCGGTTAGATAGAAATAGGATATTAAGAGTCTTAAAAAACTTTATAGGATTAGAACTATTTTCTAGAAAGGATAAGGCTATTAAATTATCTATTAAATAGGCGTATTTATATATTATTTATTCTCTAGCTAAAGCTACTATATCTTCTTATATTCGTATATTCCTCGAGGTACCTAAATTTAAGTATTTAAGATATCTCTAATTACTCTTATTTATACTTCCTACTATATACTTAAACTATATATTCTTACTATTATTTATATCTATATTTAGTCTATTAAGACACGCCTAGAAGTATATAATAGTAGGCGAGAGGCTATTATATAGTAGTATACTATACTATCTAAGGAAGACTATAAGATATTAGTATTAGATAGAAGAATAGGGTTTTAAAGGCCTACTAAGAAGGATATATAACGTAACCTTTAAGCGATATAACTAGTTAGAAAGCGTGTTATATTAATACCTTAATAGGCTTCAGAATAGTAGGTATACCCTTAATAGTATACCCTTATACGGCCTCGGACGTGGGAAGAGGGTATATAATCTTTTTATAGTATCGCTTTTCGGTACGAGATAGGAACAGTATATTGTGCTTCTGCGTTGAGACCCATCTTCCAGGTGAGTGACATGAGCTTCCCATCTAGTCCAGAATTATGCTTCGAGAACTGCGACTATCTGTGAAGAAGGCAACAACAACGTTGTCTGTTGTTTACGAGGAAGGAAGCACGGATCAGATTTGCTTCCGACATCGAACCCAAATCCAATCTCGAACCGAAACCCAAATTCGCCTTCACATCACCACGCGAGCGGCAGACCTCCTCCCATGGACAAACACCCAGTGCCATTTCGCTAGCTCGTGCGACTGTGTCTAGCCCTATACAAATCGCACAGCATGTCAGCTGTGGCAGCCATGCGACAGGTGGCGTTCGAGACCACGTTGCCGCCGGCAAACACTTCGAGAGAATATCGGTAACAGTAGGTAATCGCCTGATCCCGTATACCATCTGTCGACTCGCTGCAGACGACAGCGACCCCATGGAATGATCCTTACTACTGCGTCTTCGGCCCTCGTTTAGGCTGTCTACCACGTTCTGCACAAGTGCATGCGGATCTCCTCAAAGTTTAAACTTGCCATGCCCTTCAATTCTGCCGGGTTGGAACGAAGTTGAGTCTTCGGCGCGACAACGCATTTTCAGAACCTCTCATCCTTACATTCGCACTCTTCAGCAAATACTTCGGACCCTTCGTCCGAGCTCTAGATCAAGACTACTGCCTTCGCACGCAAAAGAAGGGCAATGCTGTCCGTCACGCACTCAGCCTGGATCGTTGCGAACTTTGGCACGCCTGGCGGGAGGAAGAATGGCGGCAACCTCGACGCAAGGATCAATTCCTGATATTGGCTCTCCATTAACACTACCACATCTCTCACCTTCTTTAAAACACGGTCTGGCAGCAATTGCTGGTGTCGCTCTTATCTCCCTGGTCAGCGCCAGCATTTTGTTTCTGTGTCTGGCCTACAGACTCATTACTTGGAAAAGAAGAAGTCAAGGTAGAGCTAATCAGTTCATCATCCTGATCTTCAATCTCATATTGGCGGATGTGCTCCAATCCGTGGCTTTCGTCCTGAATGCTAGACACGTACTCCACGACTCAGTCGCTTCTGGAACCACGATATGCCGGGCTCAAGCATGGTTTGTATCTACCGGAGACCTGGCCAGCGGACTTTTCACCTTCGCAATCGCAACACACTCCTTCGTCGACATCATATTCGATTACCGACTTTCACATCGGTCCTTCATGCTCACAATAATCGGCTTATGGTCATTCAACTACCTATGCGCAATCATTGGCATTGCCATGCATCCCGCCGACTTCTACACCCGCGCCGGCGCATGGTGCTGGGTCAATCAAAGATACATAAACGAGCGACTCTGGCTACATTACTTCTGGATGATCATAGCTGAATTTGGAACGCTGATCTTATACGGCATAATATTCATAATCCTTCGAAAGCGGGTCCAAAAGTCCTTCTACACAAACGCAGACATGCAAATACGCGCTCAATCAGCAGCAAAAATGGTCATCGCATACCCCATCATCTACGTGGTTTGCACATTACCACTAGTCGTAGCTCGACTTAAGAATATGACTGGCGTTCCAGTGTCGTATGTCGAACTATGCATTTCCGGCGCTATGATTACATCGAACGGCTGGCTCGACGTCCTTCTCTACTCGATCACCAGGAAATCACTTCTGTTTGGACCAGACATGTCTTGCGAGAATCTACGAGCTTTGGACACATTCAATACGTTCACGCACTACCGTCCAGATTACGAGTTTGGGACCAGTACCACGATCGAAGCTACTATGACTCGAAGATCTAGACTTGATCTCAAGATGCCACAGCCCAGCGTGATACGTCACCAGAGGAATGAGAGCTCCGAGGAGCTGTGCCATCTGCGCGGTACCGTCAAGGCGGAGACTGTTGTTCAAATCAGCAGTGAAGCGATGGAGCTTGATAAGGTTCCTGCTATCAAGTATCGAGAAACATGCGATCAAGACGATATAGCGACGCTAAAGTTCAGAAGCAGTTTTGAGACGAGCACGAAAAGCGAGGCCTGATCAAGTATCGATGCAATTGACTATTGCTTCGTTTATCTCCTCTAAAGGTCCTATTCAAAGGAGGCAGCTGAATTGCATTACCTCTCCAATGGGCTGCGAGATATGGTATCATTCCATCGGACTCTCTATCACGTCATCGATCAGGCTCTCATCTTCATCATCTGCATCACTAGATGTATGCTCCGGCTCGACAGCCGCATCAGCCTGCGTCTTGGTCTTGAGATCTAGAGACCATATCAGCAATCCTGCTCTGCACATAAGGCGGTTGGATGACTCACGACATGTGCTATAGAGCACTGTTTGATTAAGCCTGACCGACGCCTTTGAAGACTTGATAACCACTTTAGACTGCAGCTGAGCGTGAGGCTTGGGATCTTCCATCCGACATCAGCCCTCGAGCTCTGAATTCTGCATGCAAGCTTCGCACTTACGACACGTGCCACGCGTTACTGCCGCAGGATGATAGAAACGAGACATCCGTGGCCTTGATAGCTGGGCCTTGTTCCATTTCTGGAGATTCTCCTGGAAGACCTGCATATGCTTCGATGTTCCGGCGGGAGCTGGTGATAAGTCGAGATCGGTGCTGTTCGTAGACTCTGGCAAATTGGGATAGAGAGGACCATTGGGCGTGTCGACAAATCTGCTGCCTTTAGACTTCTCGACCGGGCTCTCGGCGCTCGACTCCTGCGCCGACGAGCATTTCACAGAGTCTTCACGCTTATCGCTAGTTCCTGGAATGTCTTGGCGCGCTGTCACGAACGCTTCTTCGTCCATGTTGTCCGGCTCGGTCTTGACTTTCACGCACGTAGAGTCGTCGCTGGTCGTCGAAAGCAGCTCAGTATTCTGTCGCACATCCTCCGGCGGAACACTGGGGACACAATTCCTCAAAGGACTCCCCACGCCCTTGCGCTTGCACCGTTGAGGCGATACTGCTATCTTCGACACCCTCGGCCCTTTCCTCTTGCCGAGAAAGATCTCATCCCCCGTCCAAGCCTCAGAAGTGTCATCACTGTCATACTGGCGGCAATGCGGGCCCGGTATAAACAGAGTCTTCCTCCTCTGCTTCGATTTTGGAGATGTTGGAATTTCCATCGCTACTGCCCGCTCAAGGTCGTTCAGAGGGTCTTCGTCCGAGGAGCCTGGAGAGGTGATGCAGCTGTCTTTGGGAGACGAGCAGTCTCCTTGCACGGACACGACGTGCTCTTGCAGTAATTTGGGAGTGCTCGTAGACCAATGCTTCAACATCTGTTGCGCATATGAAGATCGAGCAGGAGTATCAGCCAGTCCAGCTAGTCGTGGAGTTCGCTTGCGAGAGACGTTCGATGGAGTATGCCATGTTGGAGAAGATGTGTGAGCATGCGGTGGTGTATTGGTCGGTGGCGATGGTAGTTCTGGATAAAGTACTGCTCATATGCTATCAGCGAGAATCCGATCCTAGCTTGACAGCAATCGTACCTGGCGAGTTGTTCTCTTTCGTCTGTGGCGAAAGCATGTCTACATCCATAGCTACTTATTGTCGCTATACTGAATGTTATGCTTGTAAGTAGGTAGAGTGCTGGGGTTTGGGTTTCGTGTTTGGTTACATGTGTCGTCTATAGTTACGGGTAGATCGAAGTGCTTCTCTCAGTCAACTTTAAGATTCTCCGTGAAGGCAATCACCTCTGCTATAGTGCTCTTAAAGGAAAGTGCCATATGCAGTGGAGCAAAGTATCCCCGACCCGATCGTGACTGCCCATGCACCTCGCCTTCGGAGATGTCTTCCTTCCCAGCTTGACATATAGCAATGTATCAGCCTTTAAACGACAACACGATCCGTGTTCTCCACTTGCAGCAAGGTCTGGGAGCGGATATTCTGAGATGCAATCTCACCCATGTCAATCTCAACGAGAAGCCTGATTTCGAAGCAGTCAGCTACCTGTGGGGCTCAGCTTCAGATCAAGAAACGATCACGATTGACGAATTCAATAATCCTGTCAGGATCACAAGAAGTGCTGCCCAAGCTCTACGACGTTTTCGCCATGTTTCAGAGTCAAGAGTACTATGGATGGATCAAATATGCATCAACCAGGCAGATCTCGCTGAAAGATCGCAGCAAGTCGGTATCATGCATCGAATCTTTAGTGGCGCGGATCGTGTTTTGATGTATCTTGACGATGACCCTGAGGGCCTTGCAATCTACGCGAAAGATTTTCTCGCGGAGCTGCAAGATAGGTGGGAAATACCTGCGAGAGCACATGGTGACGAAGCTCGCACGATGGAGCAGGAGAACCTGCCTCCGCCTGACTCGAGAAAGTGGATAGCGTTCCGGACATTGATGGAATTGCAGTACTTCGGGCGGGTGTGGATGTTGCAGGAAGTGATGCTGGCGGCTGAAGCGATTGCATTCTGGGGAGATGTGGAGATCCCATGGATGCACATCGCGAGGGCTGCTGCGTGGGGTGTGTCTTCGGATTTCTGGGAAAGCTTTATCAGTGCGGACGATTGCAGACTTGTAAACGAGATGTTGCCTCCTGAAGACGAAGAGGATACGAAGATGAAGTGGAGGATAGGACTGCTTTCATATCGGCAGTCCACTGATCCGCGTGATAAGATCTTCGCTGTGATGAATCTGGTGTCCGATGAGGAAAGAGTTGGCTTTGCTGCCAATTATGGAATGGAGACGGTGGATGTGTATAAGAGAGCCGCTGAACACATCATCTTCAGGACAGATCGAACCTTAGACGTCCTGCAGAATGCGACGCTCACGTTATCACATCCGATTCTGCGTGGTGAGCGCTGGCCATCCTGGGTGCCGAGATGGGGGGACATCAATTATTCGTACATCGGGGGCGTGGTATCTGGTGGTCTTTTGCCTTGTGGTGGCATTCCTCTGGAGGCTCATATCGACGTGAACGATCCTGAAAAGCTGTGTGTTCGTGGCATTGAGGTTGGCAGGATCCAATATCAGGCTCGAAGCGACTGGCATAGAGCGGAGGAGCGCAATGAAGTGTTGATGTTCGATGATGCCTGGGAGTTGACGAGACTGTATGGAGATCCTGGTCTTAATGACGAGCCACTTGCGCTGCAGATGATTTGTACTCTGCTTTGCAATGAGGCGGATTCATCGCTTAGTGGTGAAGAAGGCCAGGAGTATGAAGCTCTGATCAGGAGGGAATATGGCTGGGCGTTTCTCGATTATTACCTCTTCAACATGCTCAAAGATGGTGTGCGGAGAGATCATTTTGATGTGCTTGATGCTGTAGTCCTGTCGAAGCTCGGTATCATTAGGGAACCATTCGATCGATCCAATGCGACGCACGCAGCTGAGGCTGAAAACTGGAAGACGGCAATGAAGAAGTCCAAATTCGACCCGGACATCTATGAGATGTGCCGCAATGATTTCAGAGAATTTGCGCCAAATCGAAAGTATAGTCCGCAAGAGCTTGAAAGCTACGTATGCTTCAAGCACGCGTCCTGGCAGTATTCTCAACCCGTCTCGTATGACACGAGTGGCACAGCATACTGGCAGACGGCTTTCTTCGAGTGTGGTCAGTACCATCGGTTCTTCGTGACGGATACCGGTCGCATCGGCATGGCTTCCGATAATGCACAGCCCGGCGATGTCGTTGCAGTATTGTTCGGTGCAAGCGTGCCATTTCTATTGCGCCCGTTGGACGATGAGTATATGATCGTCGGCTCTTGTTACTGCTATACTGTCATGCGAGGTGAATACATCAGAAAGCTGAAAGCAGAAGGCCGCTTAGAGGAGGAAGCCACGACCTTCATTCTTCGATGAGGTCGAGAAGTTGAACTTTCACAACAATGTACCACAGCATCAGTATCTCCTCAACACAGCATTGTGAAATATGGTGGAACGACGCACGTTATGTCGTATCAATACCTTCATTGAGCCAGGACTTTTCGATTCGATGTTGCGCAAAGTGTCGTCGCACTCCAGGAAGGTTTGAGATATACTTTGACCCTGCCATAGGAGAATTTTGAGGCTCGTCATGAAGTTTCAACCCCTGCTGCCCAGCCTCGTGGCCGCAACAACGTGACTTTAGCGAAAGGTTGAGCCTGTCGTGATCCGCAAAGATGGTATGCGACCGGAATGCGGGCGAAATGAATTCGAAGTCTTGCTGTGGTGCTCCAGTAGAAGAGCTCTCCAGCAGAATGCCAGATCGCGTGACACGGTCGATCTTCCCGAGCGCGTTCCAGCGCGTCTCAGGATGTTTGCGTGAATCAACAAAAGCAGCTGCTATGCGTGATGATGTGACGAGCGCGTCTCCATGTAGGTGGGAACCGCCTCTCTGCCGGGACTGAGGATGTTCATTGCGAAATTGGGTGCTGTATTGTTGTGAGACGTGGAACAAACAGCGTGATTAGCCCGAGGACAAGAAGGACTGCGCGTGTCCAGGAGTGGTTCGGATCACACTGCATTCTGCTGCCGGTGCACGCTTCTGCCGGCTTCGACTCGACTCATATCCAAGGCATCCCGGAAGTGCTGCAACTCGCCGTCGACGACTGACTGCGCTGCGACAACGCCACAGGGAAAAGCAGTCGTGGTTCCTGAAAGCCAAGATCCAGCGCAATCCTTCAGGAGAGCGTACCTGAGCCACCTTCGACATCCGGCCTAGCGATCGCGAAATCCAGTGGGAGCTAGCATTCGTCTGGTGAGCAGCAAACAAACGACAAGACGCTTCGGTCAGTGTGCCGTCGAAGGAATTCTATACATGAGACGAGGCGAGATGAGATTGGACCACTGGAGACGACTAGAGTGATAGCGGGTGTCGATTTGGTGGGGCAATAGTGAGTTCGACCAGGGTGCCTGAAACCTAGCAATCTGCTTCTTCTCGAAGCCGTCTGCAGCACGCGAAGGAACTCTGAGTCTGAGCGTGTGCTCGGGGCAACAGAGCATTTTTTGCACTTCACCTCTGCAGTCCTCCATCACTGCCAGCTACACAGTGCAATTCTTCGAAGGAGGCAGACTGGCTGCTGCCCTTTCTTCCCAGCTCAGCTTCGTCAGCTCATGCGAGTGCCGGCCTCGTTGCTTGTTTTCGCCGCGACCTGACACACGTCCGACGCAGGGTTGACTTTCCTGCTGGAGCGATCACCGTTTGATGTGCATACCGTCCTTGTTTCGAGGTTCGATTGCATATCAGACGAACTTATCGAACGACGGCAAGCTCAAGAAGTGGGACAGCGACGGTTCCGACTGCTGCTTGCTTGCTGCTCCAACGCCGCCAATCCGGGCAGGAAGCCGAGCAACGGCCCTCACTAATTATCACTCGCGATCGACCACTTCACGCCACTAACGGCGAGCGGCATGATCAGCGGTTATAGCAGTAGCTCGTGTTTGTAAACTTGATATCGTCTGGTGAGTGTCCGGTGGCAGAGGCTGGCAAATGTGCAGGAATAGATCGTAATGCTCACGGTATCAACAGGGTACGATAGCCACTCGTTAAGCATTGGACCACGCTCGCTCATTTGTACCACCCGAACCACGCCACGTACGCAGCACTGCGACGAAAACCCAGGAACGAATTGCTGGAGAAGGCTGTGACCAAGGGCGCTTTTGCATTTGCTGTGCAGGAATACAGCAACACAGAAACACAGGGGGTTTGCAGCTGCAGCTCCAGCACTGCACACAGCCGTTCCCAGCGTCGGCAGAGCTCGAGAACTACGTTGCACCGAGATTCTGGTAATCGACTGGCTGGCAGACTTCCTTGACGGAAGCTCGCCATAGCCGCATCGCACGTTCGGGAGGTCAACGGTACGAAAACACAACATCCTGGCCTGCATGCGCCAGCTGCAACAACCCTTACGCCGCAGCTTCCCTCATCCCCACAGGCCTCCGTTGCCTTGCTCGTAACATGAGTCGACCTTACTACGACCAAGGATATGGCGGTGGCATACCCGACTATTACACCTCTGACCAGTCCCCGCGACAGCAAAGTCGTATACCTCGTCCGCAGGATCGCATGCGCCAACCGCCACCGATGAGGCCGAACTATCCTCCTGCGCATAACAATCAAAGTCCAAGAAGACTCCAGGAGCCTCAGCTTCAGCAACACTATTACAATCCAAACAGCAACGCATGGGAGATATCACAGAACATGTACGACGGCTCTGGCTATGGCTACGAAGAGGACTATAGTCAAAACGATCAATGGCCACTCCCTGCTCAACCTCACGCATCTTCGTCACCGGCGCGCGGAAGCCCTAGAAGACCGCCGCTAAGACCACAGAGACCTGATGAGCAGCCTCAGCGTCCTCATTACCAGCAACAGCTTCTAGACCAGCCACGAAATCATTATACAGCTTCACCTGGTCGACAATATCGCCAACCAGCACCTCCACAGGCGTCGCATCATGGGACTGGTCAATGGGATGGTGAAGGCTACAGCTATGCCGCGCCTCCACCAAATTTCCCACCTCCGAGCAGACCCCTGCCTCAGTCGCAAGCGCCTTCGTCGACCCCAACGTATGCCGGACCGCAAGTGCCTCAGCAAGCTGTATATGGACGCGCAAACCAGAGGCCGCCACTTGGACCGCCGCCATCTGCACGACGGGGTCCTTCATCTTACTACCCTCAAGTCGGTCCAGTGATGCCAATTGCAGAGGAAACAGACAGCATGCGCGGGAGCAGTTTGCGAACTGGCAGCGTGCATACAGGAGCTCACGACAGCAAGACTTCCTTCGCCAGCAGTAATGCGATCCCGATTGGTATCTCTCAGCTTCATCTGGAGCGCGGCAGAGAAGGAGGTCATCAGCCACTCCAGCGACCAGACTTACTATCAGAATCAGACGAAGACGAGGATTTCGACGATTCGCCAACAGAGCCGGCCATCGCTCGAGGAGAGATCAGAACACCAGAACCATTCCAACAGCATCGAGAAAATTCGAGTCCTGAAGTGACAGTCGTTCGGCAAGCAAGTCTTGGCAAGAAGAGCAAACCAACTTTGACTACGGTGACGAGTAGCGACAGAGTTCGCAAAAGCAGCGGAAGTACTGCTGGAGGTCCTAAGAGTACCATCGCAAGTCTTCCGAGCCAGCAACAAGCATTATCAGAAGCAGCGCCGGCGCCACCAGCGACAGCAAGCACTCCCGAACGGACAGAACGATCTAGAGCTCTAGCTCAAGAAAGGCTAGAAGGACAAGCGCGGTCTGGTGCTGCCTCGGAACCAGTCCAGGAAGATAGGCAAATTGTGGCTCCCGCTGTAGCTGTCTCTGCTGCGGCAGGCTACATGCAGCAGCCAGAATCAAAACCGACCTCGGGAAAGCAGACTCCAGAAGAAGTGTTGCGATCTGGCACGGGACTTCTCGATGCTTCTGACTCTTCTGAGTCCGAAGGCAACGACCTGCGACGGAAACGATCAAAAGATCTTCTCGGCGCAGAGCTTGCGAACCAGCTGCATCCTGTGCGATCACAGCCACGTTCGCCTCTCGCCCCAGCTGTCGACCCGCGTGTGGAATCGATTATTGGCAGTCTCGAGAAAGGAGGCGCGCTCAGTGCAAAGGAAGCCCAAGAGCTTAAGCAGCCCATGGGCGGACTTTCGGATCGTGCTGGCAAGCGTCGACCACCGCGCATTAATGTTGATGCGGTGCGAGATGCTGAAGCTCGCGGCTCACTGACCAGTTTACCGGATCTCATTCGTAGAGCGACGAAACTCGCCTCAAATTTGGATCGTGGCAAGACTGCAAGTCGGCTGGGTATGAACTGGCTGGATGGTGCAGCAGATGGCGAGAAGAGGCGGTCTGGAAGTATATCTGACATCCTTGCTTCCTTCCCGCCACCTGCCCTTGCCACACCCCCCGAATCACGAAACGGTCGCTGGAGCTCACGCTTTCGTCACTCCGAACTCCCCAGCGATAGTGACGCTGGCGGGGTAAAGCGGAAGAGGAAATGCTGCGGCATGCCGGTGTGGGCCTTTTGGTTGCTGATGGTGCTCCTCTTTCTCCTCGTCGCAGCAGCCGTCATCGTGCCAGTAGTGTTGATCGTCATCCCCAGACAGAACGACAATACATCGACAAAGGTTGGAGCTTGCGAACAGAAATTGACTTGTGATAATGGCGGGACTAATATTCTCAGCAGTAGCGGGTACTGTGAGTGTCTTTGTATAAATGGGTATACTGGTCTCACCTGTTCGGTGTTCTCAGATGCTGGTTGTACAAGCACATCAGTCGGATCATCGGACAATGCGACAGTCGGCGACGCAATACCACGATTGATCAGTGGGGCTGAGTCGAACTTCAGCATACCACTCGACGCACAAGAATTGCTAGGGCTCTTCTCAAGTTCAGACATGGATTGCAGTCTCCAGAACAACCTCGTCACATTCAACAGCAAGAGTCAGAAGCGGGCATCACTTGACACACTGCTGGATGTCGATGCACTGAGCGCCATCAACCGGAGGCAGGACGATTCCTCAAGCAGCAGCCCTGCGGCAACGACTAACGGCATTGTGTATGCTTCGGGAACACCCACTGCTACCGCCACTGCGACCTCTTCGAGCTCATCAGCCACCTCTACCAGCAATAGCCGGACCCTCGACTTCGCAAGAGTGGCGGTACTGTACATCTTCCAGACTTCACAAGAGCTCACCATTGCGGCAGATGCGCAAGAAAACTTACAAACATTTCTTCGGACTGGAAGCACATCCTCGAGCGCCAGCTCCAAGGCCGACAACGTCACGCTCGGGAATGGCTTTACTGCAGATTTGACCTCCTACACCATTAGCGTCGGGAACGGAACGACAGTCGGCGGGTCCGGAAGCAACGACAGCAGCAGCTGAAACGGACACTTTATGACCTCAGCTTCTGTGACCTGATCTTTTACCATGATGTTGTAAAGCATCTCACTTTTCACTTCGATTTGTCTGCGTTCGAGCGTCGACACGGTCAGCAACAAAAGACGATTCTGTATATTATTAGCGTTTTGGCACCAGTGAAAGAGAGAGGCGGCGTAGATGAAGGTGTAATACTGGTGCGGTTTGGAGAATTTGGGTGCGTTGTGTGTACAGCTCATGTTGCAACGCACGTTACGGTCAGGATAATGTATTGAATGACACACTGAAAAGAGTACATGGAGCTTCACGCAGAGCGAGCTGAAGCTAGTATGAGTGCGAGAGGAGAGGAGGAGTGAGTTGTGGGGTTGAGTAGAGATGAGATGAATGAAAAGATTTCAAACTTATCCCCTTCCCTCTTATGGTATTCTACTGCTATCGAAGTAGCGGTTCTCCTAACAGCAGATCTTACACCATCTACGAATTTCGGCGGTGCGTCTAGCTACCTCTTTTGCAGAAAAAGGATGAGCCGATGAGCTCTCAGTCGCAAAGCTGATATCACAGACGAGAGTCTCCACAGGCCAGCTTGTCACCTGCTACTTAGCTTCTTCGCGCGACCCATCCTTTTCCCTTGGCGTCGACGAGCGCCCGGGAACCTTTGCGGCCAATATACAAGCGTGGACCTGGAGTAGTACAGACTCCCTTTATGGTGTGCAGAGCCTTAGGCACGTTGCAGTTCTGCTGACGTGGTTATGCAAGCCACAAAAGATGGCGGTCGCCAATGAGCTGTCAGGAACGCTAGCGGGACAGCTGCCGGCGGTGCGCAGAGGCGGCCTCTCACACAGATATAAGAAGCTAAAAGCTTTCCTTACCGACCTTGAGCCTCTGGCAGCGACAACTTTTCGACCACAAAATCAGAGGCCTGCAACATCTCCCTGAGGTGCGCAGGCTTCACGGCCCTCTGATCTCCGACGAGTCTCCCTTCGGAGGCTGGGTGAAGCCTCCGTGCTCACCCCATCTCCTGCCAACATGCGCGATCTGACGATGCGCTACCTTCACACTGCTGCCCGGCGCTAAGTGATAGTAGTCTTCAAGATTGCTTTTCTGACTTTTTTGATTTTGGGTCTGATTTTTGGGATGTGAACGCGAGCATTCATAATTTTGTCTATATCGATACTGCTCCGGTAAGCATATACTTCGACATCCAAGGAGGTCCACAATTGTTGACTTCTTCTGAGCAGCTAGCACAGCAAGTAGGAGATACCTTGAAGACAAGCGAGCCGACTCTCTCCGATTGGCTCCTACCAGGACCTTTTTGTACTGATGATCTCTTTTCGCTGGAAACATCGACAGATGGGTTGCAAGACCCAGCGCTGCCATACCACGAGGTGAGACCTCATCCTCCACCACTCGCAACTCGTCTAACGGTTTGAGTAGGCACAGGCAGATGGGGACCGTCTTTTGATGCCTTGGAGTTTCGACGATTACACTTCAGCGACTACTCAGCTAAAGATAGGCCACGACAACAGACTCTCAGTACGCTTCGGCTCCATGGACGCCATCGACATCTATCACATTCGGCCGCGATACACCCAATTCTGCCGCAGCTTCAACGCCACAGGTCAGCTCATGCATCGAGGACGATCTATCAAGCCAGACATCCAAAGTGACGAGAGTTCCACTGATCGTTCAACCTTCAATCTCCTCGGAGGCCAAAGTCATGACCAACTATGGTGCGATACGAGAAGCCGAAATGCGGGTCGCCAATAGCTCTGATTGCCCAATCTCCGTGACAACAAAACCTCTGGCTCCAAGCTCACATGAAGTGCAATGCCCTGTTGGCTGCGATATGATGTTCCAGGAAGCCGACCATCTCAGGTGAGCACGAGACGGAAGCAATGATTTCCTAAGCTGATGAGAGACAGAGCACATGTTGCGAGCTTTCATGGTCGAGCTTACCACTGCTTGGTACCAAACTGCCACAAGAGTTTCCAACACAAGAGATCACTCACACGACATGGCACCACTCACGCCATAGTCAACTCATTCTTCTGCGAGTACCCTGCTTGCGAGTACCACACAAAAGGATTCCCAAGAAGGGACAACCTCGCAAAACACAACAGGAGAAAGCACAGTTCGATAGTCACATGATGCTTTTGCGTGTTTTCACAAGCGACATACGTACCAACCCTCCGAATAATATTGGACCGGGGTTGTGCTCCTCATCATGCCGGGCCAATGTTGGAGGAGATCGTACAAATCGGTAGCCTTCCGAATAATTCTACAGTGCAAGGCGTCTGGAGTTGAGAAGACTATACATCACTTTCTCTCGATCTTTATTCTCAAATGACTGACGGTTTGCCTACAATAGATTTTGGATTGCAGTGTTTCTTCACTAGACTCGAGACTCAAAGATCGCGGATCAGTCCAAGGCCGAGTACGTAGTTTCTCTCTTCTCAGAAGTCCGAACAATCGCTGCCTTCGCTCAACCTGGGCATCTATTGATAATTGTGAGAGTGTAGCGCCTATAACGATGATCTAGCACACATTTTCCGGATACATCACACTATACCTCGTCTCCAACCCCGTATCAACCCCATACCCATCATTCTGAAACGTACAAACCGTACTCTGCCCACCCCTCGAACAAGCATACCCATCCTCACCCTCCTTCAACGTCAACGTAGCATTGTTGAGCGCACTATTCTTATAAATATAATACTCCAAAATCTCTAGACTGAAGTCTCCGGCATAGTTGTAAGACCCTGGACAAATTCTGGCAAAGTAAGGGTAGCCTGCGTCGCTGCACTCGGTGAAACAGGTTGGTGGGGATGAGTTTTCGCCGGACCAGGTGATGCTGCAGTTTCGTGGTGCTGAGCCGCCTTGTTCGAAGACTGCATCTGGGTTGGAGATTGTGAAGCTTAAAGCGTGAGATTCTGAGGGGATACGGATGTCGGTTGCCACGAAGGGGGAAAGGTGGAAGTAGAGGGCGTTGGTGGTCGTTGCTAGGGTGGCGAGGGCTGTGAGGATGTTGGAGGAGAACATTTTTGAGATTTTGACTTGAGGTAGCCTTCTTGGTTGGAAAATATTGTGTTCCTGAAAGCTTGAGTTGCTGGCTGATGCAGGTACAGAAGTGCTGTGATCCTTTCGACTTTTATACTTACTCTCAAGGTCGCCACCATTCCAATTCGCACCTATTCAGTGGTACCATGTCTGCTACTGTGACATCGCGCTTTCTTGAAGCTCTGTCAGCGATGACTGACGATGCTTCTTTGATCAATGCCAAGCAGAATTGTGGATTGATGGTAGCACGAGCTGGGTCGCGTAGCCAAGAATACGAGTTTCGCATATCGCCGAGTCGCACAATCGCACAAAGCCCAGACACTGTCAGGCATCAGGCTCATTCCAGGCTGTAAATAGCTCAACTCAATGTCATAATAGCTCAACTCAATGTCATCGTCAATGTGACAGGTATCAGTAATCGGGACTCTTGCCAGATGGTTGGGGTCTCAATTCGCGGCATCACCGAGTCCATCTCTTAGCCGTCGCGTGATGCATCCGCATGCCCATCAGCTCACGGCCTCAGCGTATCGCAAAGATGCGGGTTCTTTCAATGCATTCCTGGCCATCATAGGGGTGAAATCTGTGTTGCTTGATGCACAAGATTGAGAAGGTGCGAAGACGCACTTGTAGACAAGGTGTATTTGGGGAGACCATGAGCTACGTTCGCCGAACGACAGCGACCGTTCCAAGGCGGAAGATGAAGAATGTCGTTGACGAAGACTTGCAGAGAGCAGGAGGTGTTGCTGAAGTGGTCTTGGCTTCATTCCCGAGCGAGAACCGAAAAAGACCGAGTATGACCCGGCAGCCCATGCTCGACTTTCGTCGTGCTCTTGCCTTCAGAGCTCACTTCACTCACGACCACTTTCACATGCAAGAAGAGTCATGACCACCATTGCTTGTGACATCATGGCGTCCACATCCGGCACATCGTGTGTTGAAGTGACACCGTCCTCAACACATCCATCTTCACACCACTGTTTGCCGCGATTGACACATCGCCACAAACACACACACACAACACTTCTACCAGCCCAATAGCCCAGTCGCCGCACTTGGTGTATGCGACGCACATGGCTACCTCAGAAGACCTTGCCGACTGGCTGAACAAGCTGAGCATCAAGCGCTATAGCGAGAAAGAATGCCGGGATGCAATCAATGGACAAGCGATTCCGACAGCACTTGGTCTTCCACTCCTTCGTCTATGCACTATCCGCGGCATTCGCTACCATGATGCCTTCGCTACCGAGCTGCGCAAAGTCGCTCCTGAGTTTACACGCGCACTGAATGCTCGAGACATCATGAGTAATCGCATTCCGGTCATTGACTCAGATGAGGAGATCCCGTACTGCATTTGGCATCCACAGACTGCTTCAGAAGAGACTTATCGACAGCTAGTCAAGCGGTATCCTGCGATGGTGTATCAGGTCGGACGCGCTTGTGCTGTTGCAGGTTACGATAAGTTGTATGGCGAGCTCGAGATCCTACCTGAGGTGCACATTGCGGAGGAAGCCCGCGAATGTGGAAATGTCGTGATCTACAACCGCATCATGTCAAGCAAAATCAAGTGCAAGATCATGAACGATTACGACAGATCTATTGACGACGCTGATCCTCCCATGGGCTTCCTTAATGGAGACACCGCCGTTCTTAGGATGCTCGACATCAAGCAGGAATTTAAGAAGGCTGATGTTCCAGAATATGATAGTGATGGAGAGGAAAAGTTCGAGCTTTTCCCCTCTGAAGGTTACGACGAGAAGACATTCAACATCACTGAAGACATGAACATCGATACCTATAGATCTGAAACGTCAGGAAGGACTGTCACCGATGAGATGCTGAAGGAGCTACTCACTGGACCGCTACCAGCTGACTTGCCAACCCTGGACAAGGATTTGTTGATCAAAATGGCTGCCTATTACGGTGATACGGATCGCTATGTTCGACTGCGCAGGCCCAAGATGTTATACGGCGAATACGACTGCTGTGTTCGCGGCATCTACCACAACACCTTATTCGCTGTCTGGTGGTCCAAGCAGGACATGACGTACAAGTGCGGGATAAGCAACGCCGTCGAAGCTCGCTTCATCATGAATAATGTCCTTTCGCACGTTCACAGCGGAGAAAGTGGCAGGCCATACATCATCTACTACCCAACGCTGGCGACCGAATGCACATATCGCGAGCTTGCCCGTCTCAAGCCTAACATGTGGCCGCAGATCGCAAGAGCATGCATTATCGCGGAATACAAGGATCTCTTCGACGAAATCGTGTGTAAGATCGTTCCTGATGATGGTCTGCTTGCAGAAGCAGGAACGAAAGGTGATACACACTACAAGCAAGCTCTTGAAGCTCGCGTGGCGGAAGTCGGGAAGGACAAGATCCATTGGCTTTATCCGTGGAAGAAGATCACTCACGCAAATCTGCAGAAGTCAAAGGCGTGGTGGCTTAGAGAGTGTCCGCTGGCTTGCGCAGGACCAACAAGTGAATATGATGGATGGAATTATAACCAATTCGCCGAGGCCGACGAGATTGAGCTGTTGACCTGCCTACCTGATGAATGGCAGCGCCCAGAAGAAGAGGATTGTGTTGCAAGGCTCGACTACGAGGACTGGCCGCCTAAAGATTCGCTCGGTGCGAGCAAAGCTTTGAAGAAAGTGTGAGTGGCATGCGCTGGTAAGTTCTGCGGACACAGACTACATCTAGGGCCTTGTTTGTCTGTCAGGCCTACAGGCTAGCTCGAGCAGTTACCGATGAGTTGGCAGAGGCTGAAATAGGCGACTACACACACCCTTATAGCCTTCAATCTGTACTCGCGTTACGCGTTCTCTATGTCCACCAAGTCGTACAACTTTTGCATCTTGTCAGCGATCTGAAACTTGCCACGAAGGTCAACGTGAGTTGCTGGCTCGACTAAGCGATCGATGCGCGATTGATCATGAGCAATATTTCGTCAAGTTTGTATAACGAGCCATATTTGATCTGAACCTGTGAAGAATCAGAGTTGCTTGTCGTCAAGAAGTGGCGTTGGTAATTCGAGGGTGCTTCTGCTTGTGCGTAGATCATGGTTCTCGAGTTGATCAACGTACAGCATTCTTCTCAAAGTCGTCCCATGGTTTAGAGCGTTCCTACGAGCAGCGTACCCATCATGTCGTTCAAATGCAGTGCCAAGCAGGAGACAAGTGTTTGGTCAGGAGTTCCAAGTGTTGCTCGAGCATGTCCCTTACCGAGTGCAGAAGGCATCTTTCCTTCGATGCCGAAGGAGCGCAAGCGTAAGATGATCTTGAGCAAAATGCTTACAGTCAGTCTTTGCTGTTCCGCCAACGACAGTTTCAACATATAACTCGACAGAGCTGGTTGTCGAGCGGACCACCGGACCACTCGCAGGCTGTTCTCAGGGTGAGCCCTAAGCGAGAACTGTTGACTGATCCATAAGGCGATACAGTATTGACCGATCGTGTGCGATGCATGGTGTGTGACGCAAGCGATTGCAACTCTGCAAGTAAAAGTGTCGACTGTCGTCAACAAGGCTCGTCATGCTTTGACTGGTCCCTCTGTTCTACGAGGAACCGAGGATGATACGCTCTTGTTTGTCGAGATCTCAAAACACATTCTGTATTTTGCATGGTCTTAATTTTGGCCAAAGATCATCCTCTACATCATGTAAGCCAGTCTTTTGCAGCGCTCGGCTTCGAGCTAGGTGCCACGACTGCCATCAGTCCTGCGGAAGACGGGTGATGGATTACTGAAGCTCAGAACCATTGCTTGAATGACGGCAGCAGTACGCATTTCAGTGAAACTGTTTGACAACGCTTTTACCTTTACTTTCGTTATTGGATGTGCCTTGCTTCTTCTTGCTAGTCTGTTTGGTTCTTGTGGTCTCAGTGTACTCGAGAGCGTTTAGCCAATGCGAACGACTTCCGAACGTCATTCGGTCTCGTTGTGCTTCCGAGAGTGACCGGTAATCTTTGAGACAAAATGAAAGACCATAGGAATGGCTCCGATTGTGAAGAGTGATGTGTTGCTTGAGACTTCGTGCAGATCGACGCTGGAAGCCGTTCGCGGCAAGGGACGATCGTGTCCGGAGGGCTCTCCTTTTCCTTCTCTTACGTCCTCAGACTACTTCGTTTCAGCAACATCCGCGCGATGCCATTTCATCGGTCAGTCTCCATTCGCAAATAGTCTACATCAGTACTTGATCATGAAGAGCCACAAGAACTTCGAAGAGCAAGGTGCGAGATGTCCGAGGCGTCCAGGCATCGGGTACAGAAGTGGAGAAGGCCGGGGGTCGTCCGGGGTAGCCTGAGATGCTGGAAATCTTCCAACACATCATTGCTCGCACTTGAAACCAGAAGAGATGCTCGGAATCGATCAGGACTATACATGCGGATATAGAGATACGTCTGGCGACTTTTGAGCTCGCGAGAATGAGCTGAGACCAGTCCAAGCACTCCGGCAACGAATCTTGGCTTTGGCTCAGCTTACGTATACCAACCACCATTTTCCGTCCACCAATCAAGCTGGTTGATTGCCTGCGGTCAGAAACGACTTCGCTTGGCTTCCTCTGCTTGTCTCGAGGTCAATTGGTCTAGTGGTATGAGTACGTGGTGCCCTGCAACATTTCAATTTATATGGATGAGTTCCTAACGGTCAACAGTTCTCGCTTAGGGCTCACCCTGAGAACAATTTGCGAGAGGTCCCGTGTTCAATCCACGGATTGGTGAGTTATTCCGTCGCCGTCGTGATGTAGAATGTTGTGGTTAACGTTATTGTAGACCCCAAAGTTCGATCGAACGATTTTTTGATTTTTTGGCGGAGAAGACGTTCAACCAGTTGAATTTTGATGCAACACAGCTCAGACACGTCAATCTGACTATAGTCAACATGTCTTTTGTTCGACGTGGCTTAGATAGTGCTGTGTTCGTGATGGGACAATGTATAAGGTGAGTGAAAAATAAAAAGTGGGTCCGACACATGAAAATTGTTCCTCATGGAAAGAACGTCGTATAGGCTTCAGAACATGAAGAAATAGTATTGAAAGACATAGTAAACAGTAGAGAAAGTGAAACCAAGGCAAGAAAATACATTGTGGGCTTTCAAACTTCATCGCGAAAGACCACTATGGAAACCCATCCAAGGATTTTCGCAATCAACATAGTTGACCTCTCTCATCAATGGCAGAGCCCTGTACAGCAATGACAGCTCTTTGATAGCTATGGACCTCGACGCAGGTCCATCTGTCATGCCCAAATATATCGATGTCGAAATTCAAAAGTCTGTGCAAATTGTGTAGGCAAGCGAGTAGAAGACATGATCGCCTGTGGCAGTAGACTTCCAAATTCCAATTTTCCATCAGAGCCAGTTCATTCTTTCTGTAGACGCTCAAAAGTTTGATGTTCGTCAAGCGAAGCGATTCAAGCGGCGGGAGTGTGCGATCATGTGAAGTCTGATGCGAGTCTTGGCGCTAGCCTGAGGCTAGTTCCCCTTTGCTCACTCAAAGTCAAAAGCAACGCGCTCTGAAGAAATGACGCACTCCGCAGCAGACTTTCGATAGTTAACGTCCTGCACTATTTTGAGCCAGGGCGAATGCGAGCAAAGTGAGGATCAGCACCACACTAAGCAATGAATTTGAGAAGTTCCAGGCCCACCACTCGGCAGTCCAGTCAGCTCAGGCTTGCGCAGCACGAAGGAACAAGGAGAGGAGGAAGATGAAGACCTCCTCACTTGATGCTCAGCAAGAGGCGTCGAAGGGACAACAAGCGAAATAAATTATGGATAGCAGGAGTGCTTGCTTGACTCAAGAGTAGCAAGTCGAACTCTGTGCACGCCAGGTGCAATGCCAATTTTTATGCCGCAAGCCTGCCGTCTCACATCTTCGGTAGCATAACAGCCCGGTGCCTCAGTCTGCGACCGCACTCCTTGCTGTGCTCACGACCTTTGCTGCTGCTGTTGTACTCCCTCAACGGCGTGGCCGTCCTCGGTGGACAATGTGCCGGATCGCGCACAGCATATGCAGCCATGGAGCTGGTGCAGCGGAGATCAAGAGCCCATACATACGGTCAAGCCGCTCGTGTCAGCAATTCTCCATAGCCGTAACCACGGCCGTCATCAGCACGATGGCGTCGTGAAGGACAGCAAGGCTTGGGCATAAAATCCGCCAGCGCGACTCTTGTGAAAAGGCAGCAGCAACTTGAGATGCAGTCCGGCTCCACGGTTGTCATCCCTGACCATACTCGGAGCAGATCTGCAGAGCGGAAGATGAGAGCACTTCCTCAGCCTGTCAGATCGATGGATTCTGAGGCAGTGGTGCTCCAAATAGTGATGTCCGAGCCCACTCCACATTTATCCGATCACGCTAGCCTCGCTTGGCGATGTTCAAAGCCTAAAAATGAACGCGCTCAGCTAAACATATGCGTGCATAGCCAGGGATTGCGGACGCTTCACACGTTTCGGGCAACGGTTCTGGGCTACGTCGTCCAGCAGGATGGAGACGATCGCGTGTGCACGGCTGTCATACGCCGCAGCGTGGACTCAGACGCCGCGATACCGGAACCAGCGTAGGGGAGATGCGAGGGCCGCTGCCACATATACACGGCAGCACCTTGGCTGCGCTCAGAGGCGCCTTACGTCCCAACCTTCCCTTTCGTTACCCGTCGATAGTTCGACACCATGTCGCAAACTCCTAGAAGTACTGTAGGGACTGTGAAGTCTTGGAACAGTCGCTACAGCGGATGGACCGACGATTCATATGCCCTGCAGAATAGGGCCGTGGAGGAGATGGAGCAGGCGAGGTTACGACCTAATCGAGATACACACGAGGAGTTCCCATGGCTATCACAAGAATTCGAACCCATACGATCAGTAGCAGACACGAAGACTAATAAGCCACCGCAATGGTTTAAAGAAGGTCAACAACATAATCGAAATCTATCAGTACGATCACAAAGGAGTGGTCCGCGAGAGAGTATTGTCGACTTGCATCTTATCGTTTCCGATCTCGATTACTATGCCGGAGCTGTACACGATTATCAGGCCGAGGAGGAGGCAGATTTTGAGGAGGAGATGGCAGAGGCGGGCTATGATGAGGAGCAGAGATGGCCACAGCAAGGCCAGCAAGCGGCAGATTTTGGCCGAATACAGATCGTACGGAACGCATCGAAAATGGGCAGAAACGGAACAGTGAAACGAAATGCATCCTCAAGATCGAAGAAGGGCGAGAAGGATATCAATCTTGTGACTTGGGATGGTCCCGACGATCCAGACAACCCGAAGAACTGGACCAAGCAGGCGAGATGGATGGCAACCCTCACAGTTTCGCTGTTCACATTCATTTCACCTGTTTCCAGTTCTATGGTTGCTCCAGCATTAACACAAGTTTTGACGGACTTTGGACTGAACCCAAACAAGCCATCAGACCGAATGCAAGGAGAACTGGCTATGTCTGTGTTCATTCTGGGTTTTGCTATCGGACCTCTGGCTCTAGGACCACTTTCTGAGCTTTTCGGTCGACGAATTGTTCTGCAACTCAGCAACTTGTTCTACTTCGCATTCAACCTGGCTTGTGGTTTTGCCAACAACACTGGCACACTCGTCGCATTCCGTTTCCTGGCTGGTCTTGGAGGCAGCGCGCCGCTCGGTATTGGTGGAGGTGTTCTCGCAGATATTTGGCTGCCCACAGAGCGTGGTAAGGCTATGGCTTTCTACTCGCTCGCGCCTCTGCTCGGTCCAGCCATTGGTCCAATTGCAGGTGGTTTCATCGCTCAATACTCGACCTGGAGATGGGTGTTCTACTCTACATCGATCGCAGCAGTATTTGTTCAGCTCCTTGGTTGGTTCTTCCTGAAGGAAACCTACGCCGCAGCTATCTTGAGCAAAAAGAAGAAGCAGCTCATTAAGATCACTGGAAACAAGGAGCTCCGAACTGAATTCGACAACCCATCGCGAAGCCTTGCAAACCACATTGGTGTTGCTTTCAAGCGACCATTCATTCTGCTCTTCACGCAACCGATTGTGCAAGTTCTGGCGCTCTACATCGGGTACGTCTACGGTGTGCTATACCTGGTCTTGGCCTCTTTCCCAGTACTTTGGATGAGAGTCTACGGTGAAGGTCCAGCTATCGGTGGTCTCAACTACATTTCTCTTGGTCTTGGGTTCTTCCTCGGAACGCAAGTCGCTGCAAGATTCGCAGACAGAATTTACAAGAAGCTCAAGGCGAAGAACAACGACCAAGGACGCAGCGAATTCCGTGTTCCTCTCATGTTTCCAGGTGCGGTCATGGTTCCTGTCGGACTCCTCATCTATGGCTGGTCTGCACAATACAAGACCCACTGGATCGTGCCAAACATCGGAACAGCAATCTTCGCAGCCGGAAACCAGCTGGTCTTCCAGAACTGTCAAACATACCTGGTCGACGCGTACACGCGTTACGCAGCCTCCGCAATCGCTGCAACTGCAGTCTTCCGATCCCTGGGAGGTTTCGCATTTCCGCTCTTCGCGGACCAAATGTATCAAGCACTCGGCTACGGATGGGGAAATACCACTCTTGCATTCGTCGGAATCGCAGTGGGCTTCCCAGCACCCTTCATCCTCTGGTGGTACGGCGAAGCACTCCGCAAGAAGAGTACTTTCGCAGCTGGCTAAAGCTGGTAACGAACACTTGAGAAGAAGTCACGATTTACTATTGTCACGCAAAATTTCATGAGCGAAGGCGTTTTTGCTTTGGGAGGAATAAAGAGGGCCTGAGCATGGAAAGCTCTCTATCGTTTCGTATAATTTCTATTATCCTCAGCATTGCTCACTCACGAGTTTGAGCACTTGTACAATACCAGAGATACCAATGACATGAACCAAAGAGTACGATCAAACGAACAAAGAAGCACTGCCTACAACCGAGACATTAGCCATCCTCGATCCTCAAGGCTGAGTACACCAAGGGCTGTCATCGGAGAATCCGTGCATGTGGGATCGGACGCCTTTCTCGTGAGTTTCGGCATCCTGCATGCCACCATTGGGCGGAGCCGTCATACCGCTGCACGGTGACATTGCGCAGCAGAAGGAGCAAAGCATGTACCTATTTTTCCAATATTGCCGACTACTTGCGACCTGACGTAGAAGCATGAACACATTCTGAGGTAAGCAGTGAGCAATGTCGGACGACTGTTTGTAAAGAGATATCTATGCAATCTCAGCTCCTAAGTTCCGACCTTGCGAGTGCGAGTTGAGCACAGAACATCTGGGCGAACTTGGCGGACTCCACTGTTGTGCTGGTCGCGTACAGCTTTGCAAAGCCACCAACACCGTCCTTAAACCGGACCGACCGTGCTTACTTCTCTTCCTTGCTTGCTCGTTCCTTACCAGAATTTGAAGGCGGACTTTGCGGAGCCTGTGTTTCGACTGCTTGAACTTCGGCCGATGGAGCTTTGAGCGGTGCTGCTGCAGTGGTGCGGCCTTCACTTGTGGGCGCTCCGGTTGGGAATTTGACTGGGCTTTTGTTCTTGGACGGACTGGCACTGTTGATAGCCTGTTTGCCATTGCCGGGAGATGGTGAAGCAACAGCAAAATCCGATGCAATCACAGCATCGGAAGCTCGAGCTCGTGACCGTCTTTCAGACCGATTCTTTTCTTTGGCGCTCATCAGATCTGAGTCGTCCCAGTCGTATTCAGTAGGACCATCTTCTACTGTGCCGGCTCGTGAGCGATTTGATTTCGAGGCAAACCTAGGAACATACCAGCGCTAAGTCTTCTTCGATCATGAACAGGCCTGCCCTCCTAAATTTCTGCCTGATTTTGACGTCTGCGGTTGGCGCGACTGCGACCCATGGCCTGCAAAGGGTCAGCATGTGACAAGATTAGAGGGAAAATATGTTACGCGCTGCAATCTGAAAATCGATGTAGCGAAAGATTCTCTGTGAAAATGTCTTGGTACGAATGTGGAAATTGCTTTGCTTCGGGTTTCTGAAGAGACCTGAGATGCAAAGCAAGTGGAAGAATGTCTCATAACGGCGAGCCGAGAAATGGAAAGAATGTTGTCTTTGCAAGTGCTTCTCAGTGTTCGAGCAGCAGCTAGCCGTCAAAATGGCAACTGCCATCCAAGGTAGCAACACAGACCCGCGATATGTTCACTCTCGCACTGGCGAATAATGTACGGGTTCCTGTAACGCGCAGAGCCATGTACCAAGTCTGTTGCGATCTGTCGACTTGGCCAAGGCTGTATGCCATGTCCACACTGAAGTCTGCTAGGTTCCTGCAGGTGCCTCACTCTTGCGTTCAGTCGATCGTTCTGCAGAAATGGCCCCGAATGGTTCATGGCAAGGACAACGAATGATCGTTCTCGTGCGTGGCTGCTCAGACTAGGCGTTCGGCTAGATCACTATCAGCATACTCTGTCCCGCTTGAAGGAGACTCCTATCGCTGATGTATACTAGATTGGCAATCGTACAGCTCCTGTTTGGAGACGGTGAACAGAGATAAGGGTTCTTGAGTGAATGACCAAAATGGCGCCTTGCATGTGCCCGCCGGCCGTGTCATGCTTTCACGCTGCTATCGTGGCTGCCACCTTGGTGCCCAAGCTTCACGCAGTTCACCAAATACAGGTACAGTGTGCTTGTGATGCTGATGGTGTCACGTAGCAGCTGCAGTTCCATGCACGAGCTCTTCCAACCCATGTCAGCGACCAATCCCCGCAGACGATCGACATCATCTGCACAACAACCCTCGAGCTCTCGCTGGTTGTCCCGTCTACGCCGCCTCTTCGAAACGACGATATTTCGCGGCGTGGTGCTTCTTCGGGAGCTGCGATGTGCGTTATTGTCGATGAAAGGAGATGAAGCGTCAATAGATGACAAACTCCCGTCAATCACCGCCAGGACTGTCGCCATACATTTCTGTATACGAGCAGCGCACCAACATAGCCTGCTAGCGGTGTGCAGCTTTACTTGGCTTCCCCTTGATCACATGCAACATAATCCCAAACCACTACCCTCTCATATGACGCATAAGGGAAGGATTACGCCTGACAGGACGGTGGAGTATATTCTTCGCTCTCCTTGCATAGATATCATTCCTGTCATTCCGTCTTTTCCTTCTGCAAACCTACGACAGCCTTCGCAGTCTCGACCGGCTCACAGACGACAGCATATCAATACAGCGAGAGCGACAGGCCAGACCCAGCATGGCTTCCACACAAGAGAAGGATGAGGCGGGTCCTCATCCGCATGAGCAGGCGGGCAATGGCCGCGCAAATAGACGCTTCGATTGGAAGCTTATGCTTGGTCGTCGAGAAAACGGCAATACCAATACGAAGAATAGCCAGGCGGCATCCGACGAAATGTGCTTCGGGCCTGATAACGAGCGGAGCAGCAAGAGCAAGCCGACAAAATGGAGTATGGGCATGTTGAACGATCCAGACACTGAAGAAGTACCTGGCTCGGTCTTGCTGCTTAGCAAGGTCTCGCAGTTCAATGAGCCGCTTGGAATGCGTAACGCGCCCGCAAGAAACTCGACTTCATCGTTTCCACAGTCTCCGCGACCTCGTGCTCCTTCGCGTTCTAGCTCTTCTACGAGCGTTCGCAGATGGCGGCTCGGCCTTCGCCAACCAGAGAAGAAAACCACAGCGGACGGCAAGTTCGTCCTCGAGCCGCAGCCCGATGACAGCGCCAACGATCCGCTGAACTGGAAAGTCTGGCGCAGAGACGCAGCGCTGCTATCTCTTGGCTTCTACTGCATGGTCGGCGGAGGAATGACACCTATCCTCGCTGCTGGATTTGACGATGTTGCAGAAGAGTACAACGTCTCTGTGCCACGGGTTGCTTTGACCACAGGATTGTACATGATGGGCTTAGGACTTGGAAGTGTAGTGCTCAGTCCTACTGCCATTCTATACGGCAAGCGACCGGTCTATCTGATTGCCGCCATCTGCTTCATACTCTCCGGCGTCTGGTGTGCCTTGTCGCCAAACTTCGCCAGTCTCGTATGCGCTCGCATTTTTCAAGGGTTTGCAGTTAGCAGCGTTGAATGTCTGCCTTCCGCTACAGTCGCCGAGATCTACTTCTTACACGAGAAGGCATACAGATTAGGCATATATACGCTTCTCTTACTCGGAGGCAAGAATCTCGTCCCGCTGGTAAGCGCCGCTGTGATTCAAAGCCTAGGGTGGAGATGGTAGGTCACGCATTTCTACGATGAATATAGGCACAACTGACATAATGATAGGGTCTTTTGGGTGGTCGCCATGGTCGTGGGTTTTGGACTCTGTCTGCTCTTCTTCTTCGTTCCTGAGACATTCTGGGATCGCTCGCCTGTACCCCATAAGCAGCGTCAACGGCATAGCAATTTCAGCATGTCTCATGTCATTAGGACATTGTCGCACCCGGGAAGCCCAGTTGCAGAGCGCAAATCCCACAAGGAGGCTCCAGATGTACCAGCAGACAACCACGATCATCCAGAACCAAAGTCAGAGCGACACGCACACTTTACTACCGAAGCTTCAGATGATGAGAAAGATGTGAAGACTGAAGATCAAACGCCTGCAGAGAAGCCAGACCGCGAGCAACCCAAGGTTGAAGCTGCGCCGCCATCGCCCCAAACACCAAAAGCGCGCTTGTTCGAGGAGAATAAGATTCATGCCGAGGATTACTTTAACAACAGACCAGTATCGCCTGCCCATCTAGAAGAAGCTCACCCTCAGCTTTCGCGTGTGCCCACGGATTTGAGCGATGCCCACGATCCCCGAAATGCCTACACCAAGCACTTCGCCTCACAACCAGCGAAGTCGTACATCGAGCAGCTCCGCCCATGGTCAGGACGTATGTCTCACGACAAATGGTTTAAAGTCGCACTACGCCCATTCATCCTCTTCGCTTATCCTTCCTTGTTATGGTCGGCTCTCGTCTACTCTTTGTCCATTGGCTGGCTCATCGTCCTTTCCGAGTCTGTGACCACTATCTACATCTCTCGCGACAGCTACAACTTCACATCTCTACAAGCTGGACTGGTCTACATTTCGCCATTTGTGGGCGGAGTGCTGGGCACTGCTGTTGCTGGAAAAGTGAGCGACGTCATTGTCCGATGGATGGCACGACGGAACGGAGGAATTTACGAACCAGAGTTCAGGCTGGTCATGGCTATACCAATCGCCATCTTCACCGTCATCGGACTCATGGGATATGGCTGGAGCGCACAGGAACGTGATGCTTGGATTGTCCCGACCATTTTCTTCGGCTTCATATCATTTGGGTGCTCTCTTGGATCAACAACCAGCATCACTTTTGCTGTGGATTCTTATCGTCAGTATGCCGGCGAAGCTCTCGTCACGCTCAATTTCAGCAAGAACATCTTGCATGGTCTCGTCTGGAGTCTGTTCTTCAACCATTGGCTCGAGTCTGACGGCAGTCGAGATGTGTTCATTGCGATCGGAGGCATTCAGCTAGCTTGCTTACTCACGACTATTCCCATGTATATCTATGGCAAGAGGGCGAGAATGTGGACTGTCAGGAAGAATTTCATGGAGAAGTTTTAAGCGCAGCATCGCATTTGCATTTTGGAGTAGAAGCAAGTTGGATAGATTTGCGATTCACTTTCTGAGCGATCCGGCGTTGATCTCGGCATGAAGTCCGTAGGAGGATGATGAAGCATAGCATGAGCACAATAATACCATAGTGAGTGCTCTTGAAATTGTCTGGATCTTTTCACTACAGAGACCCATGCTTCTGAAAGCACTACTTCGTTTCATCAAAACAGATCGGTGAACCATCCCACAGCAAGCGATACTCACCAGAGTTGACCTTCTCGTCTCGCTCAAATCCACATCGATAATGTCATCTCCAGCACGTCGCCTGACAGCCAAGGCCGCGAGCCTCCTCAAACAACTCAACCAATCCAAGCCAGCAATCGCAATGTCATCACACAATCCTCTCTCCGCCAAACTAGCAGCCAAAGCAGGCTTTAACGCAATCTGGGTCTCGGGCTTCGAACTCTCAGCCTCCTACGCAGTGCCTGATGCCAGCATTTTGTCCTTTGACAAACACCTCGAAATGACACGGGCCATCAACGAGACCGTCACGATTCCCAGCATAGTAGACATGGATACAGGTTTTGGAAATGCGGTCAACATAGCTTACTTGGTCCCGAAATTCGAGGCTACGGGTACAGCAGCGGTCGTCATCGAAGACAAGACTTTTCCGAAAGACAGTAGTCTGCGTGCAGGCGGGAGGCAGCATTTGGTTTCCACTGAGGCGTTTCAGGGCAAGATCCAGGCGGCCAGAGAGTCATCGAGTGTTCTTGTTATTGCGCGGACAGAAGCATTAATTGCTGGTCTTGGCCAAGATGAGGCTTTGAGAAGAGCGAATGCATACGCTGAGGCGGGAGCGGATGCTGTCCTCGTTCATTCGAAGCAAAAGACTCCGGACGAGATTGTGTCATTCTGCAAGGCCTGGAGTGGTCGTGTACCGCTCGTTCTGGTCCCAACGAGCTACCCTCAGCTCTCATTTGCGAACATCGTGAAGCTGGGAAAGATTGGGTGTGTGATATGTGGAAATCATGCTATCAGAGCTGCTGTCATGGGCATGAGAAAGGCATTTGCCAAAATTCTTGATGATGGAGGGCTTGAAGGCGTTGAGAATGAAATTGCTACTGTTTCTGAGATCTTTGAGCTTCAAGGTGATGAGGAGATGAGAGAGGTAGAGAAGAAATACTTGCGATGAGGTTCGTGGAAGGCGACTGGCTCGAGAACAGGGCACTTAGGTGCTGTATTCTCGATGCAAATGACACTTCTGCTGCGAATCTCATTAACAAACTCTGTGCATTCACGGTGGATGTTCAAGTCGAAGAGTGATATATGCACTCCGTCTAGAAGTTTTGAGATGAGACTACTGTCTGCAACGCGCTTGCCCCAAACTCGAGCTGGACGACGGAGCTGTACGATGAAGTCGCACTTCGGTTCTGATCAGAAGGTATGCAGCTCATCAGCGTTCGAACATTGCGGCAGTTCAAGCATGCATAGATTGTTTGTGTTGTATCTCAATCGTCGAAACTTGATGTTGCTCCATTCACTCGCTTCGGTTTACCCAAAATAGTCGGCCCTATTAGGCTTTCTTCACTTGCCCCTCGGTCGCACGTGGCCGATTCTCGATCCTTGCGATCTTCCCACAAAGAGATCCGAAGACAAAATGCCCCTCACTTGCATTTTCTTTCACCATCTCGAGCAATTATAGCGTGCTCAGGCACTGCAAAGTGAGCCGTAGGCATGTGAACCTGTAATGCACCAGAAGCGAATCTCAGCCTGAAGATGGTTTTCTCACTTCATGATGCGAGACGAAGAAGAACCAGCGGAGAGAAGTTGGGGATGCCGTTGTTGAGAAAGTTGGGCACAATGCTTGCAGATTAGTGTTAAGATTACGAGATTTGCTGGTTTGTAAGCCACAAAAGGACAAAGAAAGCAGGCGCTTACGGTCCGGCTAGTGTGCCCCAAAGCGTTTGCAGACAACTCGGTGTTCTGAGAAGCAGAATACAGTGCATTTGTGATCAGATCGGAACTGCAGGCACGACGAAGAATGACGAGAGTTGTACAGAGTCGTAGAAACAGCGCAAGAATGATCGAAGCCGCGGACATAGCAGCGATGCCTGGCCTGGCCGCATTCCCTAGCCAATCCCGACTGGCTAGATCCACCTCGATGCTCCATTGTATTAGATCGCACGTGATATTGCGTGCTTTCTGAATCGGCCAGAAATTGATTTCAAAGTCCGTAGAGCCGTCACCGGTGCCGTTAGGAGGGCAATAGCGATTGCGTGCTCATGTAAGTGTGTCCTCGAGCCCATCTCTTCTTCCAACCATTCCCTTGACATCACCATCGCCTATTGCAATAAACCCGCCAGCACGACAGACTCATTCAGTATCGACTACATATCGTAGTTACTGAAGAGACCGACTGCACCACAAATCGGGAGTAAACTTTGCAGCGTTTGACTGCCGCGCCCCTCCTCTCTCACACGATGTCATTTCGCAACAGGTCCTCGTCTTCCGACATGGAAGCAGAGTCTGGTTATGCCAGTGGCAGTTCGAGCGCTTCATTGCCAGAAGTGTATTTTTCGCGGCCACACCTGAAGTTCATCAACGCCCAACTCTCGAAGCTGGAACCACCGGAAGTTCTCAAATGGTGTATTGCGTCTCTGCCGCGACTCTTTCAGACCTCAGCGTTCGGCCTCACAGGTCTCGCTATCATGGACATGATCTCCAAGCTCGATACTCCCCTTCGCACTGACATCGAGCTCATCTTCCTCGACACCTTGTACCACTTCCCACAAACGCTCGACTTGGTCCAGCGAGCCAACGAGAAGTACTCGGGCATGAAGGTGCACACATACAAGCCGCAAGGTTGCGAGACGACCGCCGACTTCGAGGCGAAGTTTGGTGAGAAGTTGTGGGAGGCCGACGAGGAGAGATACGACTATGTCGCCAAAGTTGAGCCTGCTCAGCGCGCATATCGAGAACTTGATGTGAAGGCTGTGATTACCGGTCGACGACGGACGCAGGGCGGAAAGCGAGGTGATATTGATATCGTCGAAATTGATGATGCGGGCCTCATCAAAGTGAACCCACTCGCGAATTGGTCGTTCAAGGAGGTCCAGTCCTACATCCAAGCCAACGAAGTCCCAACCAATGATCTTCTCGACCAAGGCTATCGATCAATCGGTGACTGGCACTCCACTCAGCCTGTGACTGACAGCGAGGATGAGCGGGCTGGCCGCTGGAAAGGACGCCAGAAGACTGAGTGTGGTATCCATAACAAGCGAAGTCGCTACGCCCAGTACCTCGCAGAGCAAGAAGCGAAGCGTCAGCAAGAACTGAGCGACGCAATAAACCAGGGCCTGAAAATCGAGTCGGCCGAATAAAAATTGCTGATCGAGGGTTTCGATTTCGGTATGACGAGTGTGGTCTAAATCGAGGACCGACTTGACTAAATCCCTTCGCCGCACACCAAGCATTCGCCATACCGAAGGACAGTGCGGGTGTGCCTTGAGACGATGGATTGAAAGTGGATTTCCTGAGCTGCTAGAGCATTAGACGACTTGTGATTAGCATCGGCGTTGGGGAGAATTGGGCCAATTTTGCATCACGCCCGGCCTTGAAAAGCATGCTGCATGATCAAGAGCGAGCATCTGCTGATGGTTACGGTACAGATAAATGTTTCATGAATGAAGATACCAGATCATACTTGCCTACTCAACTTCCTATTTCTACCTCGTCTGTGAAGGGTCTATGAACCTGAGCATCCCGATCTGATGTCTGCTGGACATTCGGTATGGTCTGGAGAGGTACTCGCCATCGTGCCAGCAAAGGTCGTCGCGATCAACAGAATGCGTCAACGGTCGTGTAATTGGAACATGTCGTGGTGCCGGAGGCCTGGACGGATTCGTGACCAGATGATCGTCTTGGATGTCGACTGACTCCGAGCAGAATCTTCGCGGTCGCTCATGCCATCAAAGTGGCCTGTCTCCTCATTGCTCCGTCACGTGGAAGTGACGAAGCATGGGTGCCAGCCATCTCGCGGTCGTCCGAATGAAGCATAAGTCGACCAAAACATCGCAAATTCGACCAAAACGAAATTTTCGGGATTTCTGAAGGTGTATCAAGACCATACCATCGCAATGAGGAAGAGGAGAACAGGGAAAAACGGCAAAGGTGGGAGGTCGCAGAGGATGTTCATCGGAGTATCGGGAGGAGCGAGGGATACTGCGACGATCCGGCTCAACAACAGCTTCCATCGCTGAGGACGAGCCAGGGCTATTATCTAACACCGCATTGTTTCAGCCAATGATGATGGTCGTCGAGATACTATGTATCCTCTCATGATCTGTTTGCTCCAATCTCTGCTTGACATGTTCCATGTGCTGCATGCAATGTGAATGGGGATATTCAATTGGCCTGTGCAGGCGTAGATGAGCGACGAGGCGTGGGATGGGCCAGCGTATGCGTATGGATTAGGAAAACGCGGCCGCGAGAAGACTGGAACGCTGGTTGCGACGGTATTTCATGGATTGCTTAGCAATACGCACTGCGAAGATATAGCGTCCTGATTAGTTGGCGGAGTTCTGATCGTGGACTCCCTGCATAAGTGAAGCCTTCGATGAAAGTGCAGGGACTATCTGAAGTAGACATTGGAAAGGCGAAGATAGGTTCGAAATCGGCCGACGACAATGCTGTTTCGACCATATCAACCGAACAATAATGAACATGATCGAAAGTCCAGTAGCTGATCACGAGTCGCTCAACTACGCTCGATAGAAGCTGGTCCGCATTTGCGGAATATTCTATTTGTCCCACTAAATGTGAGAGAGAGACTTGCTTCAGATCTGCAAAGTATCCGAACCTCTGAGATCTCTCGAGCTCGATCCTACGGCAAACGTATAAGTCCCACTGGCGATCGCCCACTGCTGAGCTGCGACATCCCAATAGCTTATGTCACGCCTCCGAACGCTGAAGGTGACTTCCTGCTTCTCGCCAGCGGCCAATGGGACCTTCTCAAAGCCTCTCAGTTGTCTGATAGGCTGATCTGCAGACGCCGGGTAATTGATGTAGAGCTGAGCCACCTCGCTGCCTTGGATAGATCCAGTATTCTGAATCGTTGTGGTCACGCTGACGACTTCATCGAACAGGTCTGCGTAGCCACCAAGAGTAAGGACACCAGCTGGATATTTCGACTCAAGAGCTGTCTCATTGGTTGCAGAGACTGAGACATCGCCGTATGAAAAGCTGGTGTAGCTCAAACCGTGGCCAAAGGGATAGCGAACGGAGACATTGTTCTTGTCGAAATATCGATAATCAATGTGGACACCTTCGCTGAAGTTGCACTCTGCCGTATAGCAGATGCTCACAGGATAATCCGACTCGTTCTTGGCGATCGTGTATGGAAGTTTCCCAGAAGGATTGGTATCGCCGTACAGAACCTCGACAATTGCGTTGCCAGATTCTTGCCCTAGGAGAGAGCCATACAGCACTGCGGTGACGTTCTCGTTCTCGATCCAGGCGTCAATGAGTCGAGCTCCAGGAGTATTGATGACGACCACAGTATTGTTGCAGCTCGTGGCGACAGTGGTGACCCTAAAAGTAAAGGATATAAGCATTAGCAGATGTCCTAAGCGAGGGAAAGCCGTTCGCAACCAGTGACCCGATTGGCGCTTGAGAGTGAGACACGAGGGCTACGAGGCGGGAGTGTGCAGGGTGAGGGCTTCTGCCCTTTGGTTTACTCACATGGTATCCTGGTCTTCGTGGTAAAGAACAGTGCGATCGGCTCCTTCTCCAGCTGCGGAATTGATGAAGACAATGCAGACGTCCGAGTCGGATGCATAATTCTCAAAAGAGGGCGACAGAGATGTGCCTGAGCCACCGATTCCACCGCCACCTCCGCCGCCGCCGCCCATGGACGACATTGTTGAGTTGCCACTTGAGGAGGAGTCGCCTGGTGGGCCTCCCATTCCACCTCCAGTGCTGGAGTTGCCGCTCATGCTTGGCATACCTCCACCACCGAAGCCAGAGCTCGAGGAACTGCTATAGGTATCATTTGCCAAGTAACGAATCATGCTACCATCCTCTACTGCTCGCGCGGTCAGTGCATGTAATGGTGTAATGAGGTAGCCCATCGACCCTTGCCCAGAACCACCACCAGTTGCCAAATGTCCTTGGTATGGATCATCCATACCCATGACCGAGAAGGCAAAGTTCGGGCCTGCCATTGCGGGTCCAGCATGAGCCCCAAATACACTAATGACATTGGGCTGCTTGAGTGGAAGTCCACGATCTGACGTGTTGTCGTTCTTGAGCAATACCAGTGAGTCCCGAGCGATCTCTCGTATGAGCTTAGAGTGGTTTCCGCGGACACTGCGGTACTCAGTCGTGCTGGCTTGTGATGGTTGGTTGCCATTGTCCAGACCCGCATAGTAGTAGCCTATTACGTTGCGCACGGCCATGTCGTCTAGTCGAGCCTGCGTGAAAGATCCATTGGCAATACCCGCATTGAGGATGTCTGCGGACCACAATTGGCTTGAGCCGTAGTCTAGACCTGCATTTGCAGAGCCGTAGGAAGTGGACTGAGACCCAACATCAGGCATGACAAGGCCGGGAAAGCCCAGCTCGGCCTTCAGTAGATCGCTGAGAAGCTTTGAGTTCTCGCATGAGACTGTACCATTGACTCCGTTCATGGCACACATGATTGCTCCTGTTCCTGCTCGCACTGCATCCGCGAAAGGCCAAAGATAAAGCTCATTAGTAGTCTTGTCATCAGCGTTGCTCGAATATACGCTGGTCGTGCTACTCGAAAGGCTCGCTGATCGATTCCTTTCTTGTTCGTTGAGCAGGAAGTGACGACTCGCTGTCACAACGCCGGCAGCGTTCATGCCCTTGACAGTCTTTTCCATGGCGATTCCACTGAGGTACGGGTCAGGTGCGAAACCCTCGGCAAGCCGTCCGCTATATGGTGTACGTCCTGTCTTGTCAGCTTTCAGTACACAGTGATCTGTGGTGCTGCCTACCAAAAGGGCTTGCTACAGGACCATTGATCTACACCAGGCACATATTGTCAGCTTCTGAGAAGACTTTTGATCTTGATCGCGTACCAGATTGTATCCCATCATATAGAACTCGTCACCGGCGGCTTTCGCTTCAGCTTCCATGTGGGCTCGGTCCCATGTCATCGCCAATGCTCCGCCCATTGGGAAAGAAGAAACGAAGTATTGGCCATTAATGCCAGCGAAGCCGTCCTTATTGGCCAATGCAGTCCAGGAGGAAGTGCCATTAATGCTGCCGCCAGTGATGATCGAGACCTTCTGGGCATTCGTGAGGTTGGCAACAAATGCTTTCGCCTTGTTGTATGCGTCCTGGTATTCTCCCAGGTGCACTATACTCGTGTCAGCAAATGTTGTTGGCTTCAAGTTTCTATGGGTGATCGATATGCACCATGGCCGGAAGACAGCAAAGCAGCAGAAGAAGATGAATTGGCAGCTTCTGCGCCGACCAGCAGCGCAGCTGTCGTCAGTATCAAACAAGACGCTCTCATTTTGTGCCTTCGAGAGCAGACGAAAAGGAACGTCGAAACAATGAGTTGTTCAGACAATCAGGAAAAGATACTTGTGGTCAGATATCCTTGACTCGTTTGCAGAGGCCGCGTAGTCCGTCTCAGTAGGGGCGACATCGCTTTGGAAAGCCCGTTCGATCTATCAAGATCTCGAACGGAACATGGAGAGAAGATGATCTGATGCAAGGGACCGCTCTTTTACATGCTTATCCGGGACCACGTGGACTCGTCCTCCACGTCTCCCGCAAGCGTCTGCATGTACTAATATTCGTCTCTTCGAATTACCGGGCATTCGGTGGTGTTTCTTTGGCATCCTGTTTCTCGGGCACGCTTTTTCAAAGTTCGACGGGCTTGGAGAGACTGTGATCGTGAGGATATGCCTTTCATGTGGTATTTTCCCCATCGGTAATGACTACGCGTAGGTGTAGGCGGCCGAGATAGTTAGACGTAGTGAGAAGGCGACGCGACGCCAAAGAGTTCGAAACATTCATCCGCAGTTTTGGCGACGCATGCCAAGCACTGGCACTGACCAGACACTTAGGGCTTGCGGAACTCTCGGTTACGTGGCCTCCTTGCCCTCCACGCGATGTCGCTCATTCTGCTCGTTCAAATGCCTGTCAACGAAAGGGCCGCCACGTTATCATCTTGACAGAGAGCATGTCGACCGTTTGTCACTCGATCAGACGTTGGCGATGCTCGGCGATATGGCACCTGCTCCCGGCTTGTCGTATTTTCTGCGACCCATACTGCCAGCTTGCGACTGCATCTGGAAACATAGAAGGCAGTCCACTGGACAAGATAGTCGGAGTACTGCTTTACGGCTGCTGAAAGCGATCAGCCCATAAAGTTCGATCTGTATGGAAGGACAACCAAAGAGCAAGGATCATTTGATGGTCGGCAGAGCATGGCTGAAATCAGGTGGCCAACGGAGGTGAACCAGGATGCACTCATTTTGTAGGAGACCGGAGTTATTCGAGTTGCTCGTGACATCCTCCATCTGCGCTTCTGGCACAGAGAAGGAGGGATTCCGCTCGAAACGCTGAGCGAAGATCAAGCAGCGAGGTCAGGCATCGACTGCGTTCGGCTGATTCGCAGGTTTTGCAACCCCAATAGATACATCCTCTACCTGCAGCCTGCTGAGGAATGTCGTCAAGGTGCTGTCAAGTCCCAAGTGTTCTTGCAAGTATTGCTTGCGAAAAGTGAACTTGACTCCTCCCTTCAACCCAGAGGCTGGCAAGGTACACCTGAAGCCGACAGAGACGTATCAAGAGAGGTGGGAAAACTCTTCTCATGGCTCGTCTATCAAGTACTTTCTGATATTGAAGTAGGGTAGCATGGCGTCGACTCGGTGTTTTGAGCAGCAACCGAAGTTCTCTTGCCGATCGCTAAAATAATGTCTGCTAGCGCCCTGTGCGTCTCGGCCACCTTCCAACTCGGGAAGCTCGAAGGTCGACATCAGCGCAGCTTGAGCACACCAATACTTGCACCTGCATACAAAATGTCGGTGCGTAAGAAGACATGTTGACAATGACAATGCTCGCCAGTGCCAGCGACGGTAAACTCGCGGGCTTGGCTGCTGACAAGATGTTGATGCGCAAGCTCAATATACATAGAACAGCGCCACATACTACCGGCAGGCGGACATGCTCGTGATCTGAGGCATCAGACGCCCCATGTGGCAGACAACAAGTTCCCGGCCTGATTCGCAATTTGAAGGTGCTTAGCGGCAAGCCTTATGCCAGCTTAGCCATGTCGCTAAGCTTCGAGTGAAGCTTGTGTGTACTTCATATGCGTCGCACAGGGAGGATCAGCACGCACACGGATGGTCTCTGGCTACGGTGCCCCCAATCCACGGAGCACATACCGATGCGAGGATGGCCAACAGCATACGCTCGCGCCGTGGAAACGCTATGCCACGTATCCAGACTGCTCTGCAAGCAATACCACTTCACATACCATGTACTTCCTATGGCGTTCCGGTGCAAAGACAGGCGATTGGTGGATACTGCACAGCGATGGCTCCCGCTGATGTGTATAAAGCAGCAGCATGAAAGGCAATGGCATTCATGGGGAGTAACCGTTCAATTCCACGATCTTCTCTACCGCTACTGGCCTGATGATGCATACGAATCTTGTTCAGGCAGCTCTGCTCGCCTTCAGTGCTGCATCATGCCTTGCAAACCCTGTGGCACCTCCTCAGGTCACTAAAGCAGCGTCTCTCGACAAGAGAGCCACAACCTGCACCTTTTCTGGCTCAAATGGTGCTTCGCTTGCCAGCAAGTCCAAGACCTCTTGTTCAACAATCGTCCTTTCCTCCGTCGCAGTACCATCCGGTACGACACTCGATCTGACAAAGCTCAATGATGGCACACACGTTTGTGACAAGACATTGTGAATATGATAAAAGAAACATTTGACTGACGCTGCTCTCAGGTGGTCTTCGAAGGCACAACCACTTTTGGTTACAAAGAATGGGAGGGACCCCTGGTCTCGGTCTCTGGCAAGAGAATTACCGTCACCGGCGCATCAGGCTCAGTTCTTGATGGTGGTGGTGCTCGCTGGTGGGACGGCGAGGGTTCGAATGGTGGCAAGACGAAACCGAAGTTCTTCTATGCGCACAGCATGACTTCGTCTACGATCTCGAACATCAAGATCAAGAACTCTCCAGTTCAGGTCTTCAGTATCAACGGAGCCACCAACTTGAACTTGAACACCATCACCATCGACAACTCAGCTGGTGACTCTGGAGGTGGCCACAACACAGATGCCTTCGATGTCGGATCTTCCACTGGTGTGAACATCGATGGCGCAACGGTCTACAACCAGGATGATTGTCTCGCTGTAAATTCTGGTACGGACATCACATTCAGTAACGGCTACTGCTCCGGAGGTCACGGCATTTCCATCGGATCAGTCGGTGGACGCTCGGACAATACAGTAGACACAGTCACTGTGACAAATTCAAAGATTGTCAACTCACAGAACGGCGTCCGAATCAAGACTGTCTACGGCGCTACTGGAAGCGTCAAAGGAGTCACATACAAGAGCATCACGCTGTCTGGTATCACGAAGTACGGAATTGTGATTGAGCAGGACTATGAAAACGGCAGCCCGACAGGTACTCCGACCAATGGCGTTCCCATCACTGGATTGACGTTGAATGGAGTTACTGGTACTGTTTCTAGGTAAGTGAAGATGATCAAGTTCTTGCTCAAGCTGGTCTAATATTCTGCGTTGTAGTTCCGCCACCGATGTCTACATTTTGTGTGCAAGCGGTGCTTGCTCGAACTGGACTTGGACTGGAGTGTCCGTCACGGGCGGCAAGAAGAGCTCGAGCTGCAAGAACGTGCCTTCTCCAGCGTCTTGCTAGCTCTCAGCCCTGGAAGCAGTGTCGCAAAGCTCGATCGCGGCATTTCGTTACACGTTACAGTCATCTATGAGGAGTATGATACATTGTATGCTCTACAAATCATCCATTCCATGAAGAAATCAATCTGAGTCTCTCCAAGAACTTTACTCAATTGTCGGCCCAACATGTCTGATTCAAGCACGACTGGAACGCGCTTGCTGTATGAGAGTAGTCAACAGGATCCGTCTGATATCCATTGCCTCTATCGTTCTTCAGGAAGCAATTGCCGCCCCACATTTGTATGGGTGCTGTGAGACTTGCATAGTAGGTTACCGCTCGGCACGCTGGGTTGTTGCCATCACTGTTCCACTCATCGCACTTGTCCAGACAATCTTGAAACGTGTATACGGTAATCTTGCCTCCCAGGTTCTGCATCGTAACGTTGTCGTTAACCGAGTAGTAGGATGGGTGGCCCACTTGGAATTGTGTATAGCATTCTTGGACATATTGTGTGCCACTCTCGGATTCTGTTGTCTCAGTGCTATTGCAGGAGAACTCTGCGAGGCCAGTAGATCCTGATGTCACTGCTGAGGAAGTTGCCGATTCTGTTGATGAAGCTGTCGTTGAAGCTGTGGGTGACGATGTACTGCATCTTCGTTAGAGGATGAGCTTGGTGTAAGGCAGGCAGTCTGTCTTACTTATTGCTTACGCCTTGACTATCACCTTGACTTGATGACTGATCTTCTGACTCCTTGTCGCTGTTGCTTTGCGATAACCCAACGCCGAGACCGACACCAAGTCCTACTGCAAGAGCGAGGAGAATTGCGCCTATGAAGATCCATATCCACCGTTCCCGTTTAGCTGCGTCGGCAGACTTCGATGGAGCTCCTGATGTGCTCCCAACGCCTGCCCACTTCTCGTTGTTGTTATAGTCCGAAGATGAAGCGTAGCCATTCTGTGAAGGGGCGTAGCCTGGCGTCTTCTGCTGGCCAAGATACTGATGATGCTGCTCGTATTGCTGATACACCTGAGGTGAGTCCATCCCAGCTGCAGACTTATGTACTGGTATCATTCCATCGGCGCCACTTCCTTGAACTACCTCAGGACCACTGGCTTCCGGAGGAAGACCGCTGTAGCTGTGCCCGTTCTTTGCCATACTCTGTATCTGTCGAGCACCACCGGACTTCAACAAGTGATATTGCTTTGCTGTTCAATTGAATGCTGCTATCTCAGAGTCGCCCGGGGAGTAAGTGGAAGGAAGGGATGGTAACGACTGAAAATGTACAAACTCTGTACTGTACGCTGCTGCAGTAGCTTTGTGGCTGGCATTGTGTTCTGTTGGATAGATCGGCTTGCCAAGGTATCAATAATAGATCTAATCTCCGCAGTTGGCGCATCACCAAGATGTGCGGTCGAGGTGACTGGGGCTGAGTGCCTGCTGGATTGCCTCGCAATAATTGCGAAGCTGTATTGCTTCCACACTTGCCTCGCGAAGTAGGTTAGATGAGGTCTTGATCTGGTCGAATTTGAGCTTTGGCACCATCAGCTCTCGGACCGAAACCATCCTTGCTGTACTCTCAGGTCAGCAGAGACAGTAAAAGGCATGTTCGCCTTGGTCAAATTTGAGTTAAACATTGGGTTAGCCCGCAAAACGGCGTCGCGTGCTTTGCTCCTTTCCGTGCGGCTGAAAATCCTTCAGACGCATGCCCTAGAGCTAGCGCAGTAGCGTGTGTTCATGAAACAGATGTTGTGGCCAGTCGAGCTGCATCTCGAACATTCGTCGTTCCCGGTCTCTGGGATGGAACAAATGTGTCGTGCTGCCGGAGCATGCGATGGGCAGAGGTATGAGATGCGTAGCCAGGAGATGAGGTCGAGCAAGGCTTGGCAGGCAACAAGGCCAAGCTTGGCAGACATTAGGGAACTTGTCTCTGACATCTGAACTTCATGTCAACAAAGTCTCGGCGGTATTATCATCATGCATCAAAACCTCGCTATCCCTGAGCCCATCAAGGCCCAATGAATGGCTGCTTGCCACCATGGACCGACCAAGCTTGCTCCTGCCACTTCGAGGACGGATTGGCGTTGTAGGCCAAGTCGTCCGAATGAGCATTTGTTCGAGGGCGTGGCATGCAGCGTGGACTTGATCTCGGTCGTGATATAGCTGGCACCGAAGACAGTGTTATATCTGCGAAAGATTCGTCTGGGCTGGCCATTTCAACAATTATCCTCCATTTTTGCACACGCTCATTGCTTTTGCACAAAAGTTACTGGCTCTGATCTCTGAACATACCATTCAAAAGGCCAGCATCAGTCCTGTATATCGGCGTCAATCAAGGTCCGCAGTGAGCGGTGGAACTCGCGAAGCGCGTCAATTGAATGCCTACTGGAATGCGCACCCACGATGTTGCCAAATGGGGGACGGTAAAAGCGGTTAGCTTCGATATAGCCGAGGTTTGTGCCGGAGACTGCAACCAGCAGTTTATTTCCACGACACACCCGGTAAATTGTCCACATCGCATGTGTTGCCAGCTATAAGCAACAAAAGAGGGGAGCAGTTTCCGCTCGACAATGGCCCTCCCGGGAAAGGCTCAAAAAGGATGACTTGGCTCTAGAACTCCATCAACAACACCTGGACCAACATCAACATAAGCCTGGCGACTGTCGAAGAGTCTTTGTTGACGATAAGAACCTGTTCCACTTCTTGATACGGCAGCTCTCGCCAATTTACGGTCTTGCGAAACATTGAAATGGCGAGAGGATCAGTAGCACGTGCTGCGCGTGCAGTCAATGGGCAAGTACGCCTCACTACTCCCTTGACCAGGAGCATGCCGAGGACCAGTCTCGCTGCTCCAAATTTGCGAGTTGTGACGCCATGCCGGCATAGTATTAATGCTCTGCGGCAGTATGCTACGATGACTCCGAGTCGGGCGATTGTTGCTTCAGAACCAGCAGCAGAACACCATGGAGGCGACAACTGGTCGCTACAAGACATCCAAGTGCCAACCGAACTCAAAGATGGCGAAATATTGGTCGAGATGGTAGCTACGGGAATTTGTCACACGGATCTATCTTTGACGGCTCCAGGTCAAGGACAGACTTTCCCAATCGTGCCTGGCCATGAAGGTTTGTAACCTGTGATTGATAGGCGACAGCCACTGATTTATGCCAGGCTCCGGCTACGTCAAAGCGGTAGGCCCTAATGTTACGAAACCAATAAAGCCTGGAGACCCAGTGCTGCTGTCTTTTGACAGCTGTGGTAACTGCAAGGAATGCCACGAGAAACGACCAGCTTACTGCGATACATTCGCGCCGATGAATCTTTACGGCGAATCCGATGTGTTTAAATCGAGCGATGGATCTTCTGGCATTGGCGCCAAATTCTTCGGGCATTCCAGCTTCGCCAAGCTGAGCGTTGTCAAGGAGTCTACCGTATTACCTGCCAAGGACTTGATCCAGAGCAAGGAGGAATTGCAGCTCTTTGCACCTCTCGGATGTGGTATCCAGACGGGCGTAGGTGCAATTCTCAACCTGGTAAAGCCTTCGCCGAGCGACACAGTGATGGTGACAGGACTTGGTGGCGTCGGATTGAGCGCAGTAATGGTATGGCTATCTCGATTCGATGACGCTAAGCCGTGCTAATTGTCTCATGCAGGGCGCCAAAATTGCTGGATGCAAACGCATCGTGGCTGTAGACAGGAATCAGGAACGCATAGATATGGCCATAGAGCTATTCGGCGCCACAGATGGTCTCAATACGACTGATCTCACGGACTTGACAGCTGCTATGAAAGAAGTCGCTGGAGGCCGAGGACCAAACGTCGTGATCGAGACCACGGGAGTGCCCGTTGTGGTTGAAAGCTCATACTATTCTGTCGACACTCGAGGAGCATATGTGCAGGTTGGCGGGCCTGTGAGTCCGGACTATCGCTTCTCACTTGATCTGGTCCAGCACCTGTTCCGAGGTATCAGGCTATGGGGATGTGTAGAGGGCGACAGCTTTCCAGGAGAGTTCATTCCAGAGATGATCAAGCATTATCGCGCCGGGAAGCTGCCGGTCGATAAGTTGGTCAAATACTATCCGGCTGACGACTTCAAAACAGCATTGCATGATATGCATGCTGGCAAGACGATCAAGCCTGTACTGTTATGGTAGGCCAAATAGCCTCTCGGACTGATTCTTTCGAACCGCGCTTCTCGAGCTTCATTCTGCAGGACAGACATCGAAACCGCGACTTCAATGGGTTCGAATTTTGGCGGCCTTCTCTTGCGATGCTTCTAGCACCCTTAGCCACCTCGATTGGAGGCAAATTCGAACAGAGCAGCCGTCATGGTCGCACGATAGCTCCGAAACAGCTCCAAGAGACGGATCTTGCGGCCTCAAGATTCCGTCTCAAAAGTGCGAGATGACAATGCCAGCAACGAGAACGATCTTGGGGAGTTCCCTGTAGTACAAGTATGTGCAATGGTGAGCCGCGCTTTCCGACAAGCGAGCTGTGACGACACCCCACGCCTCCTTGCAACCGGTGAACTGCCACCAGTGTTTCAGGTTGCCTTCAAACACCACACATTTCTATGCACCTCCTCTCTCGCCATCTGCGGGCCTTGAGGCCTCTCTAATGCTGAAACATGATGTAGGAGTCTGAGTATCTGAGGCCCTTGGTAGGGTTCCCACCAGGTAAGCTTTAAGATGGCACCTGTACACTCTCTCCTTGGTGTGAATACATGCTTTGCGATTCATGATCAGAACTATTAGACTAGGTCTTTTTGCTTTCGCAGGTCTACAGTGCGACGATTGATTTTCCTTTGGGAACGATGGACCATGCAATCGACATGCAGTGGCGTAAGTCTTCCTGAACGAGAAGATGACAATTGCACTGACACCGCCTACGCAGCTAGAGATTCGATCTCGACATTCGACAGTGATCTAAGCCGCTCCAGTGTTGCGGCTTCGTCCATCTTCAGCCACCAGTCTCGGGCATCTTCTTGCACAAATTACTCTACAGGTTCTCTTGTATCGACAGAGGCTGGCTATAATTTCGTGCACCTGAGCCAACAGCAGAGGACATACCGACAGCAAAGTCTTCAGCCACCCACGCGGACACTCGCCGAGAAGCAGGCGAACAACGGATATGCCTGTTCGCATTGCCCGAATACCTTCAAGAAGAAGGCAGACCGAAAGAAGCATTTCCAGGATCGATGCACAAGACTTGGAGATGGCAACATCTGCCCATCATGCACTCATGTGGGAAGGAACGCACATCAAGTAAGGTTGCATCGAAGCAGGCATCGCCATCCGGAACCTGTTCAAAGCGTCAAACTATCTCAAAAACGAGCCTTCACCTGTTCCGATGACGGAAAGATCTACTACGATGCAAAGGAATTCTTTCAGCACTTCGAGAGCCTAGATTGTGCTCTCAACCACTACTCTGGGACTCACCACCATCAGGCTCGAGTAATAACTCTTCTTCAAGAAGGTCGCTACGTTGAGCACCGCCATCGCAACAGCATCAACCTCTATGCCGTGTTGCAGAAATGCTGCGTGGCAAACGGGATGAGTGACCATGGCTGGAAGGCATTGATCCGAGCTCTTCCAGATGAGATTGCTCTGGCTTACGCCGATCGACTTGAGTGGGGCCAATGTCAGGTTTCTGCTTCGCCTTTATCAAGACTGGGCTATATCAGCAAGACGAAAATAGTAGCAGACGTCCTGAAAACAGCCGCTGAACACTACAAAGCCGCCCAAAACATCCAGTCAACCTCGACCAGGTCTTCGCCGCCTCGAGACGTGCTTCATGAGAAGCCACTGCCACCGTTCTTGCCCTCAACTTTTGATCTTGGTCCAGATCTCCCCGGGACAGATCTCGCGTCCGGAGAACAGTTTTGTTCACGAAGCCTTGAACTGGACGACGGCAGTGAAAGGAATGCTATACACGAGAACAAATCGGACGTCTACCCTAGGCCAATGATCAAACAGCAAGAGCTTCCGTTGCGATCGCTCGACAGAACAGAAAATTATAGCCCAGCTGTGGCAGAGGTCCGACGTATGCTGACCCCCGCTGTGACAAATTCTGGCACTCAAAGAACTCTTGTGAGGAGGAAGAGGCCACCTTCACTCGCAAGTGACCCGCATCCCGATGCAGTGATTCGATCTGCAATGTGCTCGCAAAAGCGACCATTTCATGTTCCTACTAGTCTTGAAAATGCAGCGACAAAAGTTACGCAACCAGCGAGCCCAGGCTCTGCTAGAAGTTACAATGACTTCTTTGATTTCACCAAGTATTGCGACACAGGAAGAATCTCAGACGACACTTCGAGTCTGGATCACATTACGGCTCTGCCTTCAGCTCAGGTCAGCCAAACCAGTCCGAATTCGCCGAGCCGGACCAGAGCATTTTTCCAGCAGATATTTGCTTCAGCAAAAGACACTCACGCCAGGGAATCATGTTCTGATGCTACACAGACCGACGACCTATCATCCACAGGCACGACAGCAGAGAATTGGAAGGACCGCTCTGCAGATCACAACAAGGTGAAAAGACAGGGCGGCGAGTGGAGTCACTATAGTCGCAATGGCAACTTCTTCTGAAGCTACGCTGCATTGAAGCAGCTCACACACGAGTCAGGAATGTCACGAGGAGTACTTCAACTTAATGAGCGACCAGATTATACATTATGTAGACTCATCCTCTCTAGACTTAATCTCAATCTCGATCACTTGGCTTCACCCATAAGCCATGATTCTTCATCTCACAACTCTCAAACCCATTCTGGCACTCCCCATCCCCACTCTCATGACTCCTATACATCTCCAACTTACTCATCCCACAGACAGAAGCATTCGGTGGAGTCGCAGAAGACCTCTGGGAACTGGTGAGTTTCACTTCATACCTTCCAGCTTTCACGAGTTTTGACTCCAGAAGATCGAGATCAATAGATCCTGAACGTGGATGAGAGATACAGTGCTGGGAAGGTCGAGTTGAGTCAGTAGGTGAAGACTTTGAGGCCTTGCGATTCCGAGTAGCTTTTGTGCTATTGTTTTTAGAAGAAGAGTCGGAATCTGGTTCGGTAGAGGAGTCGCTGTCGCTGAGCGATTCTAAAACTTCTTCTTCCTCGATTGCTTGGCCGACTGCTGGTAACATGGCTGGGACCATTCTTGGAGAGACGCCGCCAGAAGCATAAATTGTGTTGGCGAAGGGTACGGCGTCGAGGTTGTTTGCTTTGGCAGGTATGGTGTTGAGCTTGTCTGTCTTGCTGTGATTTTGTGGAGAGGCGTCTTGTGCATAGTTGATAGCCTCGGTGTCACTGAATGCGGACTCGCCGCCTGGTCCGATTGGCATGCGTTCTGCCATGGGCTGGGTGCGATGTCGTTGGGCAGTACTCCAGTTGTAGGATGAGATGCCGGAGACGAGCTCGCGACGTTGTTTGACCTGCGAAGTCACTCCGTCAGTACATGACTTTCTACACAGCTGACATCTAGACATACCTTCTGCTCCTTGCCCAGCTCAGTCCACTTATCATACCCTGGATCCCCGATCGGCGCTAGTTCTGGCTTTGGCTCTGGTTCCTGAGGCAAAGGAACAGCTCTCTTCAGCTTGCCGAAAGTGTAATGAGCACTGTTGTCGTCCGTCATTTCCATGGCTTCTTTCTGCTTGGCGGCCTTGAAGTTCTTTCCTGAAGAGCTCACACGCTTCTTGTTGGAGACTGGTAGCTTTGAAGATCCCTTTTCCGGAGCAGACTTAACCTTGGTGACAACAGGCAAAGTGTCTGGGTCAGCTGAAAGTACTGCTTTCTGATGTGCCTGTGCCTGTTCCGATAGTTTCCATTTGGGGTCCTCGCTCCATGGTGTGACCGACTTTCGAATTTCAGGACGCTCATAATATTGGACAGAAGAGCAGCGATTACTAGGTGCAAAGCGCGTGTCCTCATCAAAAGTGACGACCCTGTTCAGAGCATCACCATCGATCAGACTCGTCTCTGATGATGCGGTTTTGTCTTTCCACGTTTCACCTGGAATCTGGATTTCTCCAAGGGCACTCCAAGTGATGGACCGAGTAGTAGATGGGCGCTTATCGGAACTCAGGCTTCCTTGTTGAGGTGATGCATCTGGTAGGACACCGGGGCGTAGCGGCATCTTGCCTTTGGGGTCGATGCTACTTCCAGGAGTGGTGATCGTCGTATTGTTTCCACTGCTGATGTTCGACCAAGGCGCACATGAGGACTCACTTGCAGCCGACATTGGCCCTGGAGAACCGTAGATAACACCAGGCTCATGATAAGGCAAGTCGTCTGCACCTGCTTGGTAGCCTGTATCATTACTGACCACCTTGGCGAGCATATCTCCGCTCTTTGCGATAGCGTTGCCGATGGCTGTGTCTGTATCCTGTACTTGCGCGCCAGTCTGAGACGAGGTCGCGACTCTCTCACTGGTCTTCTTGCGGACAAGAGTGGTGAGTCTTGGCAATTTGCTCAGCAAGCTACTCTTCTTCGATAGCTTCTTCTCATTGCTCTTTTCGCCGCTCTGCTCAGCGGCATTACTATCTCTGCAGACACACATCAGCATCGAATGTTAAGCTTTACGTAAGAGTGCTCGCCTACGTCGAAGTCCCAGCCATCATGGGCTATCAATGTGTAGGAGCAGGTATGCGAGTTGCTATCTGTGAAGTGTGTATGTTGTCGTCTTCCACTCATGCCAGGCTGGTGTATGTGATCGCGAAGTTCAAGAGAGATCAGAGCTCCTTGTTGAGATTGATGTTGAGACAATGCTCCTATCCCCTCTCAGTGACGACAGACAACGCTGTCAGGAAGTTGGCGGAACCATTGTTTGTGACCACAAAATCTGGAAGCTTCAGGGCAACTGAGTATGGCGAAATCGATGCTGCGCGAATTACGCTCACCACTGGATTGATGATGACCAGCCGCAACGGCGTGAGTGGTGCTATGTTTCTTGACCCAGGCTTGGCAACACCAAGCTTTAAGGAGAAAGCAGGACTCGCGATGTGAGAACGTGTACAGTCCTCGCCATGTGAGGATATCGAGCATGTGCCACGGTTTGTAGCGGATGCACATGGCAAAGCGCCATGACTTTCCTGAAATTTGCTCAGCTCGGACTGATGATCCTGCCGGTAGTCCTTGCTTCCTGCGGGAGTCCAGATCGCAGTGGAACTATGCCCATCGAAGAACTGTCGCTCGCAAATGTGCTTCTGATGTGCAGATGTCCTTCTCGGCGGCGTGTTTCGCGGCACGCAAGGCTCAGAATTCAGGTTCCGCTCTGTCGTACCTTTCGTACTTCTGGCTTTTGGGATGCGAGCCGCTTTTTGAGACCTTGCCTTGATGCGCCCGAATCCCATCGAGCGAAGCCATGAGCGCACACCAGACCACCTCACTTGACACTCTGCTCCGGAACCCTGATACTAGCATCCACACCCTCCAGACGCTCCCACATCTTCCTCACAAAAACGCCCGCAACACTCTCCACATCCACCTCATCCTTCACACCCTGCTCCCTCAAACTCGTCGCCTTCTTCCCCTCCAACCCACACCCAACAATCCTCTCAAACCATCCGAGTTCCGTATCAACATTAAACCCAATCCCATGGCTCGTAACATTCCGTCTCAAATGCACTCCCAGCGCACAAATCTTATGGTCCTCATCCGTCCACACACCAGGATTCTCCGTACCCATAGCTTTCACACCATAATGCGCACAAGTAGCAATCACGCTTTTTTCTAGCAAGCAGACGTAGGATCGAGGTGTGAGGTTATGGCGTTTGAGATCGAGAATTGGGTATGCGATTAATTGGCCCGGACCGTGGAAAGTGGTTTGTCCGCCTCGTAGGGATTCGATGAATTCTGCTTTGCCGTATGGAGTGGCTTGTTCAAGGTATTGCTTTTGGGACGGGCTTACGGTTCCGACTTCGCGGCGGCCGCAGGTGTAGACTGGGTGGAATTGGGCGGTGATTATCGTCGGGTCTGGAGCGTGGATTGTTTGAGGATTTGCTTTGTGGGCGAGTAGGTTCTTGACGAGGATGTCTTGGAGTTTGGAGGCGTGGTTGTATGGTACTATGCCGGGAAGGTGCAGGTGTCGTAGGATCATTGTATGTTGGTGCAGAAGTGAAGGAGAGATTGGGTTTAAGATTGGGTTCGGAGATCAGATCTGTGAAACGCTTGGCGGTCGCAACCCATCTATGGGCCTATGCCGACAATCAATATTTCAAGGGTGCTCAATCAGGCAGGAACGAGGCACAGCATTATGGCGGTTATCTATTGGTATGTACAAGGGCGACGATTCGTGGATCACAGCCTTTACTATACATAACAAGGACGAAGTCTCGGGTCAAAGCAGCGCCATTCACCAGCCGCTCATGCTTCCCTGGCATCCAGTCACGAGCGTTAATGTGGGCGATTCGCCAGCCTTCTGCTGCAACAGGGCGTAGCTGTGTGCTGGCCGCCTGTTATTCGAGCAGGCCAGCCTTGTCGGACTCATCAGCTGCGGTAAGAGCAGACGCGGTGTCTGGAAGCATGCCTGCGGCTCAGCATTAGAAGACTATATCAATTGAGGGTTTCATGCCAGAGCTTCATTTGATCCATAGTCATTTCCATTCTCCCATTCGCTTTTTTCATCTTTCGTTCAGCTCCAAACATAATCTTATTCGGAATGTCTTCCTCAAAGGCTCCGTCCATCAACTCTATTAGTAGCGTCGAAGAAGCTCCAAGCTCCAAGGTCAAGTTTAATGACCTCTCGGCAGAGTGGAAGGACTCACTGAAGGCAGGACTCAAGAGTCTTAAGAGACAGGTGATCCATGTCAAGTCAGTACCAATGCTTTGACTGTGCTGACTTCGACCGCAGAATGGAAATGCGAAGAAGGTGGTGATCAAGTGAGTCCAAGTTGCATCGTCAATCCATTGGTGACTGGGACTAACAATACCACGCAGAGGCCAGCCTCATCAGTCCAGCACCGTAGCCGCACATACAGATATCATCTCCTGCCAGCTGCAAGATGCCAATGGAAATTACCTCGGATCGGCGCATATTGATAGCAATGGTCAGGCAGACCCAAACAAAAATTGGACGAAGAACCTCTCAAAATGAGGGACGCTGTTGGATGGCCTATCGCAGTGCAGGTATGCTCGAAAGCTTAGTTATGAACGAGTTATGTTCAGTGTTAGATGCCAGCGTTCGTTTTGGTCGGAAGTAACGATGCCTGAAATATGCTTCATTTTCCAGAAAGCGATGAACGTGTATTCCTGCATATAGTGGATCTTGACCCTCTACGACGACTGTAGCCAAGGATGCTTGAGCAGCTCACTAGCAGTAGGCCTATCCTGTGCCCGCCACTGTAGCATTTTCTGGATGAAACTGAGGAATTGAGATTTGCTGTCACCCTCAAGAACTACCTCCTCTTCATCCAGCGATACTGTCGACATTTTGTTGCGATCTTTTAAATTTCCTGCGAACGTGATTAGCTCATATGTCGGCCGATTCATGAACCGCTTGTTACCATCGTTGTCAAAGTATTTGCCAGACTCGGAAGCATTGCTTAACAGCTGTGCAGGCGGTGGGCCGAGCAGGGAGATGGTTCTGGCCAAGTGCGCCATGCTTGAGCCTTCGCGGCTGGGCAAACGTTCTGTGAACAAGTGTTTGCCCTCTAGCAAGTCCCAGACCTGTCCAGGTTGTCAGCATTTCTCATTAGTCAAGTGACTGGATTGCAGACCATCAAGCCGAAGCCCCAGATATCGATCTTCTCATCCCATGCAATACCAAGCACGATTTCTGGCGCCCTATAGAGGTCAGGCATGACCTCAACAGCAAAAGGTCCAGGGCCAAACTGAGCATCTCCAAAATCGCAGACGACAGGCTGACCAGGGTCGTCGGGCATCTCGACTTCCACGGAGGAGTATATGATGCGATCGTCGACCTTTTTGCAAGGACTAGGGTTTTGATGCTCTTCTTCGACCAAGGTATCCAGGATCGAGGGGTCATTGATTGATAGCATAAAGTTTCCTTCCTGAATATCTACAAAAGTGCTTAGTATTCGTCCTCACCCGCAGATCTATAATGCGTACCTGTGTGTACGACGTGAGCAACGGAATGAAGATAGTCCAGAGCGAGAAGCATAGCGTAAACCAGGGGCTTCAGAATATTCTCTGGTACTTGCCCGCCGGCCATTTCGCGAATGTCCTTTAACGAAAGGCTGAGAGGCTCGTGTACGATGCACGTATGAAGTCCAACTTGACCTGGAAGCTCAAAATTGTCCAGTAGTCTGCGTACTAATTTCGCTCCAGGATGATCGGATTTGACACTGTCAAGGTGCCTAAGCACTTTCACCTCGTTCTGCGATTGTCGATGCCCAACCATGTATACCTTTAACGTGACGTATCTATGCAGGCTGATGTCGGTCAGCAGGTGAACAGTATGTACGCCGCTATTTGATATACCTGAGATCACGGCAAAGCCATGCTGTCGATACAGAGCCATAGCCTAGTTTGACCAACACTTGATATCTCGAGTGAATTACCTCTCCAATCCGAACAGGGTAAAATTTCTGCGGATCGTACCAGGAGAATGACTCTTCCTCAAGCAACACATCCGGCTCGTACTGATCTGCTTCGATGTCAGGAATGGAACGAGGGGGTGAAGCGTCAGTCATGTCGACACAAGCGCGTGGATGAATTGAGGTTGAAAGTCGAAACAAAATCGAAACTGGTGTCTTGTGAATGGAAGGCGTTTCGCGGCTAGAGCAGCCTCATTGCTCAGTATAGCGCGTGCCCAACGACGAAACATCCGACCTTGCATGTCGCCCGCTGGGCTGTGTACGCGCACGAGATACTATACTACAAGACTCGACAATTGTGAGTGGTAAGAGAGTTTCCAAGTTGCAGAAGAGTGTCGGCAGGCGCCACACTGGCGGCTCGCGCATTTGACGTGCGCACGTCAAAACTTGATGACCCATTTCAAAGCCTAAACGCGTCCACCGACCATCGCGACTTCACGACCAAAAAATCATTCGTCAGAACAACACCATGCTGCAACCCTCAAGATGAACAAGACTCAAGACGGACGCATAGTCAAGCGCCAACTCCCTAAATCCGCCTCAGTATCCAAACGTCCCCTACTCCGCCCCGCCATCCCCTCACCATACGCCGGCTCCTCACAACAAAAAGTCATATATGTCGGCAGCAAAACTCCCTTCCTCTCAGCAGTAAAACGATGCGAAAAGCTGCTTCATCTAGCAGAGAAAAGACTTGTTCAAGCAGGAACACAATCTGCCAAGAACAAAAGACGACGAGGAGGGGATGAGATTCAAGGGATTGCGGAGGAGGTTGAGGTTTTGAAGAAGAAAAAGGATGGTCGCAATGAGGAGATCGTGATCAAAGGAACAGGGAAAGCAATCTCGAAAGTCTTGGAACTGGCTGTTTGGTTTCAGGATCGGGAGGAATATGTTGTGAGACTAAAAACGGGGAGTGTGGGGGCTGTTGATGATGTTAGGTTTGATGGGGAGGACGAATCGCGACAAGAGGCTGGTGATGTTACTGTTGGAGGAGAGAATGAAATGCCTGATGAGGAGGGTTCGAAGCCTGTTGTTAAGAGGAAGAGGAAGCAGAAAGAAGGTGTCACGAGGGTTGTTAAGAGGGAGGAGAATGAGGGTGATGATGGGAAGAGGGAAGTTCATGAGACTCAGATTCGGCAGGTTAGTGTGTTGGAGGTTTATGTGAGTCTGAGATGAGAGTTGAGGGCATATACCAAGGCGTTGTGGATGCGTTGCTTTGAGATACCCCTATAGCATTACGTTAGGAATGGTTTGCGTGGACGTCGAATGGCTGGCTTGGACAGGCGGTTTCACGGATTCCCAAGACATATAAGTTCCATGATACCTCGGAAATCGACTCGGTGCATTTGTGCCATCAAGTTGAACACTGGCTGCTAGCTACAAGTATTCAATACATTGCTTGCCATTTCGACAATCATTCTCGGCTCAATGGCGTAGTTGGTAAGCCGCCGGTCCATAGCTGGTGCGCGCTGCTCGTAGCTGATCACGACTGAGGTCCAGACCTCTTGAGGTTTGATCTCGCAGTGGTAGCATGGTCTACGCTGCCATTGAGCTGAGGGCGATTTTTTTTTCTTTTCGGACAGCGCCTGAGCAGTCCGGTCAACATGATCATCTTCCAGGTTGGAAGACCTGGCTCCATGATTCATGATTCCAATTCAACGATGCCATTTCCGTACGCCAACTCCACACGCCACGCTTATCAGATTTGAATATGAGTATCCATCTCATATACCATTCACCCTAGGCACCTCCTCAGCCACAGCCCTCGCCGTCTCACTATCCGCCGAAATAGCCCAATCCTTAACCCCACCCTTCCAATCCGATATCCTCCCATCCCTAATCCTCACAACCACAACTCTAGCATCCTCATTCTCAATATATGCTCCCTTACCACTATCTCCAGTCTGCATCATTGAGCCTCCACCTTGCGCAGGACTCGTCCCAAACAGTTCCGCAGCAGCATTCGCCTGACCATTCGTATCCTCGAAAGTGTTGTTCGCCAAATGTTGCTCCTTGCACCACTTCTCCTCTTCAGATCCAGCTTCGAGGACGTGAGCTTCGCCGTTGATTGTGATGCTGTTTGAGGACACGGCTGTGCTGTTCATTTGCATGAGCATGGCTGCGAGACTGCTTCGTGGGCCACCTGCGGGGCTTCGTTCGCGGTCGGCGCCGGATAGTGTATTTGGTGGGCGGGAGGATACCCAGTCGTGTATGCAGACTGAGACGTGAGGGTTTGATAAGAGGTTGAGGGTCTTTTTGGAGCTTGGGTTTGAGGTCATGATTATTGTTGGTCCGGATGGGAGGTTCGATGTGCTGGGGAATGGGTGTGAGGGAAGGTAGGTGTAGTTCATGAGCGATACGTGAGGGACGTTGTTGGTGCATGTCGCTAGATGGAGCTGTAGGGAGCTGTGTTAGCAATTGTACGGCATATGTTCTAAGCATAAGATTGCTCATTGCTATACTGGAGCATTATGAGTAGATAAGGATTGGAGCTCGTGTGACATACAAATCTCGCGTTTCTCAAGCAAGCAACGACTTCTTGGGGGAGTCTGTCTGACATGACGGGATGAGTTGTTTGAGCACTTTGCTCCCAGCCAAGTGGCGGCGCCATGGTTGCTCAATGTGTGTTGCTGTGATCAGAATGTTCGTGCTGACGTACGTAAATGAGGCGTTTCCAAGATTCCTGCCGCAATCCTTGCTGGCGTGTCGCTGGCGTCGGCGTTGGCGTCGTTGGCTGATGCGTACAGCTGTCGCATGCCGTAGAGAGGCTTAAATCAAACTGAATTGCTTTGCTACAACCTTGACTCGGCAGACATTGAGATTCCTTCTTACTGCTCATTGAGACTTCCTGTATATAATCTCTAATACTCAGAATCCGCAACAATGTCCAGCGAATATCTCCGCGACGGAGAGCCCAACGGCGACGACCATGCCGCGTCTTCACTACCAGGCTCGCCCATGGTCGAGGGCAACGCCAGACCGAATACCAGCGGCGGCGATAGTGTGTACGATAAGCGGGTAGATGATGTTATGTACTCGGACATTGGCATCAATACTCTCTTGAACAGGCTGAAGCAGAGCATTGCCTCCGCGCGCGACTTTGCCCAGTTCCTCAAGAAGCGTTCGTCACTGGAAGAGGAGCAGGCAAAGGGCCTCAAACGTCTCGCACAGAGTCAACTGGAGAATGTCAAGAGAGGCGAGACGCGACAGGGCACATATGGCACCCAGCTGACCGAGGTGCTGCGGGTGCATGAGCGAATGGCTGATAATGGCATGCAATTTGCGCTCAGCCTGCATCAGATGCACGAAGACTTGGATGTGCTGAGCACGAACATGGAGCGCGGCAGGAAACAGTGGAAGCATGAAGGTCTTGCCGCTGAGAAGAATGCCTCGGACGCTGAACAGGCAATGCAGAAGGCGAAGGCTAAGTACGACAGTCTTGCTGAGGACTACGATCGTGCGAAGACTGGCGAGTCGAAAGGCAGCAGAAGGATTGGTCTGAAGGGACCCAAGAGCGCGGAGCAGCACGAGACAGATCTCTTAAGACGAGTTCAGGTCGCTGATGACGATTACGAGCAAAAGGTCAATGCGGCGAAGAGAGAACGATTGAGCCTTCTCAAGGAAGCTCGACCGAAGGCTGTGAAAGCACTTCAAGACCTCATCAAGGAGTGTGACAGTGCTCTCACTCTGCAACTTCAAAAGTTTGCCACTTTCAACGAGAAGCTACTGCTCGGCAATGGTCTCGCGATTAGCCCACTGCAAGATGGTTCCACCACCCAGCGAAGCTTGCGGGATCTGGTGCTGGATATCAACAACGAGAAGGACTTCCAGAGCCACATTGCTAGCTTCTCGCATAGTGTCAAGCCCAGGCCACAGGACGTGAGCGACATTCAGTATGAGAAGCATCCAGTCCTTGCTCCCAAATCGCAGCCTATCCGACAGCCGACTTTGAACCAGCCTCCACCTGCTCAGCCGGTATCACAACCCGTGTCACCCCAGCCGCCTCTTGCAGTCAACACAGCTTCTTCCCAGCCAAGCTCCATGAACAACAGATATGGATCACCTTCACAAGCCAGTCCATACCAGCCGCCTTCGGCAAGTTATGGCGGTCCTCCATCTCATGATCGCGATCTTCAGACGCCATCATATGCTACCACCCAGTCTCCATACAATCCTCAAACCGCCCCTCTTCGCGATACATACGCCTCACCACCATATCCCACTCATCCTTCGGAACGCATTGGCAGCTTCGGGACAGGTGCACAACATCAGCAGACGACTGGCTCGATTCCAGCTCCCGTCCCAGCATCTGATCCTCGAATGAACTCAACGCCACCCGCAACGGGCAAAGGACGCGTCTTTGGCATGTCACTTGACGACCTTTTTGCTCGCGATCAGTCTGCAGTGCCAATAATAGTATTCCAGTGTATTCAAGCCGTGGACCTCTTTGGGCTGGAAATTGAGGGCATATACCGCCAGACAGGTAACATGGCTCAAGTCAACAGACTTCGCGATGCCTTCGACACTCTACCACCTGGAGCGCCACAACTGGACTTCAGGAACCCTGCGAACTTCGGCCACGACGTGAACGCGGTCACATCCCTCATGAAGAGCTTCTTCCGAGAGCTGCCAGATCCTCTTTTCACAAGAGCGAACTATGGTTCTTTCATCGAAGCTGCTCAAACAGATGATGATAATGTCCGACGAGATGGTCTGCATCAAGCCATCAATGACTTGCCGGATGCCAATTATGCCACATTGAGAGCGTTAGTCCTCCACTTGGCAAGAATAATGCAGAATGAGAACAAGACGAGGATGACGGCCGCGAACTTGGCGGTCTGCTTAGCGTAAGTTCAACATACTTCAATACCATAATATATCCATTCGCTGACTTCTTACTCCAGACCTACGCTCATGGGAGCACACCAAGGCCCACACATCGCCGACGCAAGCTGGCAACAAAGGGCCGTGGAGACCATTTTGACCAACGCCACGGCGATCTTTGATGAAGACTAGTCTAGCCGTGCAGTGTTGAGATAAGGGGGAATGAGATCTTGAGACCTTCTAGTACATGCTGTTCCTTGAGCGAAATCATTAGTAAAGCAAAGCAAAGCACGAGCATATTTTAATGGCATGAATCATTCTTCTTTCTCAATCGCCTTCGAGGCGGACCCAATTTCATACGTTCACGCGATCACGAACTGGACGACTGGCACATTCATGTGAGCACGAAACTCTTTTTTGATGCTTATCTGAATCTAATTCAATTCCTCTTCGCCACGTGAACCCTCAGCCGGAACTCCGCACGCCGAATCCCTTCGTCCCAGTCCACAGCAGAAAAGAAGGAGTAGTAGTTCATACCCTCGAAATCGTACTCGATCGCTTCCGCGTCTTTCCAATCCATTCCGGGCTTTGGTATGCAAGGATGCTCCTTACGGAGCTCTCATGATAGTTGTGTCAAGCCTCTACGCTCGACATCGTTGTGAGATGCCGTCTCCTACAAACTCCGCTTAAGCTGCGCAAAGGCAACAACACCAGCAGTCAAAACAGCGATAAGCCAGACTTTCTCCCTGTTGCTGTCCAACTTGCGGCCCTTGCTCTCAGCGGCAGCACCGGTTGGTGGCTGGCCGCCTGGACGAGAGGTGGAGTTGAAATCGGTGTCGGTGGTGTTGGACCAGCGAGCAGCGGTGTCGTTGTGTCCCTCGTGGCGCTTGGTGAGGATGGTTGGGACGGGGTGGGAGGTTGCTGAGAGTGTTAGTATTGAAGTTGTTGGGATGGGGAAGGAGGACTTACGCAAAATGTCGTTCACCTTGCCACCGCATGGGGCGCCAGGGACACCGCAGAACACGTACGGACCGTGAGTCACCTTTGAGCGTGCCTCAATTGTTGGAACGGGGTGTGAGGTTGCTGAGAGTGTTAATCTTGAGGTACTTGAGAAGGTGAGGAGGACTTACGCAAGATGTCACCCTCCCTATTTGGGCATGCTCCGCCAGGAACTCCGCAGAAGTGGTATGGGCCTTGAGTCACCTTTGAGCGTGCCTCGATGGTGCCATTTGGACTACCAGTGAGGGTGCTGTACATGTGCGGGCCAGTTCCGGTAATCGAGACGTAGGTGATGAGGCCCATGGAGTAAGCCTCAGACTCGTCAAGCGTGATGGTTGGTGTAGAGCTCTGAGCGGCAGCTTGACGGCCGGAAAGAGTGACCTCGATGGTTGGGTGAGACTGAGTGGTGGCGGCGAGACGCTGGCTACCGAGCTCTGGTGCGGTCTTTGGCAGAACATGGCTGACCTGCCGAGAAAGAGTTGTCAGCATATCAGTCCTGTGCAAGCCATGCAATGCACTGACCGATCTCGCAGGTCCAGTGTCTGGCAGATCTTGGTGGGTTGCCCAAGCACACGAACCGCCGGGCACTCCACACATGTCCAGATGGCCGCCTTTACTAATCGGATGACCTCCTTTGCGTGCACCGCCCACCAGTGAGGATATAACTTTTTCTTCCTCCACGAGCCCGGAAGTGATCTTGGATTACTTACCTCAGTAGCAGAAGCTGCGCGATCAACAATCTTCTTGTCATCGGTAGTAGTGGACGTGGTGGTGAAAATCTCAGAGCTGGCGTTGGTGGTGTAATTCTTGCAGACATAGCTTGGGGCTTTCTCTGGCCAACCATTTGGTCCCTCGCAGCGAGAATTGCAGAGCTTGTAGGTCTACAAAACGTCAGTTCAGCTGGCAGGCACCGCTGTAGACGTGACTCACCGAGTAGCCTGGATAGTTGCAGAGGCAGCTCATGGTTGGAACTCCGTGGGCCTCTGCCTCACAGCCTGAGAGGCCGCCTGCTTCGACCAGGCACAAGGCGCATTCTGGTGAGGCAAGTCAGTGTCATCAAAGACGTTCGCACGAGTAAGGCATACCTCGCTTGTCAGCGTCGACGCCTGGAGCGAAGACGGCGGCGATCAGCGACAAGGCTGCCGTGGTGATGGTGATGGCACGCATTGCCGGTTCTTGGTAGATGCTTGATATTGTGCGTTGGTATTGTTGAATGGATATACCGACTGAGTATGTTGCGTAAGGGTGTGTCTGTTTTGAGATTGTTGTTGATGTTGAGTCGCGAGAAATATGCGCGAGCGCCAAGCAGAAGTGAAGTTTCAACGGCCGCTAGCGTGCTTGCTGCTTGAGGAAAGAACGAGCAGTCGCCCCAGCGAAGTGACAAGAGCGGTGAGCGGCATTGTGGAAGACTCCAGGGTGAGGATGCTGTCAATGATCGAAGACTTGGACAAAGTCGGCATTGTGGCAGAACACCTCATTGACCGCACATGAACCCGTGAGCTCATGATATAGCTTTGCGGGAGAAGGAAGTACAGCGACCATTTCGAGCGCCTTGCGTAACCACCGACCTATCCTATAGCGGTTCCTCTATTCGCTAAGCTAGTGATGAGTGTCGCTGCTGGGCTCCGCCGCCGTCTGCCCCTAAAAGGCCAAGCACAACATCTGGATAAGGGCCGAATCGAAGTCTTCCTCATCTGCATACAACACCAACTGCCCGTTTTGCAGTAATTTGGGTGACCATTTTTGAGGTGTCAGAGCTGCCGAATGGTACTTTTGGAATTCACTGAGGTCGTCCCTCTCACGTGCGATCGAACAGTTCACCATCCACTGCACATAATACTCGAACAGCGCCTGTCTGCGATCCCATATAGCGAACCACGATTTCCGACGCCGTCGATACATCTGGAATGATTTCTTGTCCCTGTTCCCAGACAGCGAGTCCGCAAAGGATTTCGGAAGCCACCAGGACCAGCATCCTTTCGCTGCGGCAGCTCTGGCTCTTGTCGACTCCTTCTCGACAGACTTTCGAAAGACATCCGGAAGCTTCTGGAACCATTTTTGCTTCTTGCGACCCATGTCTCCGCTCTCGTATGCCTCCTATACCAAGAAAAGAACATTGGTGGCCTCTCTGAGCTTCTTCATCTGTACGCAGAATCTTCCCCATGCTTTGCCAATCTTTTTTCTGCTCTCTAGGGGCAAGCTTGTGCACTCGTCTATTAACTCCTCGCGATGATCGGCGAACTCTGTACAGAATAGACGGTAAATGAGGAGGGCGCGCTTGGCGTCCGTGGCGGCCACGGTCGACCACAGCTCGTCGCCGGTCCGACTGAGCATATTGTTGTAATGTGCCCGGGCTTGCGTAAGCCATTTAGTAATGAATGCTTCTTGTTCCGCAGTCTATGCGATGTCAGCGTGAGATGCGGTACTTTGTCCAAATGATGTCCATACTGGACTCCGAGAAGGAGCAGTGCTATCGCTCTGTGGAGTCGATGCCATGATGATCTGCGTCTGGGTGAATGGGCAAATGATGGTTTGTAGCGATAGCGTTGAATCAGCGATGGTAGTATGGCTGTGGCAACGACATTGTAATCTAGGAGAAGAGGAGAACTCCTAGTAGATCGAAGCGCGTTGCCCCAGCCGTTGCTACTGCCCTCAATATTCCCGGCGCTGCCTTCCGGTTCGCGAAACCTCCTTCCACATTCGCCACGAGATCATGCGGCTCTTTCCCCCATACAACAACAGGCGCCGAGCGACGGGAGCAACGTGGCTACCCACTTTCAGTCTGTAAGGTCCTGATTTATGTTTCATCCGCATCTCAAATATCTTGTTGCCATGTAGCCCAAAGATCTCCGTATACAGGCGACTTGCGAATATTGGTTATGATGGAGTGTCTACAAAGCAATGCTACAGCGCCGGCATTTAAGAAGCACGTCAGGATGTGTCTTCTTTATCGCAGCGCCCAAGCTCTTCAGTGAGCTCTTTCATATCGTCCAATGTTCCAGCCTGTGCCGTGTCTGCAGGAGGACCAGTCTTTGTTCACCAGCCACTATCCCCTGCTATGCTTACGTTGAGCAAACCATGTTTACAGTATTTGGAAAGCTGCCAGGTTCCTACGTGCTCAGGTAGTAGTTACAGGACGTACTGCAGCTATATACCCAGGACCAGAGCGTATATAAAGCTCGGAGTTCGGACTCGAGGAACGTCGCGTGTGAAGCTGGGTTGATAAATCCACCTCAGGATTCACGAAATGTAGAACCTTCACTTCACAGTCGGCGCGCTGTGCAGCGTTTGTCTCCAATGTCGAAATCCCGTCCCGAGCATCTTAAACAAGCTTAAGAGTCAATATGAAGTAGTCCACCGACATCAACTTCGAGGCCTGAAAAATCCGAAGTCGTGGCGGAGATATGGCCACGAACGATCCGAACAAGCCACGCTTCGGGCCAGTAAGTCATCCTCGATGCCCTTTAGCTGGAATCGATGATCGCTGACATCCTCTAGACATGCAGTCCAGCCATCTTCGCTCGGAAGTGGCTCGAGAAGTACGACAAGAACGGCCAGCGCATTCGTGATGACCCCAACAACATGGAGCGCAGCATACTAGAGGCAATCGAACTCAACCTCGAGTTCACTCGCGAAGCCCTCGCCCTTCAGCTTCGCGACACCAGCTTCCCGGCAGACGACACAGATAGCGATCCGCCACAGCACCAGAACCCTTTCAACGCCCCGAAGCTCAGCTGGACATTCGTCAATCTCTGGGTGAAGGAACACAAGAATGCCGTTCTGAAGCGTGGCATCACTTTGACGGAAGCTCAGCAAGCTGTCGTTGACAGAGTCAATGAGCTCGTGGCCGCTGGACGCTGGCAGTCGAAAATTCCGGGACGCTGGATGCGTGAGCTGGCGCGTTGGGGTCGTGGGGGATGATTTCCATCGCATGTGCTATACATCTAGCTCCGTTGATTCACGGTAGCAGTGGCATTGATGTTGCTTATGGTCAACTGAAGCACTGAACAAGCTTGGAGTGCGTCATCAGGTGAGCGCACGCGATGGTGTCGTCTGTCACTTGCACAGTGCAGGGCGAGATTTGTTCTTCATCAAAGAGATTATTTGGTTGCTGTTGAGATTCGAGGCGTCAAACGCGGTGGCCATTGTTCTTGGAGAGACACTGTGAGGTGAAGTGCTCCGCAGGTGAAAAAGACTTAATCGAACCCAGAGAATAAGAACTGTCCTCTTGTGCCTTACATTCCTACCCGCGTACTTTTGTTGTAGTGGCGCTCTTTTACCGCTTCAAGCGCTGATATTGCAGGGATACCTCGAGTGCCTGAACTCTATTCCACAGCCCAAAGGATTGACGATAAGATTCATTTTGCATGCATGCGCTGGCAGTATTGTGCATCTGTGAGACCGGGAGCCTGACCGCAAGTCTTACAGCGTCATAGGCTGTGCTGTAGTTGATCTTTCCTCGGGCGGTACTGTCTTCTACCACTTTTTCTTGATGAAGGTACCAGTCCCTCTTTGCCCGCGTTGACGACACCAGACACCAAAGCGGAAGACCGATTCAAAACCACCACAATTATACAGAGTTGAAAGCATATCGACAATACAAGAACCAGCAGTCCACTATGAGCTCCAACGAGTTCCCGAAAGAAACACTCCTAATGGTCGCATTAATTGGCGGGATTGTGCTCGTCGAGCGAAGTCTTCGATCAAAGGCCACAGGACAGACTTCGCAAGCAAAGATCGAGACGAAGAGACCGGAGCAGAGGAGACGGTAGATCATCAACGGCGGAGCTTTTCCTTGCTGGAATTCGGCGTGCGCGACATACGTGCATGATGAGTGGCACCAAGCCCTGATGGAAGAGTTAGAGCACCGTATCGCGCTTGGGGTGCTTTGAGAAGCGTGGGTTGTTGATAGCGAGGTAGATATCCAGGAGTCGGAGGTGACCTGGTGTAGGAGTACGCGATGGGGTAACAGCGCATTCCTAGAGAGCACAACCAAGATCTCGCTTTCGGGCATCTCATGCCAGTCACAGCCCGATGCTCTGAGCTCCTTGATATACTCCGCTATACCCGTCCGTCTTTTCGCTCATCTCATGAAAGACCATCTGCGCCACCTTGGCGTTTTCGTACAGTATCAACCCGTGCGGACTGATGACTTGTAACATGGCTCCGATAGCACCCTTGTAGCCCGAATCCATCACGCCGGCAGTGACAAGAGCTCCAGATCGGAACATGGAGCTTCTGACATAGATCTGACCCATGATGTCGAGGGGCATGTCTACATTCTCATGAAATTCGATCAGATAGGCTCCTTGTGCCAAGCGTAGAGATGGATGGGAGTCTCCGGAAGTTGGCTTCGAGAACTTGAGTTGCTCTGTTTGGGCATTTGAGCGCAAGTTGTTGTCGAAGTCGACGGCGCCAGTCGTCGTCCATGTGCGCACAGCACGAACAGTCAAATCGACACCGCACGGCTGCGTCTGGACTTTGGCATTTCTGAGGCCAAGAATGATGCCACGCTCCACGGCTACTTTTCCTGGCAGGATCATGGCCGTGAGTGCAAACTGATGCGCATCTTCTCTTGAGACGTTTTGTGATCGTGGTGACTCAAGTCTCCTGAGATCGCAAGCCCATCGTTCTCAAGTCTACTCTCTCGTGCTAGAGACTGCAGCGGACCGCGAAATGAGGGCTATCAGCGAATATATCTTCTGAAGCCTTTCGTATTCAAACCACTTCATCCACTCCAGGCATGACATTTGTCCTGTAGCAGAGCCACATGCCGTCGACGTGCCTCCATTCTATAGCATAGACCACCTTGGTCACGATGCCAGGTGGACAGTCAAGCCATTCGGCATGAAAGAAGCAGTGAGCAGCCCTTCCATCCTCGTCTATGTTTCCAGATGCCTCGATCAGTTTCGCGCGATACTTCGGGAAGAGTTTCGCCTGTTCACGCATAGTTTCCACGCTGTCCAGGAAAGTTTGTTCGCGATTCGTGAATCTACACTCAGTGATGAAAGCAGGGTGAAAATAAGCCTGGAGCTTGTATGCTTCATCCCAGGAGCGAGAGTTGATGGCACCAATGTAGTCAATTGTAAGCTGGATTAATTGGTCTGCAGTCGTCGGCTGTTCTTTGGAGGAGCTACTATCTGAAAAGATGTGTTGAGAGGTATTGGCATCCTTTTTGGGCAGGACCTTCGAACTTGCTGAGCTGGTTGTGACTGACGTTGCTGGGGTGTTGCTCGACGACTCCGTTGAATGGGTGATCTCCGAACGAGGCGAACTTGGATCTCCAGAGGAAGCCATGTTTGCCAAAGCTGAGAGGAAGAAGGCAGAGATGAGAGAAGACTCAGATGGTCACAGTGATCGCAGCGCTTCTGGTACTGACGTTCGAAACGAGTTAGCAGCTATGCCTGCGTCTCGTCCGAGCTGTGCTAAGCGCGTAAGCGTGAAGATGAAGATGGAGAGGGGCCTGCCCTAGGTCACGGACGGCAGTGAAGATCATTCCAAGATTCTCGCAAGCCAACTCAAGCAATTGTTCTGACTGCCAACGTGTTCAGGCCTGGGAGTGATCGTAAGAATTCGCATTTGTGATCCGTAAGAGGCTGGGCGCTAGGTCTGGGTCGAGCAGCGGTTGGCTTGACAGCTCGGCCCGAAAGTGCAAGTCCTCGGCTCAAGTGCCAATGAGAAGTGTAATTACAAGAGTATTCGCAGGTTCAAGGCCTGCAGGATTTTGACATTGGAAGATCTTTTTGTCTAGACACCGCGCCTTTTAAAGTGATCGGCCGTGTCAAAACATTCACGGAGCTGTCACGCAAAAGCCGTGGCTCCTCGAAACGGAAGGTTTGGCGGGGATCAGACTTGGCAATTGCCCAATGCTTCATCTACACCAACATGTGAACACATCACCTTCCACATAGTGAGTGACTTGATTGGACATCGTCCCGACAAGTGCCTGCATGGAGGACAACTGAACGAGCGGCGCGTCATGAGATAGCTCTTTGTCTTGTTCACGCTTCGATGGACTGTCTGAGTCTTGCCAAGATCTCACACGCGTTGGACACGCGACGTAATCCCTAAACAGCTATAGGTGGGAGTAAGTACACCATCATCCATTGTCAAAGTGCTAATTTAGGCCTGCTCTCGTTCCTCTCGCGATGAACTGGCATCTCGTTCGACGCTTACGTCCTCGGCATCTATTGGATACGATAGCCGACATGTCTCGGCTTGCCGAAGAATGCATTCCTCATGCACTGCCTTGGGCAACGGCATCTCTGCCTACTGAATCCGGCAATATCTAGACGATATGCCGCTCGTCATTCGGCGAACATCCGCGAGACCTCTCTCGGACCTCGAAAGCGGAAGCAGCACAGGTCGGACAGCACAGTCGCCAGGCACGTAAATTTCGTCTGCTGGATTGTGCAGTTGGTCTGCAAGCGCTTCCGCCATACCGCGGCACTGATGGCCATATTGATGTCTCAGTCACTATGGCGCGCGTGGAGTTTATTGCAATTCAAGCCACTGAGGCAATACAGTCGTTATCGGTGTCGAAAGGATGGTCTTACTCGCAGCTGTTTTGGTCCTTCTGCTGGACTGGGCCGCGGCGGCAGTTCCACCATCTAACAGAATACACGATATTGCTGCGTTGGAAGCAAGACGCTCGACGACGCCTGTCATTACCATAACGAGCTATCGAACCTGTTCAACGACGTCTGCTAGAACTTTACCACAGTATGGCTGGATTTTTACCAATGGCACAACTATTCCATACACATTCAGCACACAGCAAAGCAACGGCATAACTTCTGGAGCTTTGACGACTTCTGGTCCCGGAGCACAGCAAGGCGAGAGCTTTCCTGCTCAGATTACCTCTGCGCCGAACTCGGTCTTGACAGCATCGGATTTTGGCAGCTCCGTTATTCTGAAGCACGGCTCTTCGTCAATCACTCTGCGAGATGGCGACCAGACCACGTTTGCAGGTCAATCGGTCAGTGCTTTACTTGATGGCAGTGGCGTAGTCATTGCTCAATCCACTACCGCGACATTCGCCTCGGCCTCAACTTACGCCACCTGGACCTTCGGGGGCCAATCTTTCACGGCTGTTGACTACGACGGCTCGATTGTCTTGGTCAACGGTGCCTCTACCGTCACAATACCGGACGGCGCAACTACTTCGTTGGGGCAACAGACCCTTTCTGCTTTGGAGTCTGGCAATGGAGTTGCGATTACGATGACCACCACAAGCTTATTTACTCCATTACCGATTTCGACAGTGCTCACGACCGCACTCTCAACTGGGGGCAATGTGATTGTATCGGGCGAAGCTTCCCTGTCAGCAAGCCAGCGATCATCTGCGATTACACCTGGCGAAGCTAGTCAGACACACCTTAGCGGAAACTCCGGAAGCAACATATCTGATGCCGCCACCACGGCGACAGAAGGGTCGATCCCTCAGACTGCGGTAGTTGCTACGCAAGCAGGATTGCCATTTTCCGGCAATTTGTCTCCCGCTACACCGCCTTCCCGAACTCCTTCAAGCGAGGACACTCCTCAGTCAAGCACACTGAGCTCATCAGTGTCTCCGTCCTCAGCACAAGCATCGTTGGCGTTGTCGTGCCCTACTCCGAGAGCGTCCTATGCATACACGGATCCTGAAAGTGGGAGTCAGTATCAGGTCCAGTGCAATACGACCTACTCTGGATCAGTATTCGCAGTTGCTGTGGAGCCAGATGTCGGTTCCTGTATCAGCAGCTGTAGCGAGGACCTAAATTGCGATGCTGCTGGATTCAATGTTGAGACTGGTCTTTGCTACCAGTACAATGCTCTTGCTGCTGGTAATGGTGTCTTTTCGCCAACCATGCATTTCGCCCAACTGCGGTCGAGGCTGGTCAACGTGGGTGGGAGCACATCACTGGTACGGGTTACAAGTTCGGTTTATACATTATTGTCAATACCGACCATGTATCCAAGCTCTGGTATTTACACAAGACGGACCGAAGATTTCGCGTTCACTTCGCCATCCCAACCGACTAGTCAGGCTGGTGGTCAACCAGCCTCAAGTCCAGGAAGCACCTTACAGACTTCGGCCTCGGTGAACTCTCAGCTGGTCACGCTCACACTCAGCGGCATCGATGCTGCCACAGGGTTGCCAGAGGCATCAATCGATCATGTAACGGGACTTGTGCTGCCAGGCACCACTCTCCTGCCTGGCTCGACCGCCACGATCTCTGGGACCACATATTTTCTGCCCAGCTCTGAGCCTGGTATCTACGTCGATGGCCAGTATACTACACTTCCTACTGCTTCTTCGGCATTGCCAATCACGTTGCCAAACTCAGTCGTGGCCACCCCAACAGATTTTGCTGATGTCGTTTTGGGCTCGCAAACTTTGTTTCCTGGAGGCTCGCCCGTGACAATTTCCGGCACGGTTTACTCTTTTGCCTCAAGCGTTCCATCTCCATCTGGTCAATCGTCATCGAGTCAAGAAGCGGTGGCCTCCACTTTGGTTAACGTACCAGCCTTCACAGATCAAGGCGCTCCAGGCACCGCGCTTCCCAGTGCAACTGTCATCGGCATCCAACCGCTTGGAGAAGCACCAGCCTTGACGATCCAAGATGTGACATACCCTGCTGTGTCATATGTGCCTGGGCAGACCCCTACTTATGTAGTCAGTGGCCAGATCTTGACTCCTAGCGGGATCATCATCTACCTGGATCAGGGAAATGCTGCGACGATTTCCCTCGACCCTGCTGGCTCATCGCTTGCTTTCATCAATGGACCTACCACTGTTGTATCTGAAATAGTGGGCTCTATCAGAAGCACAATAACAGGGCTGCTTGCGGAGCAGACCTCGAGACCAATCTCGGGCTTCCTTTCCTCCGATACTGCTTCTCAAGAAATCACAACACCGCCTGTGATTGTGATTGGGGGCCAGCCATTCACCGCTATATCTCCCAGTTCTGCATCTGGGCCTACCTTTGTTGTAGCTGGACAGACCTTGACTCCTGGAGGTGCTATCACAATGACCGATGCTGGAGGGGAGCAAACAATCTCGCTGGACCCATCTGGCACCGCTGTGGTGTACGTGGCGGAGAATTCTACGGCAACTTCGCGTTTGGGAGGTATTCCCGCGAGCAGCTCATGGATTCCGACTTCGGCGAACGAGCCCACGCCATCCGCAATTGATGCTGGCGGCATACCTCAGACAAGTACGGGCTTGGGAAATGGTGCAAGCGGCGTTGTCACAGGCTACAGCTCGTATTCGGTGCCATCCGAACAGGATTCCAGCCAGACAGCCTCTCCCATCCTGCCCGAACCTTCACTTACCTCCGATGTGGACACTCCGCCAGGAACGCCATATATCGTCGGCGGCCAGACATTGACTCCTGGTGGACTGATAACCTTGCCAGGCGTCGATGGTGATGAGACGCTTTCTCTTGACCCGACTGGTTCAGGAATCATCGCAATCGAATCTGGTACCACGGCAACGTATCAGGTGATCGAGAGCAGTCCGCGGAGCATCAGCGCAGGTCAGGCACCATCAAGTGTCGTCGTTTCCTCCCAGATGGCTCCTGTCTCAGCCTTGCCGAGTCCACTGGGCTCATCAATACCATCGGCCACTGGCCTCCTCACGGCAGCCGGCAGCCCAGTCCCAACTTCGATACAAGGTAGCAGTTTCAATGCTCTGAATTCTGGATCTGTTACCTTGAGCGGCACTCTCTCGCTGTCTATCAGCGGAGGCACAACCGTCACCACTCGAATTGGGGGCAGCACTCTGACAATGGTCCGGAGTGGTTCGACAATAGTCACAACACCTCAGGCCTCTGCCTACGTGACAGTAAGCGACGGCTCGACACTTGTTGTCACCTCTACGGGAACCCCCTTTGTCACAGTCACTGGCGGGACCACTCGGACGATGACAATGGGTGGCTTACAGACCTCGTTCGTGGCAAATGGCACCACTCTAGTGGCCTCGGTAACGGTATCTAATGCTGCCTCACCATCAGCTGATAGCGCCGTGCTCAATGCACAGATCGGAGCATGTCCTGAGTATAACGGTCTCTTGGTTGGAGCCTCGAGCCAAAGCAGTGGTACAAAACTTGTGACTTGCGGCAATATATACGAAGGATCGTCCTGGACTGACGATGCACAAGCCAGTCCTGATGGATGCGACAACGCTTGTGTTGATTCTTCAGACTGCGTCGGCTTCTCATATACTCAAGCTAATTGTAGCTTGTACGATCTTGTGACCGGCATGCGTATCAGCAGTGTGCCCGTGTATTCCGCTCTTCGTCTTCGAACTGTGTCAGTGAGCAACTTGAACACGAGTTCGCCTGCAATTGTATCCTCGAGCTCGACTTCTGGATCCTTCTGGTCTACGCTATCGAGTCTGCTTCTACCGGGGCCATCCTCAACATCGCAGTCTGGAGGGCAAAGCAGTAGTACTGGCAGTTTTTCTGCCAGCTCAAGCAATACCGAACAGACTGGCATTGTTTCGGTATCATCATCAAACTCTGAGCTCGCGGCTTTGACTTCTGCAGAGGCGTCAAGTAGGAGCTCATTGAGTGGAATGCTCTCATCGTCCCAGACTGGAGACCAGGGTACGACCGCTACTAGCCTTCCTGCCAGCGTAGACAGTGCCGAGCAGACTGGCATCGCCTCAGCATCGTCATTCAACTCTGAGCTCACGACTTCGACTTCTGCACAGGCGTCAAGTGAGAGCTCATTGAGTGGCCAGCCCTCTACATCGCAGACTGGAGTCCAGAGTACGAGCGCTGGCGGTCTTTCCAGCTCAAGCGGTACCGGACAGTCTGGCTTTGCTTCAGCATCGCCGTCGAACTCCGAGCTTCCGGCTTTGATTTCTTCCGAAGCGTCAAGTGGAAGCTCATCGAGCGAATTTTCCTCCACCTCACAGGATGGAGGCCAAATCACGGCTGCTAGCAGCAGTATTTCTGAGAGTGCAAGCATTGTTGGACAGACTAGTGTTGCTTCAGCATCACCATCAAATTTTGGACCCACGGCATTGAGTTCTGCGGAAGTGTCAAGCGGTAGCTCGTTGAGTCAAACGCGTACAAGCAGCTCTTCACTCACCACAAACGGCGCAGATGACCAAAGTTCTGCTGGTCTCGATACTCCTTCTACTTCTGTTGCATCACTGGGAAGTGTTCAGTCAAGTTCGTCTGGCACGACTACCCAATCCGTCGCACAGACAGGGTCGAGCTCGGTCTCGACATGGATTTTTCAGACGACTTCCGCACCGTTTGCTACCAGCTCATTTGGGGGCTTACCTGGAATTAGCTCCTTAGGCGTATCTGTCTCCGCGCAAAGCTCATCCACCTTGGAGTCACAGTTTTCAGGTCAAAGCCAGAGTCTTGGCTTGCCTGGTGGAAATTCCAGCGTAGGCTTAGATGTCCCGACATCGTCACAGAGTGCGTCGCGACCGCAAACTCCGAACATCTCTAGCGCTACAGATCTGAACGACATCGGGGCGGCCACATCCATCTCCACTGGTTTCTCTCCAAGCGCCGTCACGTGGAGTGGTGCTCTTACCTCCTCCTTAAACCCTGTGACCTCCGCACCTTCCCAAAGCTTGCAAGATGTTACAAGCGAACAATCACCGGTTCCCAGCTCGAGTGACATTTTGACGTCCTCGTTAGCAACCATCAATTCTGTCTCCGCAACTACCTTCCCTTCCTTCGCCTCGCAGACGGTGCTGAGCGAGGGCTTTGGTGCTGTCAGCTCCTTCGACAGCTCTTCCATTTTTGTCTCATCGAACACGAGCTCGAACCCTATAAGCACAAGCACCGGAAGCATTCATTCCCAGACTCCGACGATATCAAGCGAAGGCATTGGCACGCCGCCTAGCTCTGTGGTTCCGGGGACTACACTGGATGCCGGAAGCCCAGGTGTTACTAGCTATAGCAGCATTCCCGCGCAAGGACCAGGATCACTTTCTTCTGTACTGCAAAGTGGAAGCTCGAGCATAGGCCCCATCTCCGATGTAATTCCATCGGTCTTGGCTTCTACACTTCCGATTAGCACAAGCGTGGCCCAAGGCATGTCTTTATCGACAGATCTTTCAAGCCCGACCATGGCCCTCTCTCCTTCCTTCTCTGTATCGAGTGGCACGGCAATCGAAGCTGAAAGCTCCCGGTCCCTTGCTGTTGGGCCTGTCAGCCAGGAATCGCCCAATTCTGATATAGATGCCCCAACAAGCTCAACATCTACGATTCCTGTCTCGACAGACTTTCCAGCTTCGCTGCCTGCGTCGCCTCCTGTCACATTGGAAAGTGTTTCATTTGCCAGCAACGAGCCAGTGACGAGCTTTTCTCAGCCCGCATCGAACACGTACGCCTCTCCTTTCTCAACCGCAACTGCCTGCACGTCAACACCAGGCCAATTACTCCAAGATGGCGATTTCTGCGATACAGATGGTTCGTCGTGGGCCACATCTGGAAGCACAGACCTCACAAATGTGTCCGTGGTCGACCAGCGTCTTGCCATGTCCTTTAGTCCGAGCACTGATCAGCCGGAGACTTCACTCTGGGCACAACAGCGCGTTGCTGCTCGCGTCGGCCAGACGTACAGAATCATGGCCGACGTACAGGTTCTACCATCGTCTACACTGACGACTTCTGCCTGGACGACAACTATCCAGCTTGGCAATGAGACGGTATTCCTAAGTACCGGAGACGCAGCAAGGTCTTTTGTCATAAATGAGACGGGAACTCTGGCTTCTGATGCCGATATTCTTCGCCTGCAGGCCAGGTATGCGGGCAGCGAAGCAGCAACCATTTTCTGGGACAATCTTTATCTTTCGCTGTCTCCGCAGGGACCAAACCCATCTGTCACCACGCCATTGCTCTCCGTCTCGAACATTGTCCTCTCAACGGCGTCTAATCTGGCGGCGACATCCGTCACCGGCACTTTGCCGGACAATGCCCAGCCGACGACTGCCAATTCGGACGTGTTGACAGAGTTGATCTACACGAGCACGAAGTCCCTCGTGCAAACAGCAAGTTCGACAGTACAACAGCTGATTACAGCTGCGAGCGAAGCACTTGGCTTGCCAACTGCATCCTCGCTCTTCTCGACATTGATCGATACCGAGCTAGGCGCAAGCGTCGTGATGTCGAGCTCAAATGCTGCTCAACCAACATTGACGACATCCTTAGTTGAAGACTCTTCGGGTAGTAGTGTGTCGATGGCAGGGTCATCAAGCTCGACAAGATTGACACAACAGAATCTGCCGAGCTTGTCGGCATCGAGCAACGTATTGACGGAGAGTGGTCTTCCAGAGGATGTGTCTGCAAGCACCGCCAGTGTGTCTAGCTCACTCACATTGCCTACAATGAGCACGAACATCTTTCCAAGTGCTGAGCTTAGTTCGAGCGAAGGCGGTGTCGCAAGCGCTTTGGAAGCTTCCCCGGCATTTTCATCGACACCATTGTTGGCACCGACAATTGTCAGCGGCTCGAGTTCAGCCAACCACGGAGGCTCTACTCAAATCTTCAGTACTTCCTACGCATCCTTGCCATCACCGACGCCTCAAGTGCTAAGTGAGCCGCTGACATCTCCTACGATGTCATACGCTCAAGTCAATAGTAGTGCTGCTACGTCCAACGGAGGTCCGATCGCATCTTCAACCCAGACAGAGAACTACGCCACACTGACTGCACCTTCAGTGTCTGCCCAGTTCTTAGAGAGCTCGCTAGATGCCACTCAATCGTCGCTCTATAGCACGATTTTAGAGACAAGTCTGACAACGAGCAACGCCATCGTTTCCTTCTCAACAGAAACATCGCATGTCTTCTCAATCGAGTCAAGTATCAGCTCGTTGAACACGATGCCAACGTTCTCGATTCCAGTAACTTCAACAACACTAGAGCCGCGCTCCTCTGAATCTAGCGTAAGCTCTGACTTCGCCCTCCCCTCTACCACAATGTTAAGCACATCCTCGATCGAATCGAGTACAGGTCTTCTCAACACAACGCCAACATTCTCGATTCCAGAAACCTCGTCGAATTTCGAGCAGAGCACTTCTGAATCTGGCATCAACTCTGCTTCGTCAACGATGAACTTCGAGGCGACTTCTGCGAGCTCAAGCAGTATTCTGAGCCCATTGAGCTTGGCGGTCCCCTCATCGAACCTTGAGCAGAGCACCTCTGTATCCGGAATCAATTCTGCTCTGCCTACGACAAACTTCGAGTTGCCATCTGCGAGCTCAAGCAGCATTATGAGCACGTCGAGCTTGACTTTCTCCTCGTCTCTGCTGGCCAATGTCAGCACTATCGGCAGTCTGACGACCTCAACTACTTTGTCTAGCCTCTCCTCGCCTTCGTCCGTGCTTTCGAGCCAGACATCGCAGGCTTCCGCAGCCTGCCCATCCGACACATCCTACAACACAACCGACGGCACGCAATACAGCGTCGTATGTGACCGAACCTACTCGACCCAGCCTTTGGCTGTGAATCGCTCGCCAAATCTAGATGAATGCATTAATCAGTGTTCGGACCAAGCTGCTTGTATGGGTACGACTTATTCCGTTGCTGATCAGTCTTGTCAGCTTAGCTCCAGCATGTCGCCAAGCACGCAGCGCACTACAGGTACCTTCAGCGTGCTTCGTCTGACCGCACCAAGAGCTGCACAGAATCAGACTCAGACCATCTCAAATAGCGATTTTGCGGACAACAGCCTGTCACCTTGGATCGCAGAGGGCAGCGGCAACGCTTCGGACTTTACGCCTGCTGGAAACATGGCGACTGCAAATTTCAAACTCGCACAGCCCGTCACGAACGCCACGACTTTAACGAGTTCTGGAGAGAACTACTCATCTTCGAATGGCATTTTCGCCGGATCTTATGCGACTGATAGTGCCCTACTGGGCCCAGGTCCAACGTCCAGCATCAATACAATGCCCTCTTCGCCCACGGCAACCTCGCAAGCGACTGTGTGGCTACGGCAGAGGCTGCGAGTACCAACTGGGAACGCATACTCAGTGGCCATGAATGTGGACTTAGTAAGCGACGGCAACAACGAATGCTTGATCGGTATGCAAACAGAAACGCAGCCCATCATGCAATACACGTTCTCGAATGGATCATCATACAGTGGTGCCGTAAATGCAACAGGTACCATGACGGCCACTGATTCCGATTGGGCGATGGTGTATGGCTCATGTACTGGCAATGCCGACGCCAGGATGAGTGTCACTGACATAACCTGGAGCACCTGGCCGATCAGCGCAGCCGTGGCCAACTCATCATCAGTGGCCCTCTCCGGTAGTCCAAGCGATGTTGCCACAGGCCCAAATGAACCCAGCTTGACATTGTCTGATATTAGTCCGAGTGGCAGTATTCTAGCAGCTGGATCCGTCCAAGCATCCTTTGAAGCAACATTGAGCGCATCTCTTGGCGGCGGTGACAATGTGCCAACTCTGAGCAGCGATAATTTCCAGAGCATTCTGACAAGCGTATCAATTTCGCTCTTGCCACCGATAGCGCCTGCTTCGGTAGTGGCCACGCCCTCTCTGATCCTTCCGGCATCGACACTCTTAGACGACATCAATGGTGGATCTGGCACGCTCACGACCACAGGGGCGAGCTTTGACCAGCCGCCGGCCAGCGTGCAAACGCAGATCAACGAATCGCCCCTTCCTCAATTAAGCCCAGGAGTCGCATCTGCATCCGTCGTGCCCAGTGTCCTTCCCATCCTGACGACATTCTCCGGGGCCACGGCACCACAGCCTACCTTGAGCGCGGCCATAAGCGATGCACAGCTTTCCTCGTTGCTCACAAGCATAGCAACTTCAGTGCCAAACTTGACTCCAGGCGGAAATGCCATTTCCAGTATCAGCTCATCGGTCCTGCCACCGCTCTCTCCCGACCCTCAGCTTTCGTCACTGGTGAATTTTGGTTCGGCATCGACGACGAACCTGGTCGTTGGTGGTGTCACGACTCTTGCTGTTGTGCCAGAACAATTGTCGTTGTTTGACAGTACAACCCAGCCACTGGGAGTCAGCCCTACCACGGCAGCAACCTATTCAGCAGGTTTCGATGTAAGCCTCAGCGCGGCAGCAAGCGTAACAATTGCGCTACCATCCCAAATCACTAACCCCTTGGACACCGCTACATATTCTGGAGCGGGCGCTAGCCTGACACAGCTTCCGGCACTTTCATCGATCCAAGACGGCAATTTCCCACTCCCTACGTTTTCCGGCCTGATACCATCACTAAGTACCTCGCTTCCCAATATTGTCGCCACAGCGAGTGCCTCTGGCTCCGCTTTCGCCGGGCTCGCTTCAGAACTTCTCGCCTCCGGTACCTTGACCAATAAACCAAGCGGGTTCGCAACTTCCGTTCTCGGTGCGCCATCATTGCTCAGCGCGGCAACTACTCAGTCTTCGAACCTGCCCGGCTCTTTCTCTGTGCCACTCTCTCCGCTGCCTGGCCCAACCGTTTCTCAAAGCCTGGAAGTTCCGAGCATCTCCCTGCCCGCTGCACCTTCAGCGCCAACGCTCACGTCTAGCTCCCTGAATGGAGTTCAGACAAGCCCCGGGCTGCCCAGCACACCGAGTGCCGTTCAGTCTATCTTGACCTCGTCGTTAGGGGTCATTGGTACTCCACCGATCCTCACGGCACCCGGCCTAGGCTCAACAATAGCGCCATCGACTGGAATTGGACTGCTCCCTAGCTCTCCAAGCCAGAGCTCGGCAACAGGTCTTTCCTCTTCCACGACTCCCGTCGTCCAGAGCTCTGCCTTATCAGCAGTAAATCTCCTGTCTACACTCCTGAACCCCTCGGGCAGTTCGACACTCTTGAACTTGAGGTCGACGACGCTTAGCACGGCAACTGCTTCAGGTACCGCTCAAGCTGCCTTGATCTGTCCTCAAAACGATGGCGCAACATACACCGGCCGTGACGGCTCAAGGTACCTACTTGTATGTGCTCAAGTCTATGATACGGTTACAATACCTGGCCTTCCGGCCTTCGTCACGATCAGCCTTGCCGCCTGTGCCGATTTCTGCGTTCTTCAAGGCACGCAGTGCCAAGGTGTTACCTGGCAACCGGATACGCGACACTGCCGCATGAAGACCAGCATGGCGCCGGCGACGGGATCGTCAACAGTTTCGGCATACGGACTCATGAGGATGTCTGGCTCCTTGGCCGTCTCGACCGAGGTGCTCGTCAATGGGGCCTTCGATGCAGGTATGAATGCATGGACGGCAGTCACTACAGGAATTACCGGGCTGGTGGTCAATCTTCTCAGTCTGGTCTTTGCCTTAGTCAACGGCACAGTCTCATGCTTAATCAGTCTCTCTGGACTCTATGCCCTGGTCGGAGCCCTCACAGGCACGCTCAATCTGTACATCTACCAAGCAGTGGCCGTCACCGCTGGCTACAATTGGTTCCTGACAGCGGACCTCGGCCTCATCAATGCTCAAGTGAGCACGGACACTGCATGCTGGATCTACTTCCAGACGGATCAAGAGGTCATCTGGTCTTCCTACTACAATCGCACTTCGGCAAACGGTACGATTCATGCCAGTGGCACTCTTGCTTATGTTGCGAGTCAATTTCAAGCTCGAGCACAATGCAACGGAACGACAGACGTACAGGTCAGCTTCGACAACTTGTCATGGAGGACATATCCACGAACTATTGGATCAAGTCCAATGATCCTGCAGCCTGTCTCGACTCTGCTTAACAGCGCCTTCACCGGCACATCTTTGTCTCCATGGACGATTGCAGCCTCGAGTAGTGCCAATGTCGATACCTCAGTAACAGCTGGGGCTGCGCTTATGGCCTTCAACAGGATTGCGAGTGCCGCGTCAAGTAGCCCTGCTCAGATTCTTCAGACTTTGACCACGGCTGCTCAAGCGTACCAAAACTACTCACTGATGGCCACTGTCCGCGTCAGCATCGCAACAGGACTTTTAGGTCTGAGTACTGCAACCTGTGCCGTGTCGGTTGGGGCCAACGAGACTTTGTGGAGCTCATCGACGACTGGATCTCAGACATATGCTGTGAGCAGCCGCGGAACGCTGGTCAATGCTGCAACAGCGCTCAGCCTGAACGCAAATTGCTGGGGCAGTAAGGCGGCAACGGTGACTTGGGATGATGTGTATATGACCTTGAATCCATCGTGAGATGGGAACAGTTAGCATTTAGTGCGGAATCCAGATGATATGCACTGTGTAGATAGTTTAGTCCTAATCAATTTGGAGCTCTTACTAGTCTTCGTCGCTTTCGTCTTCTTCCTCCTCCTCCTCTTCTTCATCGTTTTCGTCTTCATACACCTTCTGCTCACTTTCGGTCTCCTGTGCATCGCTTTCGTCCTGTGCATCGCTTTCGTCCTGTACATCGCTTTCGTCCTGTACATCACTTTCTTGCTGTACACCGCTCTCATCCTCATCCTCATCCTCCTCATTCTCTTCCCGTTCGTCTTCCTCCTCCTCCTCTTCATCGCCTTCATTCTCACCCTCACCATCTGTCTTGCCATTCATGAGCTTCTGCATCATGAAATCCTGGAGCTTGCCACGAAGATCTCCATCGACCTCGCCTCGCTTCAACTTCTTCAGATTCTTTGCCGTCATTCCACCATAGTCCTCCGAACTTTGCGAGCCGTCGTCATCATCGTCGTCGTCATCGTCATCCCTCTTCCTCTTCTCTCTCGGAGGCACTAATTTCTGCGCATCGATTCTCTCCCTCTCCCTCGTGCTAAGCATATCTTCAAGAATGTTCCCTCTCGCCCATTTGTCGTATTGCGATCTGACGAAATGTCTATTCCAGGTTCGGTCATGTGCAGGTTTGGTTTTTAGCCCGTCCAGCTCATCCATAGCTCCTGTAGTGTAGTTCTTCACGAACTTGAGGATTAGTTCTGGGGTGATACGACTCTCTGGTTTGAATTGTAGACACTTCATAACGATGTCACAAAGTCTTTTTCCGTAGAACAATTTCTCTTCGTTCGTAAATTCGGATGGTGTTCGCTCATCTCCTTCTTCCATTTTCTTCCAACGATGGGTGTTGTCGACTTCAGGTTTTAGTTTCATCATAGTCCAGAGAAGGCAGCCGATGGCATAGACGTCTGTCGCGCTGTTGGGTTGTGTTCGTATTCCGATGTCGTCTTTGAATTTACATTGTTCCTGTGGCATCTTGTTAGTGCTTAATCAATGGATGCTCGAGATGGAACTTGCAGGAGCCATCCAGCCACGCGTGCCATATGGACGGTAATAGTAATCAAATTTCGCGGGTTCAAATTTGTCTGGATCGGGATATGGATTTTCCATTGCGAGGCCGAAGTCCCCGACCTATTTTGCGTCAGCGTGGTCCTTGTACACTCGTAAATTGGCCGCACCGACCTTGACTAAAGGGTAATTCACGTATGATGTACCGGTGTTGGCCCCCAGAAAGACTACATTCTGTCAGATTTCGTCCTTAGGAGTCATTCAAGGCCTGGTTCCTCCTACCATTCCCAGGCTTTAGGTCTCTGTGCATCATCAGCACTTCTCTGAATACAAGTGTATGCATGTTTTGATCTTACCCGTGCACGATGAACAGCCACTCGACCTCCTTCTTGCTCAGATCCAATTCGCCTCGCTTCATCAGCAACGCTGCCTTCGCCAGAGCCTCTAAAGTTGCCCAGACGAAGGGCTTCGGGATCCATGATGTCCTTGGCTCATCAAAGTCGTGGTAACCATATCTACAGATCACTTCATCCAAGTCGCCTGAGCCGCAGTACTCGACGTAAATTCGATAGGCCAAGAAACCCTTAAGCCTTCGAGTCAGTCTGGCAGCGCGAGTATGATCAGAACGCCAATTCAGTATGCGAACAATGTTCTCGCTTCCAGCACATTTGTTGAGCCGGTACATACAAGCGACTTCAGGAGGCGTGTAATCCATGTCAGATTTTTTGGAGTCCAATGGGTCCGGGCGACCAGTAGTGTCTTTGGTTGCGATTCGCTACAATGGTCAGTCGAAAGTTCTTGGCTTCTGCTCAAATTTGGACTCACGTCGACTATTAATCCCCGGGCATTCTGCTTGACCCAGAACTGCACAGATCCTTGTGCGCCGCTGTCCGTACTCCCAACAGCAACCCATCCGTGCTTCAAGTTTCCAGCTTCCTTACGTTCGTTCTCTTTCTTGGCGTATGCTTCTTCGTCTGGTCCGTATATTTCTTGATGTGCCTCAAGCTTCGACAAGAGCTCGCGACGAACAGCGATGTTCTTGTTGACCTTACCCAATTGATCATCGATGGATCTTCGAGTTTCATCGAAATCTTTAAGCCTTTGTTCCGAGAGTTCCTCGATTGCTGAATTCCTCTCCAGCATCCGGATGTGGCCTTGTATCTGGACCAGTCGTAGGTTAAGCGCATCAAGCACACCGGTAAGGTACGAGATGTATCCCGTTACAGCCTCGACATCCTGCGCGTCTGCATCTGGTGGATTTGCTCGCGCGGATTTTAAATTCTTATCGGTATCTGTGAGACTCTCCTCCATGCGCTGTTCTATCTCTTTCTTCGCCGCTTCATTCTGCGTCATGAACGAATCGAGATACCCTTGAGCATCATTCGTTTCCTCGTCGGAGCCTTTGATTTTACCGTAATTCACTTCGAGGACTTCGTCAAGCTCGTCTCGTGCCAAGAGCACTTCTATACAGTTATCGATGAATACCTCGAGATTTTCTGCTTCGGATATGTCTTGGGGCAGCTCAAGCGCAAGGTTTTGACATCGATCGAATTCTTCCTTGCATCTTGCAAGAAGCTCAACATTGGCAGGCACAGGCCTTGAAAGGGCTTGATCATTGTCTCTTTGGCATTGTTGGAGGAATTCGACAGCCCTTTCGTGCTTCGTAAGTTCGTTGGCCCTGCGAGCTTCGATGAGGTTGGCTAGTGCGTCTCTGTACTGTCGTCGGGACTGGACAGCGGCAAAGTGCTGTACAGCAGAAGATCCGAGATCGCCATGTGTTGGAACTGTTTGGTCTCTGAGGGCCTCAACTTCCCTGCGCGATTCATCGTAAGTCCTGAGCAGCTCGGAAAGCGACTCGCGATCAGTTGTAGACGCGTTCCATGTCTTCTTTGCGTGCGTACGCACACCTACTCTAAAATCAGTTCCATACCTGACGGAGTTCTGTTAGATTACCATTTGCTCCTCCCTTTTTGCCTTCGCCTTTCCACTCCCAGGCCGCTACCTCCAGATCTTGAAAGCGTTTCAGATCAGTCTTTGGTATTTCGTCAGCCTCATCTGTATTGGCCATGTTTTCAAGATTAGCTTGAAATGCTAGCTCTGTTACAAGAGCGCGTCAGATCTGTGTGCTCGGCATTGAAGTCTTCCTTGCAACAAAGAAATCATCATTTGGTAGTGCCGCAAAGACCCCGGATGAGGAACGCTGCTTTGTTCACTTTGGCACATCGCTGATGAAAGGAAGAAGCCGTGGAATCCTTTGAACGTCATTCCACAGTATTAAATCGGATGTATGTGTCGCGCAACGCTGGGCACTCATCCAGACATTCCGCGTTATGCTTTTGTGGGTGAATTCATGACCTCCTCACCTAGCTGTTGACAAATCGAGCCCGTCTCAGCAAGTTCTCCATCAACCTGTATATTCTTCAAACTACCAAGAAGTCATTGATTAGCCCGACACTCGACCCAGTGAGCGGAACGATCGATCAGACGTACCCTGTATACTTGACACATATCCACTTTTCCTGTTTTCCTTGCAACCTAAAGTCGAAAACAGCAATCGTATGCCTCTCCAGCCCCACTGGCGCACCCTTGACCACAATATGGGCGTACACATCAGCATATCTGGCAGCTAGATTCACATTCGCTTCACAATGCACCAATTCCTTCGAGTACGTTGGGAAAGCCTTGAGAAATTGCCTCAAGCATTCGAAATGCTGCTCTCTGGTCGTTGTGGTCGGTCTATATTCTGCTTCGGCACGGAAACTCGGAGATAAGAACCCAGTAGAGGGATGAGTCTCGTATGTCCGCGAATTGATTGCTTCCACGAATTGGGCAACGACACCTTCGAGTTGTAGAGCTATTGTCTCTTCCTCAGCGATAGAGGCACTCGGCTGTCGGTCTCTCTTCTTCTGCTTCTGCTTCTGCTTCTGCTTCTGCTTCTTCGTGGTGAATGGCTCACTTGATGAACCGGCCGGCTTGCTATTCTGAGATTGCATCTTTTGCCGCGCTTGAATCGCAGATACAGCGTCGAGAATGTAGTCACTTGGCTTCAAAGTCGGCGCTGAATGAGGTGCTTCTGCCAATGCGATGGGTGACTGATGCTGAGATCCTGCGGCGACAGTAGCCATATTGTCGTTAGAAATGGAGCGATATTCCTTGTTGCTGCAATGGATCCCAAAACCGCCGAGGGAAGCTCTGCCTTGCTCAAGAGCGTGTGAGTGCTAGAACCACTTCATAAAAGTTGGAGCAGATGGTGCACACTTAGTTCCGACTCAGCTACGAGACTGAGAATCTCTCTGTGCTCTTTCTCATATACTCTCAATCTTTGCTCATACTTCACACATCAGATCGAGCACTTAGGGCTGCTAGGCAGACCAGGGCAAAGCCGAGAGCATCGTAGCCTAGAGGCTTCGCATCGAGTTCGACTGCAGTATGCTATTTAGCCCTTGCACAAGTAGTGTACGGCAGGATTCCTTGGCATCTCGATGGACCAACTGCACCAAAAGCCAAGCCAAACCAAGGAGTTTACGACTATTTCGTGGTCGACATTCACGTGGTCGTTGTGCAGCTGCAAGAGTTCGTAAGGTGGAGCAGAGCGAAAGATCAGTCTCAGCATTAAGGCCGGAATGAGACGCTAGGTGGAGCATCGATGGTAAAGCCCCACTGTGCTTCTGAATGTCGCACGTTTCGGAGGAGTGGGAGCATCAAGCACTCGGCAATGCATTCCTTTGGAGCGAGGTCTGACCGGGAGTGACAAGTGTTACCAGCCCACCACACTCGAAGTCATCTTCTGAGTCGAGTGACCATCGAGCTAGCCAGTGCGAGAGTCTTACTTCTTGCATCACGGTATAGGCGGCGATCTAGGCCTCGAACTGTGAAATCCGCAGCAGATGAGGCTGAAGCGGTGCCAGGAGCGGAACACAGGGAGCATGGCAAAGGCAAGACTCTGCGTTTTCTGCGACCACACCAGATGTTTCTTAACTCCAGATAGAAAGTCTTGACATCAATCAGAGGTCTTGTCCTTGGAGTTCAATCGAGAATGCTCTTTATCGAGAAGGAAATAGAAATGGCCAACGCAAGACGAGAAGGATCTGTCCATGCGCAAAGATATCTCCTTCCATGTCAATCTCTCGTGTTTTCGGAGCTGTAGCATGCGCTCGTCCTCAGCGGACGTCCATTTATTGCGATTCGTGATGTTGATTCCCCTCGTCCACCTTTGGCGAGACCATTGTTCTTCACAGGATCTACAGCTCCTGCCAAGTTGTTGCGCAACCTCGCGGGAGTCATGACCAGCCATATACAGCTGCACCAACTCGTCGAGCTGCTCAGCAGTCCACCGTGGCTCGTTCCCTTGGAGGTCTTTTCTTGCCTTGGTAGTAGCAATTTGCCGCATGCGTGAATAAATTGCAGTTCTGTGCCGACCGAGACGCCTTGCGATCTTGAGTCCATTCATGCCTTGACTAAGCAGTGACTTGATCCGCTGATCGTCTTGCTCTGTGAAGGGACGTCTCTTCCGGGCCGATGGAGCAGCACTCATCGTGCCTGACTGTTTGTTCATGGTGCGCAATTTTCTCAATTGTAGTTCTATCGACCGTGTTGACCTGCCCAACTCAATTGCGGTAGTCCGGGCACTCAGGCCGTCCCGAAGACGTTGAATGATGATCTCATCTTCTTCCGTAGTGAATGGCTGTCTATACCTGCGTGGTTGTGACTCCGAGGACGGCACGCTGTATCGACGAAGCTGTATCCCATGTAGCTTTCTCAAAATATGCATTCTCTGCCGTACGGCATCTGCGGATCGTTCATGAAGCCCTTGGGCTATAGCCTTGCATTGTTTTCCATCTTTGTAATCTCTTATCAGTTGTTCATCCTCTTCCGCGGTCCACTTTCTGCCGCAGGTGAAAGTCGTTGCTGGTCGCGATTGCTGATGTGAACGTCTGCAGTGCGGGCTGAATGTGTTGATGCATTCGCGAGTTGGCCTCAGGTAGTGCGAGAGGATTCTCAGCATCATCGAAGGCGGAATACATGGAGCTTTGATATTTGGACGACGCGAATGTCGCGCTTGTGGGAAGATCGTATTTATGTCCAAAGCCGAGTATGGCGTTCCGTAGCGGCCATCCTTCGTTTGACCACCACCAGACCATCGAATACCATGTGTAGCCCGGCATTGGGACTAGCACACTCGACAATTTCTGGCAAAGCTGTATAGCAGCGCATCTCGGCGCTAAGTGGAGCTGAGCTGGTGCCCGGAGGACAGAAGCTGACTACAAGAAAAGGCTGCATTTGGTCTGGTATGGCCAGCAGAGCCAATGGCACCGGAGACGCACAAGACAGGCTATCTGGTTAATGCATCCAAGGTGCCTTTGGACGCAAGATCCTACCATGAAGATGACATTGTGGCATCAGCGTCTTCACTGACGCGGGTATTCGAATACTGGTTCAAGAGCACGTGCTGTGGCTCGCAAACCTGGAGGCCCGTGGTGGATCTTTTGTCTCCGGCCAACAAGTCAGAGTGTACAGGCGATTGACCTTCGATATGAGAGCTACAGTCTGCCACCCAGCAGCATCAACCAACAAAGTTGCCTTTCATCAGGTGGAAGTAGAAGGCCATATCTTTGCAAGAGCTGGACTGTCTGCCCAGCATTCGGAAAAGTCGCTGCCGTGCTTGATTCCGCTATACAGCACCAGCGTAGGTCCGCAGGACCCAGACAGCAGTGTGGATTCGGGCATGGAGCGCAGAGCGCGCACATAGTTGCTTGCGATATGACCTGTTGTAGAGCTAGTGAGATCTAGCCTCTTCTTAATTGTCGCAGATTACCCGTAACCTGACCAAAGGCTGTAGTGCAGGATGTGAGGAAGTGATGCACAAGCGAAGCCGAAGTGAGGGTTCCTGCATGTGACAGCACACTTCCTAATTCAGTCGCAACCACAACTTTACTTCCGCTCGGCACATACACCTGCCTTAACACTGACAACGGCATTCGAACAGCCTACGAGAAAACCGGACATGGCGCCAACAAAGCAGTCTACGACGAAGCGCAAACGCAACGCTGATCATACACCTCCCTCTGAGCCAGCGAAGCGCATCAAGTAAGCTGCACTCAATGCTGTTGTCATTTGGGTCATGCTGATACATCTAGATCTTCTTTTTCAAGTCCACTCAAAGTTCTTGTTGGTTCGGAGAAGGAGGCTGTCTTCGTGCACGAGGACGTCATCTGCGCCAGTTCTGCATTTTTCAAGGCCGCCTGCTCGAAGACCTGGAAGGAGAATCAGGAGAAGACAGTCAAGCTTCCGACTGCAGATCCGACGGCGTTCCACAACTACGTTGACTGGTTGTACAATGGCGATTTAAATGAGGGCGAGTTACAAAAGAGCGACCTGAACCTCAAAGATGAAGCCGAAGCGAACAGGCCGAAAATGAAGCTTGTCCACAATCTATGCAAGCTCTGGATCTTGGCAGACTATCTCCAAGATGCCACTTGCAAGGTTGATGCCATGACCATGCTTCTCGTCTGTGGCGCCGATGCTTGCACCGTGGTTGACACAGTGAGACTCGTAGTCGCAGAGACGTCAGAGGGTTCACTTTTGCTGAACTGGCTGCTGGATCTGTACAGTGCTTCCTTCATTCCGCAAGCGGCGCATTTGCTTCCTCAGAGCTTTCAGTTGGCGCTACTCAAGAGGCTTGGTGAAATTCTTGACGAGGGCAAGATGCCAACCGCTCCCGGCATAGCCGACCTGATCAAGTATGTTGACGGCTGAGGCCATGAGGACAAGAGGAGCCTTTGCATCTGGAGAACAGGTGTACCGCCTTGTTTTGTGGAACAGCGGCCTTGCATGGTTCTTATGCCAATGCACAGAAGAGGTGATCGTGTTGCTATGGAAGGCGAACGGCCTACTGAGGCCACAACAAAGGTCGGCGCTCAGAGAAGCATCCATTGCATAAGCCTTCGCAGAGCACATGTGGTCATCTTCAAACACCGCCACTCGCGCTCGCCGCACTCCGCACCCTTCAACGGTCGGGAGCAGAAGACTGAGCTCGTGTGATCTTAACACGCGTGGTATCTGAGGACTAGTGCAAGGAAGCATAGCATGGGACAATTGAAATTCAATCGCTCTACGCATTCGAGCATAGATCCAGAGCGCGCATCTCATCACACCTCAATCAAAACTCGGATTCAACGTCCCGCAGAGACAGTATACTCAGCCGTATCATTCACACTCATGACAAAATTCCTCCCACTCTCATGATTCGTCTTCCCAGCAACAACATCAACACTCAACCAACACTCCTCTCCCTCCACAAACCCATAACTCCAAAGCTCAAACGCAAACCAACTACAACTCTCCCCAGCATTAACAGCATGACTCAAATCCGTCTCATGCTGTCCACTCCTAACCCTAAACCTCGCAGTAAAAGCCCCATGATTAGAAACCTCTACCAAAGCTTTACTATACGGACCTCCCCAGTCCAGACCTTTAAACGCTGGCGCGGAAAGATTGTAGACGAGCGTGAATTGTGCATCGCGGAGGAGAGTGAAGTTTGAGCCAGAGTCGTGGACGCCGGATTGGAAGGATGCGTCACATGAACCCAGCAGTTGGAGCCTTCGGTGAAGCCTTGGGATAAGAGTTCTTCGTAGGAGAAGGAGATTGAGTCGCCTTTGAGGTTTATGGATTTTGGGTTGGAGGTGTGACCGGAGGTTTTGACTTGTACTGTTGCGGAGCCGAAGCCGTCGTTTAGACGGGCGATGACTAGGAAGATACCTTTTGATGGGTTGTTGGTCATTGTGGTCGTTGGTTTTGAAGTTCATAGACTTTGGATTCGAAGAAGTGATTTTCTGTTAGACCGATTTGCATCGATGGAGCTTTATAGTCCATCGATGAGGAGGCAATTGAGCTGCAAGCAGGTACGTTTTCAGCGCATCTGACTTGACTGTTTAGTTCAGCCAGCCTCGGTGACATCGCTTACCAGGCCATCAAGCCATTTGCAGGGAGTGTTCGAGCAGTATTGTTGCGTCAAGTCGAAACGAGACTTGTCATTCTTCACAGAACTGATCTCTCCTAAGCTTTCTGAGATTGATGCCATAGTGAGCACTTCCAGTCACTTCGCGCATGAGTTGTTCCAGGCTTTCGAGCGGAAAAGAATTTTTGGCAAGCTGAGCGATGGCTGCTTCATTCCGTGTAGTCGTTACGGACGTGGCGTGCTGCAGCCGAGCTGTGACAGCCATCATTGTATCTTTCGCTTGAATGTGAATCCCGGTAAGCCACATCTCGCCACTGCTGACCACCTTTTTCAACAAGCAGTGCAAGCTTGAAGTCAAGCAATTGGTTGGAAAAGCTTACGGGCTTTCTTCTCGTAACTCTGCACATAAAGCTGTAGTTTGACTATCGACCGACGCAGTGTCCAGGAGTATCTCTTCCAGCAACGCCATTCGCTTCTCTTCTGATCAGACCACTCTTCAGGTATACAGAGGTTCTCATCTCAATGATTGGGTCATCACTAATACCAATACCCTCCATGTATCGTGGCTTAGGGTCGAAGATGATTCTTTGCTGGTCACGGCCTGGTACCTCACCCTCGTCCATTGTCCAAAGTCTGTCAAATGTGAATGTACCCAGGTGGACGAATTCTCTGTCCTCTGGCCATTCGCTGCTGGAATCATTGAGATTGTCAACGGCTGGGTCGGCGATCTGTGCCATCCAGTTGTATACGATTGGCTTTGGTGGTTTTGCTTGGAGACGCTCCTCGAGGTTGTCGAACAAGTATGTGCCCTTCTTCTCCTTGGTCTCCTCTTCGCCCATTTTCATCACACCCTGTGGTGGGACCTGGAATTAATGTCAGAATTGATCGATATTCAGTCCTTTCACAAGACAGACTCACCAAGCGAGTACGGAAAAATGTCCTCTTCCCATCATGGGCGTCAAGCGAGAAAGCGTGAATTCCATGCCATTGTTCTGAGGCAAAGGACATAGGCCAAAGTGGCTTCCTGTTTCGCTGATACCATGCAACAAAAGGCCAGTCCTTGTGCAGCTGCTCCTCCGTGATCTTTCCAAGTGCATGCTTGAACATGGCAAGGAAACCCTCGCCACGGTTGACAGCAAATCCAATGGCAGTGTTGGTGATCAGGTCAAAGTGTGTGTGTCCATCTTCAGACAGCAGGAAACGAATGGCAAGGCCTCGAGGGTTCGCATCTTTGTGAGTATCGGCAATATCTGAGAATCCGGTGTCGCAGCTGAAGCGGGCGAGGAGATCGGTAGATGGCTTCTCGAAGATCGGAGCCTTTGAGAGGTATTTCGCGCCTGGTGCTGGGACGAATGTGCCTTTTGTGAGCTGACCACGAGCGTGCACTGGTCGAGTGTGCTTTGGAGTGCCAAATGCTTCGCGAATAGTGGCCACAAGATCGTCGGCCACTGCGTTAAGCTCTTGGTTCTCTGGAAGAGGCATGCTTGCAACTGTTGTTTCTAGAAAATGGAATCTATGCGTATGGAGATGACGGGAATGGCTTTGTACTTACAGCAGCGACCAGCAGCCTACTAAAATACTGAGAGGACTTACTTTTTGGCTGCGTTCTGGAACCACGATGCTATCATCACCGGAACTCAATGCACGTAGTCAGATGTCGCGTTGTGCTCATGGTACAGACATAACTGAAGCGTCTTGAACGTAAAATCCAACGTGGTTATGATCACCGCGGTATGCAGTCCTCGTCATTGGTGGAGGCACTCTTTGTCGTAATGGACAGTCTATGATTGGCCAAATAGCTGAGGGGTGTATAAGTGAGAGTTGCAAATCGAAAGCAAATAGTCGCTCGAATTTGTGCGTAGGAACAGGAAGGAGGCTTGCGGCGAGGGGAGCTCCAGCACCCACCTCCGGATGTCCGCTTCAGCTGGTATGGTATGCGCAAGCGGATATTTGTCGTTGTCCTGCGGCAAGTGTAGCGATAATTGGTTCGCGAGGCGGTGTCTAAGCACAATTGAGCAGTCTGGAACGAGCCGCTTGATCGCGTTGTCCAAAAAGGTTAAGAAAGAACGATGCTCCTGAACGCGTAGAACACCACCTGCGCTCGGTATTGATAATCACATATCAAGTCGAGCAGCCTCGAATGCAGTGGTCGTCAAATGGCAGGCATTGCAGCATGGACTTACAGGTAGTTTTGGAGGTACGGCTGAATCCTGGCCGGAATTTCTCGAGATGCCGATGAGCAGAATGGCAGTCCCGCCGCAATGAGCGTTCCCATTATCAGGAATGCACTGTCGCGAACGACCAGTCGCCGACACTTCCTGCTTGTTCTCACGGCGGGCGGACCATACGCTGTTCATAGCAAGCCAATGTCACTCAGCTTCGATGAAAGCCACGAAGACTCCTGGAGGGCTGCCAATGACTTGGTCTCAGAAGATCCGAACCACTACTGCGATCTTCATCCGGACACGGCACGTCTGCAATGTCGTCTTTTTCGTTGAGCCATCTTGCTCTCCGTCCAAGAACCCATGACCCATCTCTTCAGCGTTTCGGCAACTGTATAGGAAGAACGGGAGGGAATGGAGAATCTGTATCGAAAGCGGTCGCAGCATGATCTCTGGCGGCGAAGCAGATGTTTGCGGATGCGAGAATAGGACTCCGGCGATGTCCATGGCGAGCAATGCCATCGTCTTTCTCAATGTGGTCGTGATGCAATGACTCTCGGACAAGGAAGGCCATGCCCCTGCCTTGCAACTCCCATGCTCAGATCGCATGACTAAGGTCCAAAGCCATACCATTCCTGGCGCGCTTCCCTGCCACATCGAAGCATATTGCCCCTCGCACCGAAAGTGATACATCAACTGAAGAGCAAGTGCACGAATGATAAATGTGTATAGATCCCAGCTGAACGCTCCATTTCTACATTGATACCAGAAGTGATGCCTCCAATTCGCCGTCCAAGAACATTAAGCAGCCGAAGCGTTCGAGGCCGTGGCTTCCAAAAGAAAGGTTACCGGGACTATGGCGAGCTCTACTTTCAACTGAAGAGGTCATATGCGCACTTCTCTCGATACTGCTTTGTCAATGAATACGGCACTGTTCGAGATCTGCTCTATAACATGGAGGGTAAGGCAGTCAAACCACTCAAGTCGATGGCCGTTCCTGCGATCTGATGGCCCGAACAGATAGCCTCGGCGGCGAAGATCCAGGACTGCCCGATGGGCTCCACGTCGAATTTCACTTCAGGAAACAGCTTGTGATACCATCGACTGAGATTGTCACTAGGCGTGCAGATTCAGAGATGAATATGGATGGTGGCGAGACGATCTACGCCAAGGTCTGATGTCTGGCATACAGATCCTTTATGTCGTACTGATGGCAACCAGGTCTTCGATATAGACGGATATGAGTACGAATGGGATTGCGGAAGTGAATGGACCGCGAAGCCAAACCGACGACCGATCCCTCGCGTTCTTGTGGAATCGGAAGACTACCACAAGCCATACTGGATGTATGATTTTGGAGACGAGTGTTGACAGTCTGGCAGTGCTGATCCAGGATGACCAAAGAGAGCTGGCTTCTGCGTCTCACTCTATGCAGTCTTCCATCCCATCACACCGAGACAGCAAATTTTGCAACCAGAAAGGGGACGATGGCTGTCCTGGACCCGTGAAGGGCCACATACTGATTTCGATCGCTGCTAAAGAATCTCAATCATCAAAAAGTGGCCATATGGATGGTGTTTTGTAATGGTAGTGAGAGACATTGTGCAATATTCATGAAGCAAGAAATTCAGAAGCCAAGGGACTCCTCATTCCGAATCCGAACCCTTAGACTATGTTCCGGCTCGTTCCGTGATACGAGGAAGCTTTGCACGACGCGCTTTCTCGCTTGCACGACCTTTCGTTCACTCACTCATCATAGTGCACGCTACCGAGAGCGCTGCCAGACGTCCTGTCATGGTCGCAGCAGATTAATTGGATGCAAGAGAGCTCTCTGCTGCATAGCATCAGCCATGATGGCGCGATGGAATCGTCTCTCATACATTTCCGGACGCGATAGAGGCAGATTAAGTACGAATACCATCAACCGATTTTGGCCAGTGCAATGTTCCACAAATTTTACATTGCAGCCACCATCTTCTGTGTCGATAGCAACACATCAATTACGGCAAGGAGTAGCTCAAGACAGGGATCACAGACCGGCAAAGAGTGTTTGGAAGCGATACTCTCAGGACGAAGATACCATCATAGTCCTGCGGAAGACTGAAGGATCCACAACTACAGAAATTGCTGAGGAGCTTGACCGCTCTAAAGACAGTGTTTCGCAGAGAATACAAACTTTGACTCAGTATTACCCTAATCTTCGGAAGCGACGCAGAGGATTGACTACAGCCGATCAAGCTGAGGTGGATTTCATACAGCGTAGCATTTTCAATGACGGCTTAGGTGTTGCTGAAGTCTGTAAAAGGATTGGTCGCTCCAGTCGGTACGTTCGCAGGAGACTTCGATGGGGTCAAGTACCCACAAGACCCGGAAGGACTGCTGAGACCGAAGCACTTGTGTTGGGCATGAAAGCTCAAGGATACACATACGAGTCTATAGCGCATAGGCTTGACATCGAGATTGTCAAAGTCCAGAACATTCTCGCTGCTCGCACCCGCTCGCGTCAGCGTACGCCAAAAGAAGATTCCAAGGGCATACCTAAGCAACGCCGACATCATGGCTGGACCGCGAACGAAGAGTCAAAATTGCTGGCATCTTACGAGAAAGGTCAACGGGCGCCAAAGATAGCTCACGAGCTGAACAGGCATCTCATCAACACACGAGTCCGCTTACGAGAGCTGCTCATATCCAAAGGCCAACTGGTCCCGAACGGAAAGTTGCGCTACGGTCAAGCAACTCTGGAAGAAGTGGTCAAGCTACGTGAAGAATCCAGACTCACTTGGAAACAGATTGCAGAACGCTTTCCGGAGAGGTCTTTTCGCGCGTGGCAATGGCAGTACTTTGCCCATAAGAAACGAACAAAAGGGAAATCTTGACATTTCTGGTACGAAAGAGCATTGTTCCATCATACAGCTTGATTACATACACACTTTGCGGACTACTTCCCGGCTCTTCGCAATCCGCAGTGGATCGATACTAAGGTTTCCAAGTTTTTGACACTACTTGCCAACATCGTGCAGCCAGACGTGCTGGGTTGGTCGAGCGGAGAAATGGCTCACTGCGAGAAGTTGTTGGAGTTGTCCATCACCCAAAACAAGTGTGTCCCCTGCAAAAAACCATCTGATGCCCTCTGAACATGGTGGTGTGGTCAAGCTTCCTCCATATGTCCAGAATCTTCGAAAATCTGAAACCTCCGCCAGGGCGAGGTTGGGCTGGAAGTCTTCGATCTTTATCTCATGCCCCTCCTCAGCAGGTCTTGGAAAAGTCCCTAGCTGTTCGAAGAACTTGCTATGTGCATCTCGCTGGGTGTAGCTCGGATCGAGTCTGAACCCTACTACAGCTTTCGCGTTCCCATCGGCATCGACATGGACGAAATGCATTTCAGCAGTACTCCGATCTCCAGCAACAATGTGCTCGGCAGGAGCGTGCGTGTGCCAGCTCTGCAAGTATACTGTCTCTTCATCGAAGGAAAGCTTCGGCAGCTTTGTAAAATCGTCTTCGGGAACGTCTATTTCGAATAGCAGGCCATGGCCATTATTGCTCAGCACGCCTGTCCAGGAGCCGGAACAGTTGAAGCTCGGTCCGTGAGGAGATCGAGAGAGCTGAGATTCGGAAAGTGCTATCGGACTCTGGTGGGTGCCGTTCTGGCATTCTCCGTATTCTGCCTTGTCGGCCCACTAAAAGCAATGGGTATAATGGTCAGCAATGTTTGACAAAACAAGCTCTCCGAGAGACAGCGACAAGGCAGTGCTACCATGTCTAACACTGCTGCCTCAATAGCGTTCGCTCGCTAGGAGTCATGCCTCATACACAAGAGTATGCTTACGTGGTTCGGCGAGTCATAGGACCAGTCGGATGTCTCCGAACGCTTCGTAAAACAAGCCAAGCTGGACTGCGCTGCGAGCAAGAGAACGCAGCGAAGTATGGCTCGACGCATATCGACCGCAGGCAATTGTAAATGCTGGTATCGACAGAACTGGGGGAGTAATGAATACTGGATTGGATGTAAAGAGTGTTCTGCTGGAAACCTTGTGAGTAACAGTAAATGTCTCTACTTGCTATATAGCTATCCCGTCGAGCATTCGCTGACCATGTTCATCTCAAGATAGTCCTTCACAGCAACTAATGTCCATGCCAAGTCCTCATCGACCTAGGCGAGTGTGTAGGCGACCAGCATCCTTGTTCGCTGAGCACGCTGAATTCGACCCCAACGCTTGCCTCCATGCTTCTCCGCGTTTGCATCCACTACAACGTGTCCACTAGGATCAGTCTCAAGATCCTGGAGATGGCAGGACGAGCCCCAAATAGCACACCCCGCGAAAGTCATTCCGCCTAACAGATCATGGTCAGAAAAGCTGTGGCTTAGATCCTCAACTGCCACGATTTCTGAGATCAGCTCATGTGTAGCACAAGTGTAAGGCTGAAGATCTAAGAACTACAATGGCGTTGTCTAAGATCCTCTAAGCTGATGTTGTGGCTGACGCCAAGTTTCGGTTCATGCAGCATCCACATGAACGCCTGCAAGACACCGCGCGACTGCATCTGTCTCCTGATCGGCTCCGCTCTTCAAGAAGACCGACCGGACGTGGCGAAAATCATGCGGAATGCACATGTGTCTTGGTCGGCCACAAAATACGAGTGAGCCATATACCGGTACTCTTCGGCTACTGCTGCGAGCTCAAGAGCACAATGGACGCCTCTCGCTGCATATACCACGGAACATAGCGAGCACTTTACACACAGCTTCTCGTCTTTTTCCGAGCGGATATCGTGTCCTTCGCTTAGCATCAAAGCAGGTTAATCTGCAACCCGAGCTCGTTCACAAAATCAACAGTTCCGTAGAATGGTTCCTGATCCGATCAGCATCACAACAGTCTATCAACGAGGACTGTACTCACCATCCCAGCATTCCCAACATTCACATACGTCTCAGTCCCAAAAAGTCCTTGATCCACCATCGCAAGCAACCAATCCTTGATATCACCTTCGAACGCACCATTGTACATATCCCCCGAATCGACAAGAAGCGATGACACAGTAATTCCGGTGTCTTCATTCACACCCTGATACAAATCCCAAGTCTTGTTGTACAGTTGGATTTTCGCCACAGAGCCTTCGGCATATCCGATTGGCAACTGTCCGCCCTCCCAATGCAACCAGAGCATAAGCTCTTGTGCAGAAGGACTGGTTGAGTCGCCTTTAGTATCGGAGGTCATGAAATCGAAGCAGACGTTGCCTGGAGAGATAGTCAGCATGGAGTCGCCTCATGCTGGACGGATTACCCACCCTTGTAAGACGTCTCATTCTTCCTCTCCCAAGTATAAGTTGCAGGAATACTCTCGATATCTGCAATTTTACTCTCCAAGTGCTGCGTCAATCCAACGAACCCATAACCTTTGACGACATCGCTGTTGCTGTCTTCGGCTATGTTCCAGGTGTTATTCCATTTGATCATCTGCGTGCCGGCAGATGATGTGGTCAAACCAGCGTAGCCTGTACAAGCACTTCCGGATATCTGCTGGTAATTGTAGTTCATTGAGTATACGATCCATGGTGTGTCTGGTATGATGAGGTAGTCGTTGGGAGAGCCGCAGAGGTTTTGAGATGCGACTTCAGCGCGGCTGTGGACGGTGTTAATGCTTGGTAGTGAGGCCGCAGTGCTTGCGAAGAGCAAGAAGATGGAGTACAGCATCGTGTCCAGTGTGGTCATGTTGTATGGCAGTGTGGCGTTAGAAGATGTTCCCTTGTGTGAGCAGCTTTTGATGCTGCATCGTCCAACTGCCAAGACCATAATTGCTTCGAATTGATTGGCATTGTCTGTGCAGGAGGTAGCCTGTTTCGGCGGCCCTGAAACCTGGTAACGGTACGTACCAGGCCAATATCTTCCCATTGTACGGGAGATGTGGTCGCTCGTGGGCCGGCTCAAAAGGCCAATGCAGTTGCAAAGCAATACCTCCTTGCCAGCACAGCTTGAAACTTCACTGTTTCGCCTTCCCATCCTTCAAATTCTCAACATCCTTACCCTCAGAGCTCCCAACCTGCTCTTCCCACCCCTCGCCATCCTTCCTCTTCTCCTTCACTTCAGCAAAATAAGCCCAATAATGCAAATACGCTACACCGGCACCAGCAATCACAGCCAAAATCCCAACAAACCCAAAACGTCTTTTACCTTCACTACTCATCATCCAACTCGCCGACCATCTCATGACCGGTGTGATCAATGCTTGCCTTTCGCGATCTAGATCAGGATTACATGTCACGAGAAGCATAGCGAGAGCGATGAGAATCAAGAAGAGGAGAAGAACGGTCAAGACCTGGATTTCTGCGAGCAGGAAGGTGATGTTGCGTGTGGTTTGGAGGACTTCGAAACCTTCTGCGACGAGAGGAGTGACTGTGTCGCTCATCAGCCTTGCACGTGGTTTTCATGACTAGGTTAGACTGGCCTTGGTCGAAAGCAGCATTGATCTGCTTGCTATACGGTATACCCATGCTGTCGGTGAGGCTTAAACCCCAAGTTCGAGGACGCTGTAGTACTGTGAAACCTGGGCTACGAAGATACAGATATCTTCGGTCTTTTCTGTGAGATCAGTAAGACTTGTAAACCTGCTGATGACTTGTGATGACGTTCGGGAATGAGATCCTGGTTTGTTCCCGGCAGCTCCTTGTAGACGGCCGTAGTTCTTTTTATATATGTACGTAAGCTCAAAGGCGACCAATGCTCTCCTGACTCATCTGTAAAGCTCAATGCAGTCGAGAATCTGCACATGTTAGTGCATCCTTGAAATTGAGAGGCAACGTCTTGACTTACGAAGTTCGGCGACAGGAACTCGTCGCCAGAGCTGCCTGAGATGACACTGATCTCCAACGTATTGCTTCCACTGACGAGCGTGCCCTCGGGAATCTCGAACTCGTATGCCTCGCCATAGCCTCTGTAAGCACCTCGTGTAACACCACGACTATCGATCTTAGTAGGCGCAGCTGCAGAATCGCTCCAGCTTCCGATTGTGACTGACGGCCTGCCAGAAGCAAATGCCAAGGTCGTCCGGATACGCAGAGTCGCAGCAGCGGTGGAGTCCGATACGAAGCTGATAGTTTGAGGGCTGTTCACGCTCTTGAACAGCGCCATAGGCATATCAGTATTTGCAGATGTACCGACCGCAAATGTGCCTGGAGCCCAACCCTCCATTCGAGAGTCGTACGGGTGCATGCGAAGCTGGTTCTCTGCATTCCTGAACCCTGTTGGCTGGCCATCGCAAGTCCCGATAGTCCAAATGCTCTCTGAAGGCCCTTCCAAGGCAGATGCGATATTGCTTGTGGTGGTGGAACCAGCTGAGACTTTTACGCTTTGCGAAGCAACCTCAAGCTCAGTCCTGTAGAGCTTCATGGTGTAAGTCCCAGGCTTCATAGCAGGCGAGGTGAAGGCGCCGGCACTCGAAGCATACGTCCAGTATTGAGCATCAGCATTGTACCAATGCACCACAATTTGAAAGTCTACCTCAACTCCTGATGCTGTTCCTGAGACATAGCCACGACCGGATTCCGGCACGTAGCCTTCAATGTCCAAGTCACCGAAGAAAGAGAAGTCGAAGTCTGCGAGTTTTGGAATGCCGCTTCGACTGAATGTCAAAGCGTAAGGACCGCTCAAACCCATGCGTCGATCTTCTGTCTGGACGTGACCAGAATTCATGTAGAAGGTGAGCGAGGTGTATTCGCTGCCTCCATTGTTCGAATTGATGTCACGGAAGAAGGGTCCTCCAGACGATGTCTCGTACTGTGGTTTGACGAAACATGCATGAACGTCATCGCCGTAGACACAGTGTACGTGGTCATCGATAAAGCGCTGCGAGCTGTAGAACTTGCTTCGCGTCTCGCCATCCACCACGAACACGTCTGAGCCCTCGATTGTTTCGGTACTGCCAGCAGTAGTTGATACATCGCCAAAAGGATACTCGGAGGGCAGAACTGAGCTGCTGAGACGAGCAATGTAGCGCAGCTCGCCCACTTCCGGCTCAGCTGTGATCTACGTGGCCATATAAAGATTGCTGTCTCCGCTCACTGCTACTATGTAGTGCGTAAGAGTGGAGGTAGCACAAGTGAACTTGATGTATTTGTCTGGCGCATTTCAGTAAGAATTCAAAGTGATGTGCTGCTCAATTTCATACCATCTATGACCTGGGCGGTAACTGTCGCGCTTCCTAGTCCTGAGCCAATATGCGTGCCAGGCCCAGAACCCTGAAGCTCAGTGCCGCGATAGACGATGCTCGTGACATCGCAGCTTGCTTTGTCGATTGTTGTGACCAGAGTGTTGGCCGAACCAGTATCTACGACGTAGGAACCGTCATTGTCGGTCAGTCCAAATGCTGCAAATGCTGTAGTAGCTAGACCAAGAAGTGAAATGACGAGCCTTGCCATGATGACCCAAAACCTCCTACGTTACATGAGCAGCTTTACATCACCCAAAGTCATTGAATGGCAGCAATACTCTATTATGTAGACCGAAGTAGCCGCGCACAGGGATAGGTGGATAATCATACGTCTCAGGCTCACCTATTCTGGTGGTTCGGCCAAGAGCTGTATAGCATGCTTAACATCGCTTAAGCTGCGGTCCGGACGATGTGAAACCTGGAAAGTACCTCTCTCGGTGTCCTCGGTCCAATGTTAATTTCGCTTGAATGTACGCCAAGACTTGCGATGTCCATTGGGATATACGCCCTTATTGAGCTTCCCATTCAAGCACTCGCCTCGTCCTGTACATGAGAAGTATCTCTGCATAGTCCAACTCTTTCTAATGCTTGTGACCAGTACGTGGCATTGATCGGCGGGAGGAGGAGATCATCTTGCGCAGCGCTGGGTCATTCTGCGCCGAGACGGAGGCTTTTGCGCCTTTGAGCGGTGCTCGCAGTCATCCAAGATCCGGTGCATGCAACGGCGCTCTGTCTTCTATCGCATGGAAATGGCATTGCTGATGTGTAGGGTAGATGAAGGTGGATAGGGCAGCGTGAGAGCGCGAGAGTTTCGCGAGAAGGTTCAACACAAAGTCCACTCTGTGATCAGTGCATATCCTTGAAATCGTACCTACCCTGTCGTCATCTTCGACGTGCACTTCTTCTCCATTCATCAACCTTGACCTCTACTCATCACGACTTAGTATCTACCGTCGCGCTTCGCTCTACGAGCCCGCGATCAATGTGCCTCTCTAAGGCTACACGTAGCCGAAGAAATTGCTTCTCGACACCATCCGGTCCACTTTTGCCTGAACGTGTTGGAACAAATTAGAATTCTCGAGAAAGAACTTCCATGCGACCCGCAAAGCCGAGAGCAAGATGTCTGCACACGCTTAAGACCGAGTCGAGACGGATAGCTCACGTCTGCGCTCTTTCACATTCCTCGGGATGGTCTCTGCACGGAACCAGCACGAAAGGCCTGGTTCCGCCTCCAGTCAAACCATAGTCCATCAAGATCTGGACATTCTGGAAGGACTAGGTCGATCTGGACTAATCATTTTTGAATTTGTGCCCTACTAATGCTAGGAGACAAGTGTTCTCTGGTCTTTTGCTGAGGGTCTGGACAGCGCTCTTTGAGATCCCTTGAGCAGGCTGAACCAATGACCTACTCACTACGATGGCGAAGCAGTCGCCGCTGCTACAATAAGTACATCGCAGTCTCGACTGTGGGCTCTATGCGTACATGGCTTGTTTGGACTTGAGGCCAAGCTTGTGGCTCACATTTACTTGCTCACTGGCCTGGGCACAGACCTGAGCACGTGCATCCAAACTTGCTCAGCGTGCTGTATATATGACGGGCAAGAGGCGGGACTTCTGTCAGGCGGTCGTATTTTGCTCACTCCTCTGCCATCGCCAAGACATTCGGCAGACACAACCGCCGCCAACGCAACACCCCACACGGACTCTTTCACACGTGCAGCTTCCATGTCAGCCAATTGGATTCTACACTGCCGTTCATGGCGAACCAAGCGAGAGTCAAGCGAAAGGATTCTGGCCTACTGGTAGTAATAACGGTCTCTGATCACAGTCAAAAAGCTTTTCAGTGCCTGTCCCGACTGTAGCAAAGACCAACTCACGAACATGTCTGTGCTATTCTGGATAGTCCAAGCCATTGCAGTCAGTGGTCAAGCAGTACCACAATGCGAGTCGTCGACCAATGGCACAACTTTCAATGGTACTGAAGCCTCAGAGCTGCAGTTGAAAAGCATCACAATTCGGAGGGTCGATGCACAAGATGCCATACAGGGTGTTGCGGTCGACGCAGAATACTTCTATTCCATCGATAATTTCTCGATCACCAAGCACAATAAGACGACTGGCGATGGTTTGCTGCAGTGGTATGGAGGAGAGGGTGGCCCGATAATCCATCTAGACGGCGGCGTTGTGATCGATGACATCCTGTACGCTCCTCACAGCAACTACCCTCAGTCGCCAATCTGGAGCTCTGTAGAGATGTGGAATGCTACCACCATGCAACACATCGATTCCCATCCTTTCGGTATTGAACGCGGATCGCTGACCTGGATCGACAAAGATGCCAATGGCACGTGGTTTGGCACGTTTGCCAATTATGACCGTGTGCAGGCTGGCCAGATGTTGCCATATGGCCTCACTATGCGGACACAATTCGTGCAGTTCAATAATGATTGGAGTGTGAATCGCTCATGGATCTTCCCGGAAGCATTGTACCAGTCGTTTAGTCCTATGAGCAACAGTGGTGGTAGTTTCGGTCCGGATGGGTGGCTCTACATCACTGGACACGATGCGAGCGCCGTCTATGTCCTCAAGGTTCCCTCTGCTGGGAGCATTCTGATCTGGTAGGTGACAGGATCTGATATGAACCGGCGTGCTAACGATTGTGACAGGGTCGCCACAGTTCAAGCTCTGGACATCGCTGGTCAGGGAATCGCCTGGGACAGATCTAGAGGCCGCAGCGGTAACCTATACGGCATCAGTCGAGAAGAATCCCAGGTCGTGGAGATGCGTGTTCCATTGCAGAACTGTAGCTGGAACATTCGCACTTCTGTTGGAGCGACATATGGACCTGCCGACTTCATTGATGTGTCAGATGGATAAGGAGGCAAACGAGCACGCATTCATTGCATTCGCAGCTCAGGTACGAGTTCTGGTGGCTTGGCTCGACTGACTCCTCGGATACGTTTTTCTCTTGGCAAGGCCAAGCAATGCCCACAGTCTATCTCTTGCCTCCTGCCTCTTTCAGCTTTTCGCCCGGGTCAAGGGGCGAATAGGTAAGTGGTACTGCACAGAAGGATTCACACCGACCAAGACCAGCAATATCCGCTGCACGCAACAGTGCATCTGCATTGAGCCATCGCGGCGCGTCAAAGCGCTTCGCCGACCAGCAAAGTCGAGCTGTGTCGAGTGCTGTGAGAGCATTCAAGGGAGTTCCACGAAGCTCAACATTCATATCTATTACTCTATGAGAGCCAGCATTCGTCGTCAGCACATTGAGTTCAGCAGCTGAATTACAGGCAAGCTTTATGATGCACGACATCTGGAGAAGCACCTTCGCCTGGTTCTGAACACTCTTGGCGACAACAGCGGAGCTTGGCCAAATTCAGCCCCAATCAAATCACACACTTCTCTACTGAACCGCAATCTTGGCCAATATTGCTTACCTGTCGTGCCGTGTTCGTACCAAGATCGCCCAGCAATGCTGTGCACCTCACAAGGCCGTCTAACGAATCTATGCCACGACTCTTGGACTCACGCGAACTGCGATAGGAAGGTTCCATCGCATTAACAATGTTGCCACGAGATATGCATTGCACGCGACATGCTAGTGCATACAGAATGGAGCATGCAGTGCTTGTGGTAGAATGTTCATAAGACACGCCTTGGACCACTTCTCTCCCTTCTCGTGGGCATCAAAGTAGTGAGGATCTCTCCTTTCATCTTCTTATTGATCAGATCAGTCATGAAGTTCTCGGCCATTGCGACACTGGCCTTGGCCCCCGTGGCCTTGGCTGCTTACAGCGAGCAGGACTATGAATCTGGTAGAGTCCACAATGACCACATGGCGGAGAAGATGGTATATGACCTATTACTCTTGAGCTGACTTAGCAAGCTGATCTTTGTACCAGAAACAATGGTCGGCAAAGCGAGCAGCGGGCGAGTACGATAGCCGGAAGTGGTCAGGATGGAAGGGCAGCAGGATTCAATGCAAGAATGGCGTTGCTGTTGCAAAGAAAGATGACCCATTGCAGACGTTTCGATGCAAAGACATTGACATGTGAGTTTCGAATAGAATCTTTCCGCCACAAAGCTAATTCAGAGCCCGCCAGGTATGACTTCAAGTCACATGCCGAGCTTGGCAGCAATAATGGCGAGGGCTCTGGCAGCTGGGTAAGCAGTCCTGAGAGGCCCTCTAGTCCATCACTAATAGTCGACTAGGGCTGGACTTATCGTGGACGCGAATTTGCTGCAGTCGGACAGACTGACGGAGTGAGCTTTGCAGAGGTGACCAAGGACGGCAAATTGGTAAAACCTTGCGCACCCAACTTTTCTTCGAACTATGTTGACGTCTTGTCAGGTATATCTAGGTCGTCTGCCACAACAGCACACGGCGGAGCCATCTCCATGGCGAGAGATCAAGTCGAATGGGCCCTACCTTGTCGTTGGCTCAGAAGCAGTCAATCACAATGTGCAGATCTTCGATTTGAGAAAGCTACTCACAATTGATCCAAAGAAGCCCAAAACATTCAGTACAGAGACCGATCTCACAGGACTCTTCACCGGCATGCCAATCGGTCGAAGCCACAATGTGGTCGTCAACGAGGAGCTCAACTATGCTGTCGCTGTCGGATCGCAGCCAAGGAACGATTCTTGCGCTGCAGGCTTGATCTTCATCGACATGTCGGATCCGTCGAAGCCTTTCACGCCTGGATGTGCACCGCAAGATGGCTACATCCACGACGCACAGTGCATTGTCTACCGCGGTCCAGACGCTAAGTACAACGGTAAAGATATCTGCTATGGCTACAACGAAGACACTCTCACCATCTACGACGTGACCAACAAGACCGGACCTCAAGCAGCACGAGTTATTTCTCGAACACCATACAAGGGAGCTTCATACACCCACCAAGGATGGGTCATTGATCCAAATTGGCAGACCCATCTCATCCTCGACGACGAACTGGACGAGGGTCTCCGCCCAGAACGCATGAACCCTGAGTCTCCAGCCGCGGATGGCTTTCCCGTGACCTACATCTTCGACATCACCAACCTTGAGGCACCAAAGAACACTGGCTTCTACAAATCTTCTGTGAAGTCCATTGACCACAATCAATACATCTACGACGGCATCGCATATCAATCGAACTATGGCGCCGGACTTCGTATGCTGGACATTAGCTCAATCCCAGAGAAGCCAGATGGAAGCGGTATCGAAGAGATCGGATTCTTTGATATCTATCCTGAGGATGACAACCTTCCTGGTGGTGGTAATGCTACTTTTGTGGGAACTTGGAATCATTATACTTATCCTAGTGGGTATGTTGTTATTAATACGATTGAGCGGGGTGCGTTCGTGGTAAAGCATAATAAGTTTCGTGGGAGGGGTAAGGGAAAGAAGTATGTCAAGCGCGGAGTATAGATAGGAGTATTGCCGTGCAGGCATTAGGAATGAATGCAAATTTGTGTTGATTCTGTAGCCCTTGTGGCAGTCCTCACTGTCTGGACGCAAGTACCCACTGGAAGGCATTTTGCACGAGTACTCACCATCAGAGCAAAGCAGGACCCCATCAATGGCCTGCTCCATAGATTTTTTGAGGCAAGAATGGGCATCGAGGCGGCACACGTCAATCAACGTATGGCACATGAGCTTGGGCCTGCGGAACTTCACGAGTACCGAAGAAACACCTTCACTATTAGGCTACCAGCCATGCAGTCACTCGTGGTCTCATCGCCTTCTGACAATAACAATATGAGCAACCACAAAGCATGTGAATTACATGCTTGCTCAGTTTGAGACGGCACGGCACGGCACGAGGTTTGCATGTGACGGTCCGAAGTGAAGTCGGGAATTCTGCGTCTGTGCTCAGCACGCCGCCTATAAAACGCGGTCAATCTGCGACTGTCATTCTTCTTCGCTACATCAACTTTCAGAAGTTCATTGGAAGTCGCCAGTGCACAATCGAAGCAATCATGGTCCTCATCAAGGCCATTGGCCTCGCACTGGTCGCAGCGACGCCAGCGCTGTGCTGTATTGGCCACGGCAACCCTGGAGCAGAAGACTATCAGTCACGGCTTAAGTCGTACTTCGCACATCGAGGTGTTGCCACCAATATTCCGCCACCGCCAGAAGCAGTCACCACTACTCTTGCAGTCACCAAGACTATCACCGAGACCGTGAACGCCATCTCCACGCCGACTGCTACAAGCTCAACTCCCACCGAGTCTGGCCACCACTTGATCCCTGTTTTAGGCGACTCGGAAGAATGGCTCGAGGCGCTCGAGTCCCAGCACAAGACTCTCCTCAACGAGGCGGATCCGAATCACGCTCATCTTCAGGCATCTATGGAGCTTCTCACGGGACTCTTTGAGCAGAACATTGCTCAAGATCGAGACCTCAAAGGTGTGGTCGACCATATAATTAAGACTATTTACCATCGCCTCGATATGGTCAAATCTAGCAAAAAGCATGGAAAGAATGTGGAGTCCGTGGACACATTGCTGACGACGGCGGAGACGCTGCTTCAGGTGCGCATGGAGAATCAGGGTCAGAAATGGTACGACTTCGATGTTATTGGCGATACCGAGATGCCTGGTTGGCCGAAATTTGGCGGCACCTCTGCGCATGACGAGGATCCTGTCCCAACTGCCTCCGAGACACAAGACGAACAAGTGCTCAAAGACTCGCCTTCTTCTCCACGCAACTTTGCAGAGGCCGACTTAAGGATCTTTGCACATGAGTTGAGACACTCTCTTTCGTATGGTCCGATTCGCAGAAAGCCAAAGCCAGAAATAAAGGCTCTTCTTGCAGCATTCTATGGTCGTCAATTCAAGACAAGCCGATCTTTGGAGCAGATGAAAGCCGATTGCAGCCGTTTCGACCGCGACTGGTCTTTTCTGAGCATCGCATCTGACACCGAGACTTCCGCCGTCGAAGTGTTCAAAATCCTGAACAAGAACGACCAGGAGATGATCTTAGATGCCATATTCTGCGACACCTACGTGCCATCTGCCGCCGAAGCTGATACCATGCATAAACTTCTCAACAAACTGTGGCAAGAGCAAGGCGAAGATCTGAAGATTCCTGAGAATGTCGGCGAAGGTTGCGGATGTGGTACCTGTCGCGTGGAGCAATGGGGTTGGGCAAAGGCACACAAGCAACCACTGTTTTGGGATGCTTGGAAGGAAGCTCTTCTGGAGGAGCACAGCCGTACGCATCCTAAGAATATTACTGTCGACGTGTGGACACCTCGTCCGCTTCGGCCACATCGACTCGGACAGCAGGTGACTCTCTCCATGACCTTCAACGACGTCGACGCTACGAGCAGCCTGGAGGAGAAATGCGCGGAGCCTTCTTTCAAATGGGAAGAGCAACAGTGGCATCTCACTGGTTGGTCTGGTACTACCCGGCCAGATAGACTGATGCCAGAGGAGATCCGAGGGACGCTGAAGAGTGTCATCTGCCAGGCAGGCGCGTCCGTCAAGGATGTGGAAGACATCGTTTCCATCTATAAGGAAGCCTCGAAGCACTGGGAGAAGCACATCTATACCGAGCCATTGCCTTCTGGTAAATGTGGATTTGGCTACGAGATGAACAAGCGCCGGGAGGCCGTTCGTCGAGAGGCGTTCTTCATCCGAGCTTTTGCTGAGTGGCCACGACCAGTGGAGGAGATTGCAAAGGAGGTTGGAGCGATGGTTAAGCGTCCATACTCATGGCATCAAGACCCTATTGATGATTGATTCATCAGCGCGCGGCGTTGATATGGGAGGTGTGATTGTACGCACCTCATAGTCTGAGGCATTTACAAGCTGCGGCTATATGAGCAAATCGCAGCGTACGCTCTGCAGCCTCGATAGATACGACGAAAATCGAATTTGAAAGCTTTGCTTAAGCTACTATTCTCGCTTCCCCGTGCATGCTAGCCCTGCTGCCTCGCTTGCAGTGTGGAGCCAAGGTATCTGACATGTGACAGTAGACCCCATCTCAGCTCAGCTACGCCACGTGAAGCCACTCAGCCTGAAGGTGTACATGTATGCCAGTGAGCTTCAGGCGAGCCAATGACGAATCCGTTCACTTCGCATACGATGTATACAAGATACAAGCCTGATGCCACGATTTCGTGGTTGGACTAAAGGCTTGCAAATGTCGATGCAACTGGTGTGTGAATCACACCACCAGAATTGGTCTCATAAAGCTAGATAGCATGACCACCATGGCCGTAGGATCTGACAACGACCTCTTTCAGCCCATTCATCATGGATTCAGCGAACAACGATGTCGAACAAGGACGCAAGGTCGCCAGAATGGATCACAGAGTGTCCTCCATCGATACCACAGCATACAGAGCTCACGAGCATATGAGTACACAGCTCGAAGTCTTCCAAGTCCTGGTCGGCATTCGCACGCCAGCCGAAATCAGCGGCGGGCATCGTGTGCTCGAGCGTGCAACATTCTACACGCAAACGCCAATTCAGCCGAAAAGAAGTTCGAGTGTCAGCGGTGAGCAAGACCGTCCAAGATTCCAAGCCCGACGACTCTTCTTCCCTCCACCGAAATGCAAGAACATCGGTCTTTATCAGCGAGCTATCACTGAGGAATGGAAGAATCGTATTGGATATTTGGTTTCGAGTAAGTGCTCCGGTAGCTTCGTCTTGCAGTCAATCTGATTCTGTTTGCCAGGCATATTCATCAACCTTCTCTACCTCGTCCAGATACTACTGGCAGCAACATTTACTGCGCTCTCCGCATACGAGGACGCGGCTAGTGTTACTTTAACCGTACTAGGTGCAATAAACACAGTCATCGCAGGAATCCTAGCCTGGGTGAAAGGAAGAGGAATGCCGAATCGCTTTCGAAAGGCCCGAGACCAGTACGGTGCAATTGTGCAATCGATCGAGATGACCGAGCGCATGTTTGCGGAATATGCTCAATTGACTAGCCCTGCCAATGCAGAAGCTGCAAGCCTGGATCCTCGAACGGAGAAGGACCGGCTGGAGAAGATGTTTGAGATGGCTCGACATGATCAGCAGGCCAATTATCCTGACATGTACGTTGAGAGGTCCGAGAAGACAGAGGCGATTGAGAAACTCGAGGAGGTCCGAAGTGGCGCAGACCGGACTAAGCAGGATCTTGAAGCGAAAGTGGACTTACTCACTAAGGAGTTGCAGGAGTTGAGGAAAAGTGGTTCGAGTGGACTTGGTTAAAGCTCATTTCGATGTCTCGACTATCTGCTTGATTACATTAGCGAGATATCAGAGCATTTACAGAAGCTGTGCCACGATCTTCTCGAGATCTTCGTCAGTAGCATCTTCGATGCCGAGCAAAGCATTGTCGTTCTTGCTGGACCAGTTTGCACCACACTCTGGATCCATGATTGACACCTTGATGAAACCGAACATTGCCTCGCCAATTCTATCGCCACCCTGCTGCAAAGCTTCATATGCATTCTTCTCGACGTCTGCGATCTTCACATCCTCTGCGTCGATCTTAACGTCAGGCTTCAATTTCTTGGCAATGTTTAGGATCTTGTTCTGAGTGATGAGAGCAGTCTGAATGTAGACAGTACGGTTCTTAGTCTCTTCTGGGTGCTTCAAGATGCCAGCCACGGCCTTGCCGATATCAGAAAGCTTTGTCGAGCTGAACTTGGTGTCGCCCCCGTCATACAAGGTTGTCTTGCCGCCCTTTAAATTCGCGATGAGTCCCGCTTGGATGCCCCAGTCCAGGAAAAGTCCGTTGACCACAACCGTGTAGCTGATCTCGCTTGCCTTCGTAGCCAAATAGTCCTGAGTCTTCTTTTTGCCGGCGAAGACGGGTAGAGCTGCCGTCTTGCTGTTTCCGGAAACGTTCGATCCGAACTCTGAAGGAATGAAACGCTGTATGCCAGCGGCGATAGCAGCATCAATCAATGCTGGCTGGCTGCCGTGGTCTGGCACGAGACACACGTATGCTTCGTTGCCTTTGAGCGCTGAAATCAAAGAGTCTTGAGAGCTGTAGTCGACTCTGGTGACTTTTACTGAAGATGGAAGCCCGGTGGTCTTGCCGCTTTGAGAAAGAATGGTCACGTCGAGACCTGCATTGACGAGCTGCTCCACGACTGCTGGTCCAAGGTTGCCGGTTGCGCCGGAGACTGCGACTTTAGTGTATGCCATTGCGAAGATTTTCGTGAGGCTCTTTTGCGAAATATGTTGAAGCGTTTGTTGTTGTACTGCTTGAAGGCTGATGAATCTCGGATAGTGTTCATCTTGAGTTGCTGTCCAAGATTCTTATACCATGCAATCGACCTTGTGGTTTCACTCGCTTGGGAATCTTCTCGAGCACGCATTGACATGGATTGCCCACGGCAGTGTCGTTCGCAGGCTCCGGACATAACGTGATTGGTCCAAGTTTCGGTTGATGACTTCGTAGGCCTCAAAATCCGGTGTGGGGCGCATCATCAGCCTCATGGCGCAAGCACTCCCTGAGAAGTGCTTTGCTTGGAGACCAGGGTGCTCCTCGGAATAAAGCCGCACTGCTTATACGAACGCCATGGTTCTCGGCCGGCGGATATGAAGCTGCTGAGACAATCTCAGAAGAATGGAGACTCACCGCCAAGAGGAGCGAACTGGTATTGTTTCGTCCGGGTTGACATTTCAAAGACAGCGGAAAAACCCCAAAGATCTGGTTTCGCTGGTCAACTCGGGACACGGATGATCTTGCGTCCGAACACTGGGCAGTATATCAATCACTGTAATTCCAAGTGATGCTCGTTCTTGCAATGGCTACGAGGGACTTGAGCGGCATTGTTTGATGTCGGCTGCTCACCGAGAGCATCAAGAGCAACTTCTCTGGGCCAGAACTGCGTTCAGTCGGACGTTCGAGACTGGTTCCATCATCTCATGACCTCCTGACCAAGGTTGAAAAGAATTCTGCAAGTCTACGAGGTAGAAAGCAAGATGGAAGATGATGTAGCTCAAGTGGTTTATTGAAGTAAAGGTGAAGGTTGAAAGAACACTCGACGCGACGCGTGAGATTGACGACGAGCCGGCTTGGCATGCGGCCAAAGGTTGGTCCTTCTCCTGGTCACAACTTCATCACCACAACATCACTGTGCAGCTGACTGGCTCCGCGAGTCTCTGGAAGCAGAAGCGTGCAGCTTCATCTTCTAGCTTTGGACGATTCGTAAGCTGGCAAGGACAATCCTTTTCCAGTCATTTCTTTTCGGCCCTCTTCGAATCACCTAGATCCCGACGGCGTTTTTACGCCGAGTCCAGAAGAACCTGAGGCTTCGCAGATGTTCTTACAAAGCGTAATTCTATCGCTTTGCCCTTCGTCCAATACACGCGATTCAACTTCGTTACACAGTCTTGCTGCGTGGACAAGCCTAGCGAAGCGAGAGCTGAGCGCGAGGCACATACAGCTTGAGGTAGCTTAAACTTGGTAGCGACTTCTCGAATGTCCTTCGCGCTCAGCTCGGCCTCCGACACTCTGTCCAACGTTCACGACTTGGCTCAGATTATGAATCGAAAAGAATGATTCCAGTCGCCAAGCTTCTCAAACTCGAACCGCAATCTTCGCTTCCATCAGCAGTGGATCTCGAATTGCTCAATCGATGAAGTGGAGACCAGACAGAAGATGGCTCATAAATACAGCGGTAGGAGAAATACAGCAGCAACTTTTACCAGCCCTCAAGTCCAAGTCACTACACTGTACACTTTTTCAACAAGTATCGACTTAATCAATTAACAATTTAGAATGTCACCTGAGACACTCTCACTCGCCGGCAAGACTGCCCTTGTAACAGGTTCTGGACGTGAAACCGGCATTGGTGCAGCGATTGCTAGAGCTTTGGCCCGCAACGGCGCATCCGTTGCTATCCACTATGTCTCAGAGAGCTCTAAGTCCAGGGCCGAGAGGGTCGCAGCGAGCATCGAGAAGGACTTCGGAACAAAAACGACCGTTGTTCATGGCAGTGTGGACAACTACGATACTGCGAAGAAGATTGTCGAGGATATTTTGAAGGCATTCAATGTCGACCACACCGATATCCTCGGTATGTTTCCTGATCTTCCAGCATGAACGATCAAGCACTGACAAGCCGAGTCAACAATGGGGCGACAGCCAGCAACACATCGCTCATGGACGTCACACCAGAGCAACTCGAACAAGACTTCGCCGTGAATGTTTTTGGGACCATTTACATGACCCAAGCCGCCGTTGGTGTAGGTCGTATGCCTCCGGGCGGGCGGATCATCAACATCGGTTCCATAATCTCGAAAGTCTTGCGTCCGCCGATGGCGCCTCCGGTCTACGGAGTGACCAAGGCTGCTACAGATGCATTGACAACGCTTTGGGCTGGCGAGGTGAGCATTCGGAGGTCTTCTTTCGTGCTTAAGCTCAGCTGACACGGTGGTCTACAGCTCGGCAAAAGTCATGGTATTACTGTGAATACTCTTGCTCCTGGCCCAGTGCCGACAGACATAGCGAGGGAGTTTCTTGAGAATGATGATGGGTCTCCTACTGATGCAGCGCGTTCGATGTACGAGCAGACACGCGCGGCGGATCGTGTCGGGACTGCGCAGGATCTGGCTGATGCAACGCTTCTGCTGGTGTCGGAGAAGAGCCGCTGGATCACTGCGCAATATATCTCAGTAAGTGGTGGTATTACTGGAACAATGTAGCTGAAGCTTTCAATGGCAACCTCATTGGATGCCATTGCGTATTCACAGCACTTTCTTTCTGTCTTTGCTTTTTGGAAAGTACTTCACCACTCATAGCATGTATTTCCAGAAGTCCATCGCAGGATCAAATCAGCTCAGGAAGGAACTCGGATATCCATCAATTTGTCTCGAAATGCATTCAGAAACTACTGGATCATGGTCGCGGAAACGATGCTGGATCCAGCCTGACCATTCGCGCTGACTTGCCTGTATAAGAGCGAAGCTTTTAGACTTTGCAGCACAGCCTGCAGCTGTTTCAATGCTTGGGAGAGGCATCTGTGATGAACAATTTCGACATTGCAATCGATGCCTGAGATCAGTGAGCATTAACGGGAAACGAGAACGCTGAAGGATCGAACGAGAACGAAGCCTGCATTAGCCGCGCCAAGAACACATGCATGTAATTATTAGCGTGGATGTTTAATGCTCCGTCAGCCTTCATCAGTCTGCGATACAGGCTGCGCGGTGGGAGGCGTGCATTGAGTAGGTCTCGCTTGACTTGGGTTGTCGACATGGCGAAGTGCGGGATTGCGGCTTCGCCTCAGCTGAAGCTCAACATAGCGCAGCTCCAGCGGTTTCGGAACGAAGTATTTGCACAGTCGCATTCGCATGACTAACGGCTGCGCACGGCTGTACAATATACAGTAGGGAGGAACTCGTTGTCGGGATTTCCTCTCGTTTCGCAGAAGTCATTGTTAGCATTTCGGTGAGCACTGTCGTCATGCGTCCATTCGGAAACATGCAGACTCAAGATGTGATCGATGCATTCGACATAGGTCGTACGAAGCGACATCATCGCAAGTCTCGGTCAGGATGCATCATTTGCAAGCGACGACGTATCAAGGTGCGTGACTGGGATTGTCAATGTGCAGGATCAATCGCAAGCCAAAGATACTAATGCGTCGTTAGTGCGATGAGACAAAACCTTCATGTTCTGCTTGTCGGAAAAAGGGCCTAGCTTGTGTATACGGCAACAAGGACAAAGCTCAGACTGCCACAAGCGGAGTGATCCAGCTCCCATCACCCATGGGATCTGCGGGAAGTGCATCTTCGAGCCCAGTGGAGCAGCATTGTGAGAATCCTTCTCCAACATCGAACCCGGCAGAGCCAGTGCTTGAGGCGTCAGAACTTGCAAGGGTGTACTTCGAGCACGTCGCGCATTCGTTCTCGAGCAGTAGCACCCGCCCTGAGCAGACCTGGGTTTGGCACGTGTTCATCCCCTCGCAGGCCTATTCCTCCAAAACTGTGTGCCATGGAATGCTTGCTGCTGCAGCCATGTACCACTACTTGACCCGTTCTCGGGAAGCAAACACTTCTGCTAGGTATCTGGAGGCTACGACTCAGCATGGTAGTCAGTTCGTCGAGCAGAGTATGGCACAGCTCCAAGACTTGCAGGCAGCTCGAGCCAACCAGCATCTTGCATGTACACGGCTGCTGTGCGTCCTCGGATTGGCATTCTATCGACATCGAAGGGAGGGAAGCCGTGTAGATCGTGTCGAGTGGACGTGGTTGCATCTTCTCAGAGGTGTGCCGACAGTTCATGCCACGCTCCTGGCGTCTTCTGCATCTCTCCATGAAAATCTTCTCGACGACATGTGCATGGAGCCGCCGTCTTCGTCCGCAAGTCTCAATTCGGACTCAATGGCATTGAAGCGTATCAGTGACAGGCACGCTCCTTTGCTGGCATATGTGGAAAGGTCTCGTCAACAGAGATTCAGTACTCTCCGATTCGCCCTCGAACAAGGATGGCTGGATTCAGGGAGTACATATAAGAAAGCTCTGACAGACATCATTGACAGCTTGAGCGATATCACAGACCGCGTTTGCAATGCGGACTACGCAAGTCTCTTTAGACTACTCTTCTCCTGGGCGGCGCAGCTGCCAGACGCTGCTGTTCGACTCTTAGAGCAAAACCACACAGGAATGCTGGCCGTTCACACGCATTGGCTTATGCTCTTGATACTCATCGAAGACCAATGGTGGGTAGGCGACATGGGAAGGTCTGGGATTCGTGCAGCTCTTGCAATTCTCAAGGAGTCGGAAAACGAACTTGCTTCGGTCGTAAGTTGGGCTCGCGAGGCATTGGAAATGTAGAATCCGGGCAAGGCATGGTAACGGCCGTCTATCGAATGGTCCGTGGTATCGTTCACGCTATAGTGGTGTTCTTGTCGATGAAGATGAAGGAATGTGTAAACATGATGGAACTAGCGAAGAAGAGCTGTAGAATACAGCACGGGACGAATATCGGAGTACGTCTCCCTTGAGAGCCTTGAGACTTTGAGCCAACTCTTCCTAAAAGTTTGGGCGCTCCTGCTTGTCATCATCACCATAAGAACTATCAATGCTTGATCACTTCAAGAGCCCCGACAGCGTGGACGCATGCATACGTTCTGCTCCAATTCTTGGATCTGGAAACATACGTCAGAAGATTATCGAGACTAGTGAGTCTATCTTCGTGCACAATGTGCACGACCAAGTGCCTCGATGTCAGCATCCACTCGACCAAATCTACTCATCGATCTCAATCTCCCGCTCCCATTTGTCCTTGGGTTGCTTATACAAAGCCCAGCACTTGTCGGCGATATTCCCTGGGTTCAAGTTCTTAGCCTGTGGATCAACGACACCGCCGACTGACAGCAGTGCGATGTGGACATCCTGGCCGACTTTGTTGTGCAAGCTGAGCACCAATGCCCTCTGGGCAGATTTGACCATCGATAGGGAGACCAGATCATAGACGGGCTCTTTCCAGAGTTTGTTCGTGCTTGTCACAATAAACGAGGGCGAGCGGTCTTCCTCCTTTACCTGCTGAAGCTTTGGAATTGCCCACTGGGCAGCAGCGTATAGGGCCAGGTTTGTGAGCTGCAGAGCCAACATTAGCCACAATCAATACCTGACCGATTCTGCTTACTTTGAAATCTTGCTCAATATTCTCCAACGTCTCCTCCAGCGGCGGCTGTCCCGCTACTCGTGCGGCATTGAACAGCACGCATTCTAGACTTCCATAGCCTTCGATCTCCCCCAAGGTCTTCTTGAGCTGATCCAGATCTGCTAGGTCGCATTTCCAGGTCTTGACCTGGCAGGAATAGCCACGCTCTTGAATGGCATCGAGCACTTTGTCTTGGTCTTCCTTCAGCCTATCACCGTTGCGTGACACAAGGGCGATGTGAGTGAAACCACGGACTGAGAACGTACTGGCTACGCCAACACCAATTCCAGGACCAGAGCCTAGCACGACCAACGTCTTTCCCGGCATTCTGGGCTTCGAACGTGATACTACGAAAGTAGGAAATGTTGTCGATGGCAATCGCGGCAAACGTGGTCCTGGATGTGTATTTGTGGGAACGCTTTCCAAATCGAAGGGAAATGCCGGTCGAAACAGCAACCTGGCTGAAGTTTCTTCTTCTCCTGTTGTCGCGGCCAATTTTCGTATCTTTCGTCTCCTCGAAACGATTGAAACGGATTTCGCAATAGAACAGTTTCAGGTCACTTCGGAAGGCCAAGAACAGAGCTGCGGAAAGATGAGCTTATGCACGATTGACCGATGACGAAGGAGAATTGACAAGGTTCCCGTGTTGCCGCCAGGATGTCGACTCCACTGAGCCCACAGCGACAAGCTTTGGAATGCCTGGTCCAAGCATTTAACAGAATGGATATCGATACCATCTTCTCCTTCCGGCATGAAGACTGCATGCGGGTCATTCTGCCCGCATCCATGGGCCACAAGCCTCAGAACAATACGACATATCGAGCACAGCTAGAACAGCTGCGACCAATTTTTCAGAACTTTCGGCTCACGGTTCACGACATTGTTGAGGATGTAGCGTCCAGAAAGATATGTGCTCATCTCAATGCGCGAGCGGATACGGCTGCTGGAGAATAGTGAGTTTGCATAATCTCGATTCTGTCTGAGATGCTAAGCTAACAACTCGTGTGCTTTCTCATCAGTGTCAACGAGTACATGTGGACGCTAGAATTCAACGAAGTAACCAAGATCATCAAATGGAGCGAGTTTGTCGACACCGGAGTCAATCGTGACTTCTGGCCGAAGCTTGAGCAGGCTATGCAATCCTATCGCCAGTCACAGACTCGGGACTAATTACATGTTTACACTGGTCCCAGGACTAGACCCCAAAAGTGCAAACGGGGAAAGTGAAAACGACAAGCCATACTACTGCGATACCAGAACTGTGGCCGACACAAGCTCGAATTCATCAGGATCGATGAGAATTTCGAATCCTCATGCATTCTAGCTACTGTGCAGCAATGCGAGTCATCATCGTACGCCAGGCTACAGAAGTTTCCTCTATGGTTCTAGCTTCCGCATGGAGGGTCTTCGACCTGCTCTCCTGAAGCCAAGGATGCGATCGATCTGGAAGCGCTCCTTGCTCCCCACTGAGCGCTCGACCTTCAACGGGCACATTGAATTCTGCTTTCCTCGTCTCGCCAGGCGATTGATCAGGCCATCGTCTTCCTCTGCTGCTCTTCTCGCTCGTGTTGGAGTTGACGAGCCATGACTGCGCTGTGGTCGAGCTTCTTGGCTGGGAACTTCTTGAAGAGGAACGCAAACAGCACAGTACCTACGCTCAGCATTCCCATCCAAGCAGTAGTGGTGCCAAATCCGATCAGATATCTTGGAGAATCGCGCGATGGCCAGAGAAAGCTACCATAAATTGAAGAACCATTTCCAATTGCGTTGATCAAAGCAATGGCGACAGCACGTTTCTCGGCAGGATAACCTAGCACGTGGGAGATCCAAGTCTTACAGAGCGGTGAGCAGCCGTAGATCGCACCAAAGGCGAAGATGGCCAGGGCGTATCGCGTCATACCATCTGTCGCGGCGGTCGTAGCGACGAAAAACACGAATCCGAAACCAGACAGACTAGCGAGCACAGGCCAGATCGTCTTCAGCCGGTCTGCGGTAAAACAGCATACCAGGATGCAGACCAGCGCAAATGCATACGCGGGGATTGTGTAATATTGTGCTGTGTTGCCGGTCCAGCCGAAGGTCTTGACGAGACTAGGGATAAAGTACTGCATCGTTTGTGATGCAGTACCCAGGCTGAAAAGCAGACACAGACACCAGGTCCGCCAGTCGGCGCAGGTCATTTTGAAAGCCTTCCATTCGGAGATCCGCTCGTGTGCGCCTTGCGTGAGGCCGACGCCTTCCAGTGCCAAGCGGTTGCAAGCCAGGATGCGTTCTTCTTCGGTCAGAAACTTGCTTCGAGTTGAGGTCGGAAAATCTGGGAGAGCAAAGAACACGCCGATCGCTACGACGACCGAAGCCAACCCTTCCAATATGAAGAGCCATCTCCATCCTCGAATGCCTCCTACGTCGTCCATGTAGTCTGTGATTACACCGGCGAGGAGGCCAGATAAGGCACCTGCAAAAGCAACGCTGGTATAGAGCCAGGCGAAGCGGGACGTGAGCTCATACTTCTTGTACCACGACGACAGGTAGAATGTGCAAGCAGGTGCAAAGCCGGCCCTAGAAGGAAAGCATTAGCAAGTGTTCTAAGCGAGCAAAAGCGGTTGGCAACCAGTCAATTTTTGGCACTGGTAAAATGAGACAAGAGGTCTATCTGGGCGGGATTGCACGGGGCGAGGAGTTTTGCCCTTTGGATTACTTACTCGAATATTCCCAGCAAGAATCGGAGCGCAATCATCTGCTTGTGGTTTTGCACGGCTCCCATGCATGTGGCGACAGTGCCCCATCTGCGAGTGCAAAAGACAATCAGCCTGGGGATCAGAAGGGATCAATAATCTTAAGAACTCACAGAACTCCAAGCAATGGAAGGTACAAAGACGGTCGCACACGATTGAGAATCATATTTGAAGGCACTTCGCAGATCAAGTATGAGATGAAGAAGACCAGCACAATCATCGAGTATTGGTTGGAAGTAAGGTCGAAGTCTTCTTCCATACCACCAATCTTAGCATTGCCAATATTCGTTCGATCGACATTGCTGAGGAGATAGAGTAGCCAACACGTCGGGACAAGTCTCCAGTCAAGTTTTCGAATCAAGGCCTTCTCTTCAGCGGAACCAGGGACATACGATGCGGCCAGCTGCTGTGCCTGTTCGATATCGACTTGGTGTTTGTCCTGGGATGTATCGTGCGAGAACACCTGCTCGATGCGTCCTTCAGCTCCTGATTTCTCCATCGAAGTCATGGTGTCGACAAATGTGTTGAGAATTGAGTGACGATGAAGATTAAATCGACAGTGAATCAAGAAGTGTGCCGGTCGCGGAATATGTACACTTTACAGACAACAGCATCAATGGGACAGATCGGCCATATCCCGAGTGCTACAACAGCTGGAAAGCTCACGATATGTACAGGACCCTGGACCAAGATCCTGGGCCAAGATCTTCACTCCGCAAAAGCATCAGTCGCGTGGTACTGGAGAAGCGGGGAAGGTTCCACTTCTCATGCGATGCGTGAAGGCCGGGAACATGAAGTGGACGTTCAAACGGCAAAATGCCGTCTTCGGCCGCCAGTCGCCTCCAATCTCCGATCTTATCGCCCTATTGTGCTACGGCACATCACCGACCAACACCGACTCTCATCGGTCTTCTTCACATTCTCCGACTTGCTAGACTTCTGTTGGCCGGATGATCTGCATTCAGTATAAGACACAACTTTCGCCTTGACACTGGCGCCTCTTACGGTTACCTTCCGCTTCATCGTCAGACATTGCTTAGCATCAAATCAAAATGGACCACCACGCCAGCCCAGTACGACCTAGAATTGGTGTAATGCTGGGAGACCAGGCTGGCGTTGGTCCTGAGCTCATCGCCAAACTGCTCAGCGATCCGGAGAATAACGGGAAAGCAGACATATTTGTCCTAGCTGATCGGAACGAACTGGACGACGCCATTGCAGATGCCGGAAACGTGAAGATACCAATCGCAGAAGTGGCCAGCTCAAAAGGTATCCAGATTCTGGACGATGGCAGTGCTCCCAAACAGAAGCTCACCAGAAAGCAAGAGACTCAACAAGGTGGCGACCGGTGCATGTACCAGTTCAAACGCGGCCTGCAACTCTGGCGTGACAACAAGATCGACGCACTCGTTTTTGCACCACTCAACAAGACATCACTCAAAAAGGCTGGCATGACAGAAGAGGATGAGCTTCGCTGGCTTGCCAAACAGCTCAGCTTCGAAGGCACGACTAGCGAGATCAACATCGCTGGACCACTGTGGACCGCTAGAGTGACGAGTCATGTTGGTATTGAGAGAGTCGCCGGCATGATTTCGAAAGACTCGACCTTGAAAGCGATAGAGCTTCTCCATCGACTGCGGTAAGTGATGCCAGCTTGCTGCTACCTGATGTGAAGCTGATGAAATTCAGGTGGGAGTCTGGCATCGAAAGGCCACGCCTAGCAGTGTGTGCATTGAACCCGCATAATGGCGAGAACGGCAGCTTCGGACGCCAAGAGATCGATCACATTGCTCCAGCCGTACGAGAAGCTCAGTCAAAGGGCATCAATGTCCAAGGACCATTCCCGTGCGACACGATCTTCCTCAAGCGCCAACACTTTGACGGGATTGTTACCATGTATCATGACCAAGGACAGATCGCATTGAAATTGCTGTCGTTCGAAGGCGGTGTCACGGTTCAGGGCGGCCTCCCAATGATCATTGCAACACCAGCTCACGGGACGGCCTTTGACATCGTGGGGAAGAATTTGGCTAGCGTCACGAGTACGCAGCAGGCTTTCAACGTGGCAGTCACCATGGCTTCAAGGCGATTATCGAAGCAGCGCGCACAAGATGGCGAGAGCGTTGCATACACTACCAGTCTCGCGGCGGAGAAGCTCAACCCTGCTGTTTCCACAGTCGAAGTTCACTCGTGCTGCTAGACCGGTGTGTTCTGAATTGGGTATGTTGCAGCTGTGAAACACACTTAGCATTCCATTGATGCTGCTGTGTGACGGAAGGGCCGAGGCTAGATTCAATAGACGAGTATCTTGCTCCCCTATCTCTCCAGTCGACCTTTTTTCTCTTTCAGTACTGCCAGCACAGCCGAGATGCTTCCCATCTATGAGACTCTCGACATCAGCCGCAAAGAGATTCGTCTTATCACGATTGAGCCAAGTCATGAGGGCGGTACGCAGATCTGCCTTTCGATGGAGACAGTGTCGCTGCTCAATAATCATACTTTCGAGGCTCTTTCATACTGCTGGGGCTCTACAGATGAAACAAATACCATTTTCACGAATGGGCCCGAGGCTGGAATCAGGGCAAACCTCATGGCGGCTCTGCGCCAGTTCAGCAAAGCGTCGAAACCGATCAAGATCTGGATCGATTCTCTGTGCATCAACCAAGATGATATAATGGAACGCAACCAGCAAGTGGGTATGATGCGAGACATCTACCGAAAAGCGTCCAACGTTCGAATCTGGCTCGGAGCGGCGACGGATAGCACTGAGCGTGGCTTCAGACACCTCCAGGAAGCAATTCTTGCTGGTTGCACGCACTCAGATGTCCTTGCTTGGTCTTCATCTAGTCGTCCACCACCAAGTAGCGATTTGGAGCACTGGAAAGCCTTGAACAAGATCTTTGAGAATGACTATTGGCGACGTAGATGGATTCTGCAGGAGGTGGTCCTTGCAAGGTCGATCTCATTCCACTGCGGTTCGTATACAGTACAATGCATGGAAAGTGGACAGCAAGTCCTGCTTAGTCTCCATTGGTATACAGCGCTCTTTTGGCAGCTCACAATAAACTCATTGAGAGACCCTTTCAACCATCCGTACTACGATGGCATGATGAAATCGTCTAGCAAAGTTCGTGAGCTCACGGAGCAGTTCATGATTGGTGCGGGTCGCCATTTGGGAGATCTGAGTGCCTCCGTGCTTTCTCAGCTGTTTTCTGCGGAGGCGTCAGATGATCATAATTACGTTTACGGCATGCTTGGTCTGTTCCCGGACGACTTTCCGGTCGTCCTAGATTACGATGCAAGCAGTCAATCAGCTCTCGAACTGTTCGCGTTCCACTTCATGAGATATTAAGGATCGCTAAAATTGCTGCAATTTGCCGGTGACACCGCGACCACCAACGACTTGCCATCCTGGGTACTCGATCTGCGGAAGCAGATAATCAGACGACATTCGCTCGATGTCGACGGTCAAGAGCAGTCAACAGAAACAAAACGATTTCTCGACTGGTATCATTCGGCAGAGAGACTGGCTTGGGCTGACCATACATTCCTCGCGCGAGTCGAACAGCTCTTCAATGCATCCAGCGGAGCAGAGATCTACCTTTCAAGGCCCAGCGACGGGGTACTGCAGCTGCGTGCGATCCTGGCTGACAGAGTGTGCTTAATTCGCAACTCCCAAGTGCTGTGGAAGACCACTCACAAGGACTTTCAAGACCATCTGCTCGAACTTTGCGGCAGAGCAGAGAGCGAACACGAAGTCGAAGAACTCATCTACGCATACTGCGCCGGTCTTTTTGCCACGTCCTGGGACAGTATGAGTAGACGTCTTGTCGATTCTGATATACATTTAGTTGCAGGTGTATTATCCGAAGAAGACGGCACACAGTTTGACGATTTAGATGCAACCCAGGCCCAGTTGATTATAGACCAGATCTCGTCATCGAGGCAAGCTTTAACTCTCTTCGCCACCGAGAAAGGACATCTGGGTCGCGGACCTAATTCGATCAGACCAGGCGATGTGGTTGCTGTTGTCGCTGGATGTAATCTGCCTATGTGCTTGCGGCCAGTCGAAGGAAAATTCCTGAATGCTTTTAAGCTTGTCGGTCCCGCATATGTCCACGGTAAGATTGATCCCTGAAGCATGACAATCATCAACATCACTTATCGTCTGCAGGTATCACGGATTGCGAAGCCGTACCTTGTTCAGAGCAAGGTTCATCGGGCTCGTGTAGCGGCCCTTGGGAGGATATACATCTCTTATAAGCAAGTCGGCTTGGAATCTAAAATGTTCGAACCTGAGATGAGATCAGCTCCGGAGTCTGAAGTGTGCCTCGACAGCGGAACGCATCGAGTAAGTCTGTCGCCACAGGATAGTAGATAGAAGAAGTAGCAGCCCAGACTTCGCGCAATCAGACATGAGTCGCCCGTAATGCAGCATGCCATCAAAACCGTATGGCATATCATTTATTCTTCCTCATTTGCACTCCACCGTGACCCGACCTGGCCCATCAGCCACAGCACATTTTCTTTGATGAATCAGGTCATTCTCTTCTAGAGATCTGGATGAGCACCTGTTATCATCTGAGAGACCTTGTCAAATAGAAAGCGACGAGCGATTGGTCCGAACTCAAATACCAGTATAGCAGATATGAATCATTGCACACCCGTGTTACGCACCCCAAATGCGATCAAGACCATCAGTGAGAATAGTATCATCCGTGCAGCAAACGCACATCAGCGTGAGATCCACCCTGCAACGAGTCTCGCTTCCGCTTCCCTGACTGAGCAGCTCGACCTGCTTTGGCAGTCATCGCATATCCTTCATCGGTTCCTTCGATAGCACCAATCTTGGACCAGCCACCGCAGCCACCACATGCAAGATTCCGGCCTGTCTTGCAGACGCCACATTTTCCGCAATGCCATGCATTCTCATAGCATTTATTGCAAATCCAGCAATGCTTGACAGCTGATCTGAGCACCCAAGCGTCACGACAGAACGACCATGTATGAGAACCCCCCTCGATACCGTCGTCTCCCGTGCTTTCACTAAAATATGAATGCTTGTTGCGGAGGCCATACAAGAACAGAATTTCCAAATGTTCCTTGAGTCTTTCTTCTCCGACTTCCCGTCTGATCTTGCTCTTGTGCACGGCGAGCCAGGCCGCAAGAAAGGGATCAATTTCGTAGGCGTCGCAAGGTGCCATGAGTTTGTTCTTGAGCTCCGTGACCGTTGAGCGGACGTTTCCTCTATCCAAATGTTTAGTGAAGCATGCGCTCGCGTTGTCGATGGCAATCTTGGGAATGAAGAAGTCCCAGGACCATGCGTCGCCGTGCAGGGCTCTGAAGTGTGTTCCTCCGAAATATTTATGGAGTTCGCGGGTGAAGACACTAGCGCATGGCAATGCCTCTCGGGTCCTGGATGATGAGAGTGTGAGACAAAGGCAAGATGTACTGCATGAAGCCCCATTCTTGCGACAAGCGCAGTGACTGGTAATACAGCCTTGCTTGCAGTTGCAATGAACGCCGAGACTACTTTCACTTGTGAATGGATTCGGCGTCTGTGGTATCCGAGTCAGATATGTACAATGAAGCACAACGTATGCGCACCAGAGTAGCTAAGCTTACCTCTGTGACGGCTCTACCAGGATTGGACAAAAGCGGACGCCCGCCATCGTCAGCATCGGGAGAAGCAGGTTTGGAGATCACCGAGGACGATCTTGTTGTTAGAGACATGATATCAGCGGAGTGCGCTAGATTGTGTATGGTGTTATGTGGTGATGTACCGGAGGAGATGGCAGCCACGCGCCTTGGTCAGGAGAAGGGAAGAGTGAGTCGTTAGGCTCCCGAAATTGGCAACGCGCCCCTCGTCTCCCGACGCGATTCCGCAAACCCCATGTCTGTTTGAGAACATGGACTGAACGTTCGTACCAGCGTAGACAGCGATGTGTGTTGCGAAGATCGAACGTAGAGAGTGAGATACAGGCGTCAGAGACAAATGAGTATTCAGCCCTGGAGCTGTTCACAAAATTGTCGGTGAAAATTGATGAATGCGTACAGATTCCTGTCGTATGCCGCGTCACAGCTGTATGAGCCAGCGTGTGCAACAGCAATGGAGCGGGCCAATAGTCTGAGAGGTACTTTGTTATGTCAATATGGAGCGAGAACTCGCTATAACATGCATTACTTTCGCAGCCAACCGCTCGTTCGTGAGTTCACAGCGTGTCCTATGTCGCTGAGATGGCATCTCGGTGAGATATCTCTGGGCGTGGTCGTGAGACCATGCACGTACGTTAAGTAAGCGCAATGAGCGATTGATCGCAGCTTCGAAATTGGTTCCCAGACTGTTATCCCTACTGATATTGCAACCGGTATTCCAACCGGTATTGTAACCGATTGATCGACGAGAATCATGTTGGTAATATCAGGATCGAATCGTGTCTGTGGCAATCTTCGGTCGAATGTCTTTATCGTTCGGCACCCCCAAGGTCTCCGCACGCCATGAAGACGTTCAAAATCGTTGCCCAGCTCTTCGGGCCCTTGAAATACTCCCGAAATTGTTGTGATGTTGAAAGATGTATGTACATATTCACGTACATGTAGGAGGAAAAGACTTCAGCGGAGGGTGAAGTCGGAGTGCCAAGCATCGGTCCGAGTCGCCCCATCCCAGTCACAACCCATTCACAATCCAATCAGACTCAGATAGAAAACAGACCTACACAATTGAAAACAGTATCCATCCTTCACACTTACGGACACATTACTAACTTTGATCAAGAGCTCGTCTCTACATTCTTGGAGTCGTCCATAGCAAACGCGCGTACAGTAGAAGAAGAAATAGCACAGTGTGGAGGCCCTGGTGTTCTTGGCGAGAGCTATCCCTTCGAAAACAGTGGTCTGTATATCAGCAACTCAGCAACTCCAACACAAACTGGCCTGCAACTCTAGCAACTCTGCATAATATATACTCAAACACTCGTATCTAGTGCAACTCGATGCGCTGAATCTGGATATGAGCTCGGTTTAAGCCTGGTGTTGGTCGTCGTCGCGATGCAGGCTATATTGTGATTGTCTTGGCATAGATAGGGGTATCCGGATACTCCCGCAAGGCACCTCCGTAAAAGGGATTCTTCGCTGTATACAGCGACGAGTATACTAAATATCGCTATAAGACTTGGAGTCCTTACAGGTCTTGTTGTTAGAAGCCTAACAGTATAAAAAGAAGCCCGCCGCAGGCGGAAGAAGGGGGTTCAAGGGGGAATCTGTCCCCCTTGGTCCGTGCTGGAAAGTTGCTGATATACAGGAAACCTCGAAAACTCGTACTGCGACGCAACTAGAGCTCTAGCGCCTCGCTTAACAGCGCTATCTGGACTTTGGACCGCTTTTCCAGCAAGCACTACGGCGTACTTTTCCATCGAGACAAAAGAAAACCCTTGTTTTAGCGCCAACCTTCACCTACCGTACTGGCAAAGGGATGCACCAAGTGCTGTAAAGCGATTTCATCAATGCTATTCGATACGCGATGATGCTCTGTGCTTCATTCAGGAGCTGCACGACGATCTACTGCCATACTTGCATCGACACACGATTGCGCACAATCATTTCACAGATCAGAGCTGTGTTCGAGCTTCGCCGTGCTGCCAAAGATAGAGAGAGTGAGGGGTACTGCCTGTTTCCAAGGCAGTTCGAGCGTCTCAAAAGGGTCTGCGAAGTACGCGTCTTACATCGGCGTTTGGCTACACACCACAAGCATCTACAAGAACAGTGATACGATCAATGATCCCGGCCAGGAGTATCATTTGAGTTTCTGATGCTGTGTGCTCCGTTCCGACAAGCCCTGCGGGACGCGTCGACTTTGACAGCCGAGGAGTCGAAGCTGTATACTGCATCGTCTAGAAACATGACATCCATGTCGAGTCCAGGTCTCCCATCCTGACCTCGATCGCGGTCACACAGTGTGGTATTGCGTGTAGCTCGACAAGAATGTGTCCAAATCTCGCGCGGCTTTCTGTCGTTGATGTCTTCCGTTTCAAATGCTGCATGACAGCTGTGAAGCCCTCTCCCTCGGCGTGGCTTGCGCATGTGTACTTATTCACAGGTACCATCGCATATTTAGCCTTTCACAGTGTCTTGTCTGCCGCGACATCCCACCAAACCTGGAGCCTTGCTCTCTCACCTGTCAGAGACAGTGCAAATAGCAGCAGAAAAGGAAAATATCGCAAGGCCTCCACAACAGCAAGCATGTCGGACAGCGCCAACAACAACAATGATGGAACTCATACCTCTATGCCATATCAGGCGATCATTGTCCTTTGCCTGGTGGGCGCCGGCGCATTGATCCTGTGTAGCTGGGCGCTTTTTCGCCACTTCTACGAAGACGCACCATCACCGCCGAGCGGAGATACTGTCGGCGAGGATGGGTACACGCAAGCGCAATACATGCGAATGGTTCGCCTAAGGAACCACGAAGAGCTGCAACAGAAATATGGACACATCAATAGTTATCCGTATCGCCAGAAGATGGCGCAGTCATCGGTATTCTCAGTGTGAAAGGTTTCCGACGCTGACTTCACACCTTGCGACGCTCAACCACCACGATCCCCCTTCTCCTCCTTCTGCCGACACTCTAAAGGCTGTCGCATTTTGGGCACGCGGATGGAGCCGACCGCAATAAGAGAGCAATGGCGCAAGTCCTTCGTAAAACTGTAGCAAGAAGAGCAGAGAGAAGGTCTGCGGTCAACCAGTATTGGCCAAGAGCAGATTCCAGACGAACATTCGGCTTGGGCTGAAGCGAGGAGGGCCCAGATGCAGAGCCAGGTCGCATCTTGCGCAGGAGCGAGCAACGAAACAAGATATCAGATCGCAAGTGCGGCAGGAAGCATAGCTGCGGTGTTCGCGTACGATCGTGCCATTTGCTCAGCCCGTGGGCTATTGCATCTGCAGGGAGTTCGGCAACCGAGCGATAGGGTTCCAGGACATCCTCGCATGAATTTGAGCAATCACCAAGTAGAAGAATATCATAAGCAGATATTTCGTTGCTGAAGCGGAATGTGCAAGTGCTGAGGGAAGGAAAGAAGTGGTTGGAGAAACAGTGGTATCAACTCCTTTAGCCTTTGATCGCCAAGCGAGATTCTCCGAAATTCGACCCACACCTCCATCTTCGACAATGCTTTTGCGCTTCAACTTCAACAATAACGACAATTACAAGAGATCTGAAGAGCCTACGAACATACTTTCACCGCGTAGCGCTCGCAGAGTGGCGCTGGACTTGCGCACATGCAGCGCGTAATGGCGTGAAAAAGCGAATACCGGCCATGTTTCACAGGGTCGGCCGAGATAGCCGATGTGGTCGACGAGCGCAAGCAGCACACACGTACGTACCCACACGTTCCAGCACGGCTCAATCGGCAAGCCCTCGGCATGGCACTTTATCTCTGCTAGATGATCAGATATCTTGTCGATGACGACTACTCTTAGAAGTACTGCTCATCGAGAAAGCAGAAAGGTTCCTGTCAATGGCTTCGAAACCCAGCAATGGGATTCAGGAATCGATCCACCTAGGACTGAATTAGACAGCACGCGCCAAACAGGAGCATGATGTTTTAATAGGGCTGAAATGTATGTCTTGGCAACATGCATCGTCCACAGAGTGACGCGGCTGCCGCTATCGCCCTTCGATCTCAATCGCGGACCCATGTCCCAGAGTAGAGGGAGTACGTAGGAGTATGGAGAACCTGAACAAAGCGACATCTCTCAAAATGCCATACTCCTCTTCTGTCTCTCTTTCTCCTCCTGGGTGGCCACTCTACGTAGCAGGCTCTACGGTCTATTTCCATAATGTATTTACTTTCGCTCCTGGCTCTAACCACTCTCTTGGGATCAAGCATTGCAGACGAAGCACCCTTTTATGCGAATTCCCAGTACAACAACGGGAAGTACGGAAAATATGTTACACAGACCTTCAAATCCAACCCGGCAGTCACGGCAGTACCAGTTGTCAATTTCATGAAACCTTTCACCAACTGTGATGATGGCTCTTATCTATTCATCGCGCCGCGTGGCAATATTGCGCAGTCAACACCAATGATCTTGGACATTACCGGTTCTCCTGTTTGGGCTTCTACTAAACGATCCGGCCAAGTCTACAACCTCCAAGTCCAGTCGTACAAAGGATCACCATACCTGACATTCTGGGGAGGCAACGATGCAGTCGGGGGCCATGGAATCGGAGAGTACTTCATGCTAGATCAACGATACAACCAGCGATACCGTATCAAAGCCGCCAACGGTCTAGGCGCCGACCTTCACGCCTTCACGATCACAGAGGACGACACAGCACTCATCAGCATCTACGCAAAGAAAATCGCCGACATCGACAGCGTCGTAGGCCATCACCGCAAAGGCTGGATCTGGGACTCCATATTCCAAGAACTCGACATCGAAACCGGCGAAGCGATCTTCGAATGGCGAGCATCCGACCACATTGACGTCTCTAAATCCTACACCGACATAAACGCAGCAACCGAAGGCGATCCATGGGACGTCTACCACATCAACAGCGTAGAAAAAGACGCCGAAGGAAACTACCTCATCTCCATACGTTTCCTCCGCGCAATCCTCTACATCTCCGGCAAAACAGGCGAAGTCCTCTGGCAATTAGGAGGAAAAGATAACTCCTTCACCGATTTGTCAGATGGTGAAGCTACAACTTCTCTAGGCCAACATGACGCCCATTGGCATTACAAGAACAACGAAAAGTTCATCACATTCTTCGATAACCGCGCAGATTGGTACCACTCCATATCCAAAGAATCCGCTGGCAAACGCATCCTCATCGATACCTCTTCCATGACGGCGCAACTCTCACAAACCTTCACCGACCCCCTCACGAAAATCCTCTCGACTTCTCAAGGCTCTTATCAAACTCTTCCCAACAACCACGTCCTGCTAGGTTACGGTTTCAACGGCGCAATGGCAGAATTCTCAGAAAACGGAGAGTTACTTTGTGACGCTTACTTTCAACCTTCTTCTACTTTCGGAAGTGGTGATGTACAATCCTACAGGAATTTGAAATTCAATTGGACGGCTTATCCAGAAGATTCTCCCGCACTCACATTGGAGAGAAAAGTGCTTTATTTTTCTTGGAATGGGGCTACGGAGATTGTGACTTGGATTTTATTGGGGAGTAATACGGATGAGAGGGATTGGGATGAGGAGTTGTTGCAGAATAAGAGGGCTGTTGAGGATGCGATTGTTGTTCCGAAGACGGGATTTGAAACTACATATGAAGTTCTCGCAGGAGACGGACTCAAGCGCTTCGTAAGAGTTGTCGCGTTGGATAAAGAAGGAAGATTGTTGGGGACTTCCAATATGATTGATCTTGGAGATTTGTCTGGGGATTGGCAGGCGGAAGAGGAAGGGGATGGAATTCGGTATACCGGGGATATCGTTGAGGATCATAGTCATGATGAGCCTGTGGATGGGGATCATAGTAATCTTGAGAAGGATGTGGGGGATGAGCAGATTTTGATTGGGTTTGGGGTTTTGACGGTTTTGAGTGTGTTGCTTGTGGTGTCTTTGACTGTTGGGAAGAAGCAATTGATGCGGTTGTGGAGGCGGGATTCGTTTGGTGAGGATACGGAGAAGATGGCAGTTCATGAGGGAAATGAGGGAGGTCGATTGGCACAGCTGTGGCAAAGAGTGGTTGCTATTGTGCCCAGATGGAGAAGGAAAGACCACTTCACAGAGACTTCAGCGAAAGAAGGTCTTCTTGCTCAAGACGATCGGCCACAAGACTTCGGAGAAGTTGGGACATGTCGAAGTGAGCGATAGTTCAGATTCCAATGCGATGTCCTCGTTACTCATGATCGTAACGCGTGAATCAAATTCATCAAGTCTTTCAGCGGAGCTCCGAAAATTCCGGAATGGGTATCTAGTCATCCTTTTCTGCAGCCAGCACGAATTCGACGATGTCCTCGCGCAAGCCTGGCCAGTTCTTTCTCGCCCAAGCAAACCATGTGATGCATGCGAAGCCGACGCAGCCGAGGAATATTGGGCCTGCGTAGTTCAGGTTCGAAGCAGAGACAGGTAAGGTATTTGGCCATGGAAGAAAGACGAAGATCCAAGCCTGGCGAGTCAGCAACCAGGTCTGCACAGATTTTGATTGAAGTTGAATGTCTTACAGTGTAGAGCAGGGCATATGCATTTACCCAGATACCTGCACGGCCCTGCGAGATGGTCAGCATGCGAATCTGCTTGCGGAGGCAGACTTTGGGTAAAGGTCACCAAATCCCAAGACCCCATCTTCAGGTCAGTACCTTTCCTGTACCTCGCCCACACGAAGCACGCGATGGCCACGAAGTACGAGAAGTACATGGCCATGGACGACAAAGCAACGATGGCGCCAAATGCAGCAGAAGGGCCGAGATTTAGTAGGGCTAGCAGCATAACCAGGACAGTGACAAGCACAACAGCCTGGATCGGAACTCCCAAAGTCGGGCTGACCTTCGCGAACCACGGATGCAAACCGCCGTCTCGTGCCCAAGCCCAAGTCAAACGAGAGACAGTGCCCGTACCAGCCATCCCGCAGTTAACGTAGACTGGCACAGTGATAGCCATCAGTGCGACCGTGACATTGGCAGAGCCTGTAATCTTCTGCAAGATCACGAGAATCGGCAGGTCCGACGCAACGAGATCGTCCAGTGACCCGGATGCGAACATGATAACGACCGCCATAGCGAAAGCCAGCAACCCATTCACTGCTATGGACCAGAACATGGCTTTAGGCACCGTGTGTCGGGACTGTCGGGTTTCTTCGCTCATGTGTATCACGGAATCGAATCCAATGACTGCAAATATCAGCCCCAAGCCAAGGATCTCAAGCCCTAAGGTTGTGTAACTCACATAGCCAAACACAAGATAAGAGTCCCACGTTCCAGGATACGAATTCGCTGGCCCAGCCATTGGTGCTTTGGAAGAAGGTCCAGACGTAGCTTGCGCTGTGCTTCTCGCCCAGTGATGCAAAGACGCAGATGTACACTATGAAGAGTGCGATTTGTAGTACTGTGCAGATCATTTCGATTAGTGGTACCCATTTGAAGGCGAAGATGTTCATTAGTGCTTGCCATATAAGCAAGAGATAGATGACCAAGACCAGGTGCCAGGATTGTGGATCGTATGATGGGTGCATGAACGACGCTAGGCTGAGGAAGATCGAAGAGGTGAGTTGAGCAATGCTGCACATCAACGACAGATACGCGAACCAAGTCACGTAGCCTTGAAGCCAGGTCAAGAACCGTCTTGGTTTGGCTGGTGCGAAAGCCCAGGTCCAGTGATACCTAGGCGAGTCAGTAAGCATGGAGGTGTGTTATGCTTGATCAACTTACTGCGCTCCAGCGATGGGCTGAATTGACGCCATCTCAGCAAGGGATGCTGCCTGCGCCATAGCTCCAATCCATGCTATAAGCATGCCCCAGACCATGATTCGGATAGAACCTGCACTGTTCAAGCTCACCTTGATTGAAGCCACCTTGGTCACGAAGTCGCTCGTTGCTGTTCCATGCTGGCCTTCATACACTGCGACTTCCTCGACGATGGGTTGCTTGAGCTTCTCTGAAGCAATAGTCATGGTGGTAGATTTGACCTTCCAGATTTGTAAGTCGGTTTCAATTGGAATTTAAAGCTGTGTTAGAAATGTAGGAATAGTGATGCTGGAAGCGGTGTCAAAGCACTTCTCAGAGAAGAAGTGCTGTCTTTTCAATCATACTTGCCACTACTGTGTCCATTGGCCGGTCTGCGCCTTGATCGATACACCAAGCCGGTCCATGGCGTTTTTGCTCGTTCATGCGACATGCATATGCAGTGGAGCTGAGCCATGTGGTCAAGAGCTAGGCGATGAGCGATGATGAGTCTAGCCCTCGAACATTGCACAGGAAGCAATGCTGTCCACGTTGACGCGCGGTCCAAAAGGGGTCAATTGGCTAGAGTGAGAGCTTGACATGTACATAGCTGGGCACGATCCTGAGTAGATGTTCGGCGTCAAGCTCGTGATAGTAGAAGTCTGCGGTCAGTGGCAAGATTATTGACCGCGTTCAAGGTTGCTGCGGCCCGTCGTGCATACCCGTCCGCAGCCTTGAGCAGAGCCTCATTATCTGGCCCCACTGCTGTGAGTGGTGCGCACTTGCTTGAGCGATCAATCGTCACCAACAACGAGCTTCACCAAAACCACCAGCTTGTGCGGCGATCCGACACAACACCGCCAATATTCACTACACCAACAGCGCTCGGCGGACCCTCTGAGGAACTGCACCAATGCAAGCTCGACGTCCGACGAGCGTGCCACTACAAATCGTCCAAATGCCGGATCGCTGAGCGCAGCCCCTCCACCTACTTCCACCTCGGCGCCGAACCACGCGCCGCGCCGCCACGCAGTATGGCCGCCATGGAGCGGCGAAGAAAACGTGAGATAGTATGAGGTAATAGTCGGCGATTGTGGCTGACATGGCAAAAGGCGATTTGCGAGAACAGAATATACGAGCTTGGAATGGAGAGAAAGGTACGGCAAGGGAGTGGTACATGATATACTGGGAGCATTGGCAGGCTGACCAGGAGTGGCGCAGATATCTTGGAGGTTCAGGGCTCGCTGGACTCCAACATGAAGAAGAACACAGCATTCATTAAGCGCCTCCGCACAGCCCTCACTGCTGCCAACCAGGCCACTTTCTTGCAGGAGATCCGCTCGCTGTCATTACACAAATACCTCACCGAAATCATCTCCGCATGCTACGAGGGTCTCACCAAGCTGAAGGTTGCTGCGGACATCACGGCCGGCGTTGAGATTGTCAGCGCCTTGCATCAGCGATTCGGGCCGGAGGAATTCACCTCGTATCTGGGTTGGTATGTCGGACGCGGGCTGGCGACACCAGATAAGGCACAGCTGAAGGCGCTTGCGGCCGATGTTCGGGAGCGAGAGGAGAGGGAGCGCATTGCTAGACAGCGCACGCTGCTCCGCGTGGCCACAGAACTATGGCTGGTAGGAGTTCTCAAGAGTCTGGAGGATATCTCCCAGCCAGCCGAAGCCGCAAAGGGCGCCAAACTCGCTGATAGTACAACAAAGCCGAAAGTGAATGGAATTCGTGCAGACACGGCAGATCCAGAGCCATTTCCACTGGAGGTTTTGAAGGACATGCTTGGGCAGGACCGCGAGCATGTAAACTTGCCACTGGTGGTGCTTTTCGTCAAGGCCTTTGCATGGGATATTCTTGGGTCAAAAGCTACGAAAGGAGAGCAGCGACAGAAAGTCGCGGAAGACGGTGCCACAAGTGCTGCGAATGCGAATGGAGAGTCGCAGACCTCTACTGAGAACGACGATGGAGCTGTTCCAGACCCACCACTTACACCGCCTGCCATGCAAGAACGCTTCCGGAACATCATGCAGCGATACTTCGACGACGTGAAAGCTCACATCGTTCGCGATCAGGAACGTCTTACGAACCAAGGGAAGCGCAATGCTGAAGCCTACGTCAAGTCGGGAGAAGTCTTTGAAGATCGGCAAGCGAACTATGAGAAGGCCGTCAAGGCGCAAGAGAAGCTCGTGGCCAGCGCACAGACACTTGCAGAAGTTCTGGGTGCTGAGATGCCAGATTTATCTGAGAAGGACACTGCGAATGCTGGATTCGAGGGCAGTGTCGGACTTGTAAAGACTGGTGAGTACCTTCGTGGCCAGAGCGAAGGTGCTGGAATCTGGGAAGACGAGGACGAGCGTCGCTTCTACGAAAATCTCACGGACTTGAAAGACCGAGTTCCAGGCATTCTTCTCGAAGACGGTAAGAAGAAGAAAGACGGAAATGATGAACAAGTGGGCAAGAAGATCGATGAATCCAGCGAATCGAAAGAAAAGCCAACGGAGAGTGAAGAGACATCCACCGCAATTGCCAACAAGACTGTGGGAGCGCAAGTCGATGCGCTTCTGACGAGACTGCACGAACTCACAACTAAGGATCAGGTCGATCAATTCGCGATCGACTTCTGCTTCCTGAATTCGAAAGCGTCGCGAAATCGACTAATCAAGGCTGTCGAAGATGTGCCGAAGGGCAGGACCGATTTGCTGCCGTTATACGCGCGGCTCATCACGACTCTTGGTCGCTATCTGCACGATATCCCAGAAGCCATGATCAAATACCTCGACGACGAGTTCCGCAGCTTGCAGCGTCGCAAGTCGAAGGACTTCCTTGGGCAAGTGCGAATGGTCAACATCCGCTACATTGCTGAACTTACCAAGTTTGGGGTTGTTCCTGAGCATGTCATATTTCACTGCTTGAAGGTCAGCCTCGACGACTTTTCCAGGATGAACATCGAGGTTATAGCAAATCTCCTTGAGAATTGTGGAAGGTACTTGTTGCGCAACCCAGACACATCGCCGCGCATGACTTCGTTCTTGGAAACACTGCAACGCAAGAAAGCAGCGCAGCATCTCGGCCAGCAAGAACGTATGCTGATCGAAAACGCTGCTTACTACGTAAATCCGCCAGAGCGTGCAGCTATCCAACAGAAAGAGCGTACAACACTTGACCTCTTTGTCCGCAAGCTAGTCTACTCGGACCTCAGCAAGAAGTCTTTGGACAAGGTTATCAAGCAGATCCGTAAGCTGCATTGGGAAGAGACTGAAGTTGTTGACATCTTACGCAAGATCTTTGTCAAGCCTGGCAAGATCAAGTTCGGAAACATCTACTTGCTCGGAATGATGCTTGCTGCTCTTTGGCGCTTTCATACGAGTTTCGTCGTCACCGTTCTGGACGAGCTTCTGGAGCGCATCACCGTCGGCCTCGAGGTTAATGACTTCAAGTACAACCAGCGACGCATCGCCGAAGTCAAGTACTTGGGTGAGCTTTATATGTACCGCATCGTCGACTCAGCTTTGATCTTCGATACGCTGTACAAGGTCCTCAACTATGGCCACAAGAATGGGTATGCTCAGCCTGGCGATGTGTGTCCAATCGATCTCCCAGACGATTACTTCCGCATAAGACTGGCTTGCGCATTGCTTGAGACGTGCGGACATTGCTTCGAGAAGGGTGCCGCAAAAAAGAAGCTGGACTTCTATCTTTCCTTCCTTCAGTATTACGTCAATGTCAAGGATCCTCTACCAATGGATATCGAATTTGTGGTTCAAGACACCTTCAATCTACTTCGACCCCAGTGGAAGCTCGTCTTGGGCGACCTTCCTGAAGCCAGCCGGGTCTTCTCTGAGGCCTGCAAATTACATTACCAAACAACTGCATCGAATCAGGCACCAGAACCGGAAGAAGCAGAAGAGTTGGAGGCCGAAGGCAATCTTTCTGGCGATGATCGCGCGGATGGCGAGGAGGATCCTGCCGAGGGCGAGGATGCCAACGCCAAGTCCGACAGCGATGATGCCAAAGTGCAAGGTGATGACGACAACGAAGTACGAGCTAATGATTCTGACGAAGAAGAGCACATTGTGGTGACTCGACCAGAAGACCAGAGAGATCCAGAAGCGGACGCCGATTTCGACCGCGAGCTTGCCAAGCTTATGGCAGAGAGCGTTGACTCGCGCAAGTTCGAGCGCAAGACGATGTTCGATGTTCCGCTTCCAATGCGCCGCAGTGTTCGAGACGCCACTACTACTGCTGCTGAAGACAGCGGTGGTGAGGGGTCAGCACCTGCACCGGCGAATGGAGCGGGCACAATGAAGTTTGCACTTCTCAGCAAGAAAGGCAATCGCCAGCAGGTATGTAACGAACGGCTTATTCTCCCATTCTTCAAGCACGCTAACAGGATTGTCAGACACGATCGATCGACTTGCCCTCCGACTCCTCCTTCGCCGTTGCGATGCGCACCCAGCAGCAAAATGAACGTGCCGAACAGCAGCGAATCAAGAATCTCGTACTCAATTACGATCTCACAGATGACCAGACAGATGGTGATTCACCCAGCTTTCATTACGTCAATGCTTCAAACAACAACGTTCGACTTGTCGGTACAGGCTTGCTCAATCAGCGTGGCCTGGTACTGCCTCGCAACGCTCGGTCGAAGAGTGGCGAGGCAAGTGACAAGGAGAACGGCCCCTGCTTAGACACTGCTTCAACTACTCGACGCGACTCATTGACTGACGAGACAGGCGGTTTCGAATCTCTTCACGGCGCACCACGATACGACAAAGCAGGAAACACTCGCAGCAGACAGCGCGCGAGAAAGCTACAGTTGGGGGACATTGACTGGTATGGCAACCGTTCTACTTCTACTGCAAAACAATCCCAAGAACGCGATGAGAGTCAGCAGAGTCTCGACCAGTATGTTGTCGACAAGAAGTCGGCAAATGGTCGCGACTCTGGCTCCCGGCGTCAGAGGGCGAGAAGAACCAAAGGCTAACAGGCGACATTATCGCCACTGCAGGACGTAACGCCTTGGCCTAGGACAGAGAAGCTGTCCTTTACCACAATATACCACACATGATGCTTGAGTCATCATACCTTTTTGCCAATGAAAGCATAGCATACAATGCTGATCTGCACTGGCTACTTGCCGATCTACTGCCCTCAACCAACTCGCCGCCCACGACAACGCCAATACCCACGCCGACCTCGATCACGAAGATGAGCAAGAAGGCAAAGCTTGCTGCAAGCTGTGGAGACAGCAAAGATGACGACCGCGAATGGCGTTACGGAAGCAAAGCTCCACAAGAGAAGCAGAGAAGGGCCGGACAGCGAGGCGAAGTGGCGGCGAGAAGTCCCAAGGCAGAAATTCGAGAAGCATGAATTGCGCGAGCACTCTCATTTCAGAGCAGAGCCGAGGATGTTTTCAAGAATGCTTTATCAGGAGAGAATGATCGGAGGAGAACACATGCTGACTACAGTCACTCATTTGAGGTCTTTCCTAGAGTTACAAGTCTGATATACCGAGAATAAACACCAAATCTGGTGGACCACCAATGTTCTCTCAGGTCTCTCATGCTTTTCAGTGATACACAATCTGTTCGACAGGCATTCCAGCATTTACCAATTCCCACCCTCAGTCATAAATCGCGATAATCATTCAGGTCATTACGGAGTTAGGTCATCAAGTATGCATCTACCAACCCTCGCTTCCTCTCTCTACTGAGCGGTCGCCTTCTCGCTTGTCGAAAAATATCCCTGCGGACTAACCGGACTGCCAGCTAACGTCTGCTCCATCACCCCACGTTTGTAATCGTGCCGACTATAGCTGTTCTGAGCCCTCTGAAGTGCAGGTCTACTGGCTTCATCGGCGGTACCAGAAGCAGCTACGGCATCTTGGTAGTTGCTGGTCGTCTTACGTTGCAGGGTTGGCTTGTCGGGCTTGTCGTCGTGATCGTGGCTGCCCGAGGTTGGGGCTTCGGTGGGTTTGGAGCCGGATATGAGGGTGCGGGTGGCCTGGAAATACATGATTAGATGGGGATGAGGGGGGAGGGGAGGTGCGGGCTCACCATTGTAGAGGGCTTTTGGTAGGAGTAGGGGTGGGAGGTGGAGCTTGGGGTAGCTGTGGATGCCATGAGCGCTGTTGAATATTTGTAGACGTTTGTTGTTGTGAGGATTGAGGGGGGCGCTCTGGCTGATGCTGGGGAGTGTGAGGTTGTCGTTGCTGAGTCTGTTATGGTATTGCTGATGTGGTGTCTCTGTGGTATCTGTTGAAAGCTACCAGAGAGGATGGACTGGGAGGGGTAAGGTGGTGAAGTGGAGGAGTAGAGAACTGTCGATGTATATCATCAAGAACGTTGAGTGTGGTACTTGCCTTGACCTACAGCTCTGGTGATGGAGGGCGTAGATCCCCTGCCATACCAGCATGAGAAATGGTGGTATCCTGCCTGCTTTGACGTGCTGTGCTGTGAGAGTCTGGACTTCGATTTCCCCACCAGTTCTTGCTCTCACATGGAAGTTACCCCTCTGTGACTACCACAGCCAGCTCCTCTCGGCGAGATCGGCTTGTCGATGTTCATGATGATCGCATTGCCAGACTTGTCATCTCAACGCTCGCCTCTTGAGTTCTTTAATCTGTACCACAAGGTCGGTTCCGGCCAAGGCACATTGCGCAATGCCGTGATGGCGAGAGGGCGGCTGCAGGTTCGCGTCAGATAAGACGAATCACCAGAATTGGCAGTCGCAAGCCGAGACATTCGAAAACTCCGATGCAGTCTACGGTATCACGATGTCTGGAGGTGGATGTGCGGTTGCCAGAGAAGTAAGTGTTGTGTTTGGTTCTGCAACGGTTGGCTGGCGTGGTGGTCAGTCGCCTTGCCTGGGCATCGTCATACAAAGCGCCATCGATGAGAAAATTCCAGCAATACGATCCTTAGACACGCAGTAGAATATTTGAGGTAGAGCAATATGGTTGAGAAAAGTCTCTTGAAACGGCACCAGCGAAACCAACCCACCACCGTCTTTCACGTTTCCTCATCCTCCCTCACCACCGCATCCTGCCATCAGCGCTGAGCCACAGCCTCTCCCATACACTGCGCCCGCAAGCAATCTCTCGTCAGCACTGTTGTTACGAGTCGTCTGCTCCACCATGTCACGCAAGCGCGAGAAGTATCACTGGGCGCGGTGTGGCCATCTCCTGAACAATTTCGCACGCTTATGCACTCCACTCAAAGCAATAGGCACGAGCGCATAAACACCAAGCCTCACGCGAGCAAAAGCCCGTTCATCTTCGCCTGTGTTGGTAAGACCGGCCACTGTAACGAGCCGTTTTGCACTTTCCCGCTAGCGAGTACTGTACCACGCTTAGGTGAAGCTGCTGGTTGATGCTCCATCCTCGTGCATTATTTGGCACTCGCACCTCACATGTCGGGACTTGTCGATATAGAGGCTATTGCCAGTCTTGGAGCCAAGCTGTCTACTCCAAGCAGTTCGCTTTGGACGCTAATCGCAAGACGACTCGAGATTTCTAGCAATTACATCACGCACAGCAACAATAGAAACCACGAATTCGTTCTCGACCATAGAGCACGCGCTTTCAACATCCATTGGAACTACATTTTGCAGACAGCTACTAGGCAGTAGCTAGACAGCACACTTCGCATCCCAATTAGCTGTTGCCCTCAATGCTGGACACTATGCTCTTTCCTCCTTCGCCCGCTCTGAGCGAGTGCGACTCGCTGGATGGCATTGACGATTTGGATGCCTTCCTCGCCTCTAAGGGCAAGCTCTCACACTTTCCAACTCCTCCGCCTCAGAAGAAGGATACCATAATCATCAACACAGCGGAGCTTTCAGATTCATCCAGCGAGCATAGCTTCGACAGCAACATGGAGGTCTATACTTACCACTACTATGCGGCCATGAATTACAGACAAGAAGCCACAATGGGCAGACTCTTCAGTCGCACGGACGACTTGAAGCTCTCCAAGCTTTGGGAATCTCTGGACGAGGTGCAGCTGCCGTTAGAGATTCTTGAGCTGACGATGAGTATTTTGCTTCGTCTCCGACATCGTAAGTCACCTGCAATGTTCTTGTAGGAGCTGTTCCAATGCTTGAAAGGCACTGACAATATGATCAGGAGACGAGAATGGTCTGCTGTCGCCAGATCACTACAGAATTGACTGGTACCTCATCGTTACCGCTGCTCTGATGCTTGCTTCGGACTACCTCGACGATATTCCACGCAAAATTACCTGGTGGCGCGACTGGCTCTGTCACGAGGGAGCGGATCTTCTCCCGCTGATTGAGGCGAAGACCATGCTGCTGAAATCCATCGACTGGGCTCTACACTCCTGCGCCTCGCCCCACGCCATGGCAGCCGCACGCAGGAGGCTCCCCGGTGGGCGCTCTTCAGAGTCTTCAGAGGGAGAACCTGATTCGAATTCGGACATGTCCGCCAATTCTCACGATCATGAAGGCACCTCGGCACATCGTAGAACGGATTCCGCGGTGGGCAACCTGACATCGCAATTTGAGGAAATCAAAATTGAATAAGAGGACAGGGAGCTGTCGTCAAGGCTGGATTTGGCACACTTCAATCGCTGTCCGCCTCCTTACTGGAGCTGGGTTGAGGTCCAAGGGTTCATTTGTCGATAACTGCACATTGCATGGGGCGAAGGTGTTTTCAGGGAAGAGAGACGACGACGGATGCTTTCATGATACCCATTTATGCACAGCATGAGCTGGCATTCACTATGGCATTCGTATCAGCCATCTGTACATAGCCAACAATCGCATTATCAACACGAGTCATCTCATCTCACTAGATTGCCCTACACACAGCCCACACAATCCCCATCAACATTATTAAACCACTTCCTCTCACTCAACCCCTCAGCCACCATCGTTCCATTCATACGATCCGGCTCCAATTCAAACACAACCACATGATTCACTCCACCACCTTCTTTCAAAACCGTGCCCGGTAAATACAAAGATTGCTGAGGTCCCACAATCCAATACCTTCCAAGATTAAACCCATTGATGAAAACCTGTCCTTTGATTCCTGAGGGTATGGAAAGATACGTATCCAGAGCAGGACCCTGCAGTGAAGTCGGATTGGTGAAAGTCCCATGATAGAACTGCGGTTCCGAAGGGGAAACCATATTGAGGTCTGGAGACGAAGTCGATGGCAGGGATTTGAGTGGTATCGTATAACTCTTCCATCCGACTAGCAAGTCATCGCCGATAGTTACATTCCCAACTATCCCCTTATTCGGCTGCCGCAATCGATCTTCGTAGGGATTTCCGCGGGAATAGTAATCTACTCGTCCGAGATTTTCCACGAGGAGTGAGAGTTCGTCGCCGGGGTTGAGGTCGACGGATATGTTGAGTGGATGTTGGTATTGAGAATCTATGATCCCGATGCGAGTCTTGTTGATGTAGACGAGGACTCTGTCGCGTGCGCGGTCGCCTGGTGAGATGATGCCGGAGTAAGAGGATGTGGAGGTATGGGTGTAGAGAATGAATCCGTAGCCTTGACCGAGGGCTTCCATGGGCACTGGACAATCGGAAATGTGAGGGGTAGAGGAGAGGGAGTTGAAGAGGGATGTATAAGGTTTTAGAGGGAAGGGAGGGATAGACATTAGAGGGATATTGGGAGGTGGTTCCGGGATGGAGTCTTTGGGGAGGTATTTCAAAATTGCTTCGCGCATTGTGTCGTAGAGTTTCGTTGTGCGACCTGCTTCGTCGATGGGAGCAGAGTAGTCGTAACTTGAAGTGAAGACTGTTGTGCGGTTTTGCCAGAGGGCGCCGTTCTGGAAACCGAAATTTGTGCCGCCGTGGACCATGTAGAAACTTATTGAAGCTGAGGCATTTCCGAGGACGAAGTCGATGTCCTTTACGAATTGTGTTACAGCGTCGGGATCTCGTTCTGTGGAGTTGTGGGTGTTGTAGGTGCCCCATTGATCTGGTGCGTAGGTGTAGTATTCGCCGTCGAGCTGTGGGCCTAGCATGCTTTTGTCGGTGATGTACATGTCTCGAGCTTTGAATCCGGAAACAGGGTCGCCGTCGGTCTCAGCGAGAGCGCCTGGTATGGAGCCGCCTTCGAGTGTCCAGTCTACGCTGCCATCGTTGGTGTAAAGTGGTACTTCGAATAGTCCTTTGAGGATGTCGCGGAGAGCACCAATGTATTGGTGATTGTTTCCGAAAGAGCCATATTCGTTTTCTACTTGGACCATGAGTATGTTGCCTCCCTTAGTGACCTGTAACGGAGCCAGCTGTTCCGCGAGCTTCGTGAGATAGATCTTGGAGAGGTTAAGGTAAGGCTCGTTATAGTCTCGAACCACGAGCCCAGGGACTTGCGTCAACCAGTATGGAAAGCCTCCGAAATCGTGTTCTCCACAAATGTATGGACCAGGGCGTAAGATTACGTTCAAGCCTTCTTCTTGCGCCGTTTTGATATATGTTGCAATGTCGTTCTGAGGCTCATGGAAAGTCCATTTCCCAGGTTCTGGCTCCAGTTGATCCCACATGATGTACGGAAAGATTGTGTTCAACCCCATTGCACGTGCGTTCTTTAATCGATCCCTCCAGTACTGGTAAGGTATGCGCGCCGGATCCATTTGACCTCCGACAATCTGGTATGCTTCGCCATGGAGTAGGAAATGAGTTGCATTGTATGTGAAAGCAGGAGCCTCAGCAGATTCTGTGGAGGAAGGCGAAGGTGCCGCCCATGTAATACATGGCAAGAATGCCATGCACCGTAGTATCAGGCGAAGCATCTTTGGCACTTTCTGTGGATGAGCTTGAGTTGGAGCTTAGCTATTGTGCTTCATTATTTCTGCTTTTGACGGTAAAGCGATCTTGACTGCGATGGAGCAGTCGCGTCGCAACAGTAGCATTCATATTTGCATAGCGTTGATAACGTCTCGAGCGTTGCATATCGAGGTCTCAGTGATCGTCAATACGATGCGACTTGCAGGGCCTGGGAGATTCTCCGGCGGGGTGTTGCTTCAGGCGCGGATCCTTGCCCGTGATGCTAAATATCAACTTGCTGCTTTGGGTGTAACATGACGACACAGTAAAGGACAAGAGGCAATGAGACCAAACTTGCCTGTATTCGCAGTTTGCTACGCACCTGTCGCTGTCTGCGACTTGTGGTCGAATTCTTCGCGTTTCCAACTCGTATTGCACATTTGTGTTGGCATTTAAAGTTTGTGTCCTGGGAATGAGGCTCAACCCAAGAGGTAAGAACTCGGGCAAGCCAATTTATCAGGATTCGATCTTGCAAGCCCCGGTAGACGTCGCTTCTTATGGAGAGTGAGAAAGAACGCATATGCTTGATGGGATGCTTTTTACCTTTGAGACCTGGAGAAGCGTGAGAAGCGATGAAGCCATAATGGATGATCCTTTCAGTGCGACGCTGCTGGCATCTGCTAACTCCAGGCGCCTCGCTCGAAACACAATGCTCAATGTCGCCGGTCCTCGTGCTGTTTAAAGTCATCCGAGAGAGCTCTGCATTATCGCAGCCATCTCAATACAAAATAGACGAACACAATGAAGACGACCACACCACCCCAAAAGATGAACTTATCCTGCTTGGCTCTGCGCTCGACCATACGGATGGTGTCACCTGAGATGCCGAGAGTGGTGCCGACGCTGTACAGCTTTCGCTGAGTATTCTTCAGCATCTCACGCTGGTCGCCTAAATTGCTCAGGACATCACGTCCACGTTCGAGGTACTCGTCCAGCACCTGGTTGGAGGAGCTGAAGAAGTTGTTCTCGCGAAGCGCGTGGCCTTCCCTTTGCTGGTCTGCACCGAGACCGTAAGGCGACTGGTAAGAGCTATAGCTGTTACCTTGCTGGCCGGGTACGAAGTTGGGGTTGTTCGTCCTGAACAGAGGATTCACATTCTCTCCTCGACCAGCACCCGACGCTATGCTCGCGTCTGCGTATGGTATCTCGGGAGTCGCTGCAGCATGCGGTCTCCTTCCGAAAAGCTCGCTGCGATTTTCAGCAAGCTGTTGGTGTTCACGCTCGTGCTTTAGTTCCGCGAATCGAGATCTAAAATCCAGCAACTCGGAGCGAAAATTCGAGATGCGCTCTTTGCCTTTCTCGGCCTTTTCAGGCACAAGCTCGTCGTTGACTGTACGTTGGTAGTCATCTAGTGTTCTCGAGAAAGAGGTCAGGGAAGTGGTGATCTGGCCCTGAATAGCCACGGGATTCTGTGCGCTGTTATTGGCAAGAGCTTCGAGGTCGGCACGAATGGCTTTGCTCTGGCGGAGAGCCGAATTGTATAGCGCACTCTGTGTGGAATTAGTGAGAGTCACAGCCTATTGTATATGTGAACCATACCATCGTGGCGTTTGTGGAAGGTGCTGGTGTATTTGGCGACACATGGTCTCTACAGAAGGAACAGTAGAAATTAGAGTTGAACTTTTGCTGTCCGGGGCGCAACGTGTCGACACGCGCTTCCCGCAACGCCAACGCCAAGCAATTCTGCAGATCGAAAGTAAGTACGTCATTTCAAGAACAAGTTCGTTAATGTTCCTGAATGTCAGACCAGAGACCGAATGTCCGTGACGCTATATACATCCATGAACGAACCACTCCTCTGCTAAGACACTGTCAAGTACATCTCCACTATGGACTTGCTTCGCCAAATAGTAGCTGGCCCTCGAGCAAGACATCCTGAGGCAGGTCTCGACCTGTGCTATGTTACAGACAACATTATTGCTACCTCCGGTCCCAGTGGCACATATCCTCAAGTCGCCTACCGAAATCCATTAAAGGACCTAGTCAAGTTTCTCGACTCGAAACATGGGGATCAATGGGCCATCTGGGAGTTCCGTGCGGAAGGCACAGGATATCCTGATGACGAAGTCTACAACAGAATACGGCATTACCCATGGCCCGATCACCATCCCCCGCCTTTCGCCCTCGTCCCGTTAATCATGGGCAGTATGCGTCAATGGTTGAAAGACGAGACTGCAAAAGGAAGAGTAGCAGTCGTACATTGCAAAGCAGGAAAGGGACGGAGTGGCACAATAAGTTGTAGCTACCTCATCAGCGAGGAGAATTGGACGCCCAAAGACGCCATGCAGCGCTTTACCGATCGCCGAATGCGACCAAACTTCGGAAACGGTATCACCATTCCAAGTCAACTGCGATGGATCACATATGTCGATCGCTGGACAAAGCATGGAAAGCAATACGTCGAGAGACCCGTTGAGATTGTCGAGGTCCACGCATGGGGCTTGCGAGATGGTGTCAAGATTGCTCTTGAAGGGTATGTGGACGAGGGCAAAGTGATTAAGACATTCCACACCTTCAAGAAGGAAGAGCGAAAAGTCGTTAGGGGCGAAATTCGCAAAGATACAGGTTTTGCCGATGTTGCGATGGAGATGATGGGCAAGAAGAAGACAGAACAGGCTGCCGATGCTGGGAAGCAAATCAAGGAAGCTGAGAAGGCAGAAGAAAAAGTAGTGGAGAGACAACCATCACATGATGATAGGGATGGAGGCGATGTTGTTTTCACACCATCGAGCAGAGTTGTGCTCCCATCTTCAGACGTCAATGTCGACTTCGAACGACGCAACAAGAGCAAGTATGGCGGTTTCACAATGGTCACTTCCGTGGCCCACGTCTGGTTCAACACCTTTTTCGAAGGCAACGGCCCGGAGCAGAAGGGCGTTCCGGACGACAGTGGAGTCTTCAGCATTGATTTCGACGCCATGGACGGCATCAAAGGCAGCTCTCGCAAAGGTACGAAGTGCTTCGACAGATTACAGGTCGTCTGGAGAGCCATCGAAAAAGCGCCCAGTGTCAAGGTTGATGAGCCATCTGAAAGCACCGAGCACATTCCCCAAGCGCGACCAGCCGACTGGAAGCAAGACGAGAAGTCTGAAGACTTTGAGAGAAAGCTCGGTTTCCGACAAGCAACCTCGGATTCGGCGGATGTCTCCCGCGCTAGCAGCGTGCGAACGGAACGAAACAGTGACAAGGAAGATGTCAAAGACGAGTTGGACACAGTACAGAGTACCGGACCTGACGGAAAGCAGCTCACCGAAGGCTTCAATCACGATCGACCTCCGACTGGAACAAAGCTGGGCAAATTGATCCCCAGTAAATCTTCACCGACAAAAGATGCCAGTAAAGAGGACTTGGCATCACAAAAAGATGGGACTTCGGAGGCACCTTCCTCATCTACGACGCTGGCGAGCACGGAAGTGAACTCCTCTCAGGCGGACCTTGATGCCACCAAGCATCATGACCACACGATGGGTCACATCAAGTTGAGCAAGAACACGACTACCAGTTCATAGTATGACAGGATGTCGCGTCGCTCAATCATATCTAGCGAGGCGTTCGGGCATGATCGGGTGGCGTACTGGTGAGAAAGACGAACAGCACAGCACTCACAGGCGATAGATTGTCAGGAAGTAGATACCCCATTATACATTATTCATGGCTGGCCAGAGGTCTATCTCTATTCTTGCGCAATACCTTCCATCTCCCTCCCACATCTTCAAAAATTTCTCTACGTCTATATGACACTTCACAACAGCCTACACGTCCTCTTTAGTCATACATTCCATCTCCCTCCTAACATCCTCACAAACCTCTTCAACAAATTCCTCCTCATCATCAACACCCAACATTCCCGGCCACCAAGTCACACTCAACATCAACGCCGCATCTTTCGCACTTGCGACATTTACACTAAACGGTGGTCCAGTCCCGTTCGCAGATTGAGAGAAAATCATATCCTCTATCCGACAACCTCCCTCGTCTCCTTCGAAGACTCCTAAATTACTTATCTCAAAACTCACATCCGCAGGGAGTTTCGAATTCCTGATCGTCCATTCTCGAAAATTTGATAAATATTTTAGAAGGCCTACGGTGTGGTCTTTTGTTGTTGAGGACGCGGCAGCTAGCTTTTCAGTCAACAGGCGAGCCGAGTGCCATTCAGCTTCTGAGAGACCAACGGTGTGTGGAGAGATTTTGATGGTTTCGGTGATTGCGGAGACGTAGTTTCCCATCTCGTTCTCGCCTTGTCCGATAGCGCGACGGAGATCGATTGCTGTTTGGGCTAGGAAGGTTGTGTGGTTTTGACTACGTTTTGAGAGGGCTCGACTCAAGGCTCGAGCGAAGAGGTGGTTGAGTAAGGCTGTGAGGCGGGTTGAGTGGTTCTTGCATGCGGATAAGGTCTTCTTGAGGATCGAGGCCGGGACTGAGGTCAGGTGTACGGATGTTGGAGGGAAGGTGGAATCTGAGGAGAGAGGTGGTCGTTTTGAAGCTCCGAGCCATGCGCTGACTGGTATTTCTGAGTTCAACCCGAGAAGTTTGGAGATTGATGAGGGAAAGTATTCTTTTATTACGGGACCCAGGAGGAAGGACCAGGATATGCTGAGGTGAGAGTCCATTGGTGGAAGGGGCTTGAGTTCGTGAGGAACTTCGTATATGCTGCTGGCTTGTACGAGTTCCAGCTTTGGGTTCTTAAGAGAGCGTAGGAACGTTTTGTGAAACGCATATCCAGACATGCCATCCATGAGGTTATGCGAGCAGGCGAATGCGACATGAAACTTGGTCCGAGGATCGCTGCCAGTTTTGGCGCTGGCGACTACTAGCCGCCATTGAGGTTGAAGACGAGTGACGGCCTCTGGCTCGTTATGCAACTTTGAGAAAATGCGTTCCTGACCAGACAAGGTTGCATCTGCTTCCAGAAAGTCGAGATGATGATCAATGTCCATCGTGTCAACTCGTCTGAGCTTCGGCTGCTCAGTATCGGCATCTTGTATCACAACGCTAAGTACTGGATGCTCCGAGATGCAAGCACTAATAGCTTTGATGATTTCTTGTCTAGATGGTGGTTCTGAGCTGGTAAAGGTGCACATCGTGACGATATTGTTGTATAAGTTGAGGTCCTCTCGGATGATACAGCGTTTCTCATTCAGTCCAGCTGCACGTAGTGTTCTCGTTTGCTGTGCCATAATGTTTTTGGAGCTCTTAATGAACGCGTGTTCGCAGGATTGGACGCGCTCACGGCGGAATGATTTGTAGGCAGCGCGCATAGATGCAGAAGTTGTGAGCTTGAGACGTCTGCGAATGCATTTCTATCAATCCTGTTGCCTAAGATCCTCCTGTGTTCGCGACCTATGGAAGTGAGGATGTGAAGTGGAGTCAGAAGTCTGCTCGGAAATTGAGTTTCACAAGACCCACTTTCACGAAACTGACACGAGCTTGCTCTTTCTTCCAGATTTCCATCTGACAAGTTTATCGACATCATCTATTTCTCAAGATAATATCCTACTTTGCCTTCGTTCGCTTCAAGCTCTGTTAGTCCGTTACCCATAAATCCAAAGCGATTATGCTTGTCAAGGTAAGCAATATCAAAATCCTCGCTCCGGAACGCATCCAGCATCTGACGATAGTGTAGAACACTTCCACCATACATCGCGGAGATTTTGCCGTCTGTTGTGCCTTGCTTGTACCATGATCTACAACCAGCAGACCAGACCATTTTTTCCATGAACTTCTGGGTATAGTCATTGTACTCTCGAAGTACGTCGGGCTTGACCACGACGGATTTGATCCCTTGCCCAGCAATCTTTGAGCACCATTTCAGAACGTATTCGGCCACGCTATCGAGCATCGCAAAGATACTGCCATGGCCGACTGGACTGTTTGGACCAGTAAACTACGAAGTCTGGTTAGCGTGATGTGCAATGCTGCAGAAATGGACGTACCGAGAAATAATTAGGCATATCTGGAGCATGTATCCCCAGATATGCTTCTGCGTCTTCCTTCCAAAGGTCTTGCAGCGTCAAATCATTTCGCCCTGTAAGTGTGAAAGGAGGCTTGTAACTAACGTCGAATCCAGTCGCGCAGACAATTACGTCGAATGGTGTGGTCTCTGGTTCAACATCTGCAGGAGGCTGAGAAACAATGCCCTTCTCGTTGATGCCAACGATAGACTCGAAGCGGACCTTAACGTTCTCGGCCTGAAGTGCATCAAGATAATTCTCTCCAGGAGTGATCCTCCGGCACCCGACAGGCCAGTCTGGCACCAGTCTCCTGGCGAGCTCGGTATCTCCTCCAAGCTTCTCCCTCATGATTTTACCAAAGGTCTCTTTCACCCATTTCGCATGGCCGCCGTCCTTGTAGAACATCAAGAATGATGCATTCAGCGCATGCTCAAGGCTCTGTCTCATCTCTTTGAGCTCCTCCGGCTTCGCCCGCCATCGCTGCTTCTGCTCTTCCGAGTACGAAAAGTTCTTGCCTTCCGGTGTGAACTCAGCGAGGAAGTTGGGTATTATCCACGTCGGCGTACGAATATAAGTGTCAATGCTCTTCGCCGCTGGTTGCATCTGTGGCAGGATCTGAATAGCCGAGGACCCGTTTCCGATCAGCCCGACTGTTTTTCCTGCCCAGTCGATGTCTTGCCAGCGAGCGCTGTGGACGATTTCGCCTTGAAAATTGTCCAAACCGGGAATATCTGGCCACTTCCAGCGATTCAAGAAACCTGCTCCATTTACGAGCACATCCGCTTCATCATGAATGACCTGGCCATTCTGCTCAATATCGACTTCCCACTTGCCCTTCTCATCTGACCAGCGCGCCGATATTACTCTGGAGTTCAGCTGCACATAATCTCGCAGACCAAAGTCCTTCGCCGTCTTTTGAATATATGCTTGGATTTCTGGACCTGAAACATAAAAGGATGACCAGTCTGGATTTGGCGCGAAAGGGAAGCAGTAGACATGCGCAGGTATATCACAGGCGACACCTGGATAGACGTTCTCGTACTACTCTGCGAGTCAGCAGAAGCTTAATCTCGCCGGAACCCCGTGTTACTTGCCCATGTTCCTCCTATCTCTGGATTCTTCTCGTAGATCGCAAAATCCAAGAATCCGTAGTCCCCGCCGTACTTGTGCTTGTACGCGAGAGTCAAGTTCGAGAACCCTGCACCAATGCCAATCATGCGGATCTTTCGACGTGTAAAACCCGGCTGGTCAGCGATTTGGATTTCAATGGGTGCCATGATAGTTGGTGGTGCGGAGTGGTCAGCGCAGGAATTTGTCCGGGCGGCCAGCTCTTTTATCGCGTCTTCTCACGTACGACAACGGGTCGAATACGAGACATGGCCCAATTGGGCCATTAGAAATACGGCAACAGCTTCAGCTTATGCCTCTCGATCGATGCTCTCCCATACCAAGATGGCTGTTCCAGATAGGCTTTTATACTATCTTCGAAATGCGCCGAGGATCAAATGCGGCACTGCTAAACAACGCGTGCACGCGTGCAGAGCCTCACGCGTATACAGCTTCGATACGTTCGTGACACGGCCTCACGAGACATGGCAAGCATCTTATACTCCAGTGGTTCGAGCAACAATGATGGACTCGATCAATCATTACAATGCTATCTACGGGACTGGTTCCCTTCTGAAATCTTCCTCGATCAAACTTCGAACCGCCTCAACCAGGGATATGGGTACCGTGAAATCCAAGCCCTACCGCGGCACCCACATCTGCTCTGCCTACCTCCTTCAAAGTCTCAGCATCTAAGCAGAGGAGGTAGCTAGTTCCTCGCTCGCCATCCAGGACGCAACTCAATACCCAACCGCCATCTTCCCGATCGCCACGAGCAGGATCTGCAACAAAGATCGGCTCGCCTGGTGTGTGCTTGTCACGACACCAGCTCGTGCTCTGCTCGGTCGCTATGTCAAGCTTCTGGATTGAATCGTAAAAGCTCGACTTGCCATTATCGCGCATGCTATACACAAAGCGATGTGACTTGCACTTATACGCCGGATTTATCGTCGGCAGGTCGCCGTTGTATGGCAAATACAACTCTCTTGCCGCTTCGACTGGCTTGTCTGTGGCGATGTCCCAAGTTCCTGGACTGTTGATGTCTTGAAGCCGGTAACGAGCCATATGTGACTCCTTGACTCCTGCTTTGCCGGCGGCAGAAGCATTCGAGACGAGGTTCTCATAGTAGATGCCGTGCAACATTTCTAGCGATGCATATTCTGCCACGTCGCAGAGTATGTCGACTTTACCATCCTTGGTCTCTTCGAAGGCGTTGACAGTATGGAATGCGAACATCGCAGGACTCGTAAACCTTTTCACAAGTCCTCTATCGCCTTTCCGGTCGACTACCAGCCATTGTACTGGCACGCTCTCATCGAATGGCACGATTGCGTCCAAGAAATTTCTCTCCCACAAGACTTTCAGACCGCCTCCGCCAAAGTGTGAGTTCCAGACGCACAATATAACAAAATTTTCCGTCAAGAAGAACGCATGAATGTAAGCGGCCTGAATGTCAGGCGCGCTGAATGCCGCCAGAACATTTGTTTCTCCGGTCTTCGCGCTTGTTCTGAACACTCGATATGTGGCGAACCGACCAAATTGCAAGTTGAAGTTGAAGCAGTCTCCGGTCACAGGATCGAATTGGGCGTGAGCGCAGGACAGCGGACCTTTCAGCTCTGGATTCAGTCTGGTTTGATCCGTCACTCCGACCGGCTCTAAAGTCTCGCGGTCGATACGCTTGAGCTGGAAATTGTCTGTTCTTGTTTCAAGAAGTCCATTGTTGCCATGCACTGGAAGATGTACAGTCACACCAGCATTGACATCTGCTGCTGTCGGCTCAGAAGCATTTGCCGAGAAGAAGATGGCTTTCAGCTTGCCGAAGAAGCCTTCGCAAGGGTCTCGTTTCTGTGCGAATGTGATCTTGTCGGTGCGACCGCTTTTGCGAACTCTCTCAAGGAATCGATCGCATTGTCGTCTCGAATTGTATACCACTTTACAGCTCCCGTCGGGTTGTGGTATCAATTGGAAGCGATAGACCTGCGTGAATCCATCGAACCAGTGCGAAAAGCTGAAGTTGCCATGTTTGTATGATGATGGACCTGTGCGGTAGAGAGTACCGGCTAATGCTGCTGGTAGTCGACCAGTCACTGGAAGCTCGATCGGCTCTCGTTGCTCAGTCTCAACTTGGAACTGCCATCACAGGATCGCAGTCAGTACAAGCACCGCCTGTCTTGGAACGGCGGACATACTCCTGAGGCATTCGGCCAGCCGTGCAGATGCTCTTGACTTTCGGACATCTTTGGTCCGTATGTTTCGCTGCTTAGATCCAGACCTGTTCTATTCGGCAAAACCGGCTTCTACAACACAACGAAATCAAAGAGCTTACAAATTTGTCGCGCACTATCAAGACTTCGGTCGTTAGATGTACCTAACCATCTTCGGCCGTACGCATTCAAGACGGACAGTAGCATCAACCGCCTCAGCTAAGACATCACACAACCTCCTGCCTGGCGTATATGAAAGTCCCCGAGGTACTCACATCGGTACACGCAATCACAATCCGGAAAGATATCATTGGTGATAGTGCAGCACCTCAGAGCCATCACGCAGAAGTGAATCTAGCGCTGAAGGGTCTCTCAAGCTAATATTTCGGCGCAGATCATCCTTGCCGTCACCCTGGTCCCTGATCGCCAGCATTTCTCCGGGAATCGGACCAACCTCCACATACCACGTTCTGGTCTAAAGGCTTATCGCTGCTTGGAATTTATGGTGACACCACTTTGGTGCTCGTGACGAATACGTTCAACCCTGATGGACCACCCGCTTGGGTCCTGATCTCGGCGTGTTTGAACGCCGGGGGCCTAAAATGTACCGTTGGTGTGAAGGTATGGGCATTTGACTGAGCTCAACGTGCTAGTGATTCGTGTGAGACAGGATGAGGGCCGTCAGGGACTCAGCTGGCGTTCGGCAGACGGGCCTGTCGAGCGGGTTTACCTAAGCTTGCGAGGACGAGGCGCTGGAAGTTGACCTCTTGGAGACCTATGGAGTCGATCCTCAGGCTCAGCGATCACCCTAGATCGATGAACTTAGAGCGCCTTACATCCTCTGCTTCGGTCGCATGAAGAATTGCTGATGATCAATGCTGATGGTCGAAACGATGGGACTACATGTGTTTAGGATGGACACGTTGGATCCCATTGTTTGGTCGGTTTTTGAAATAGCGCCAACGCCTAATAAGCATGCTGCGCTCGTCATGAGCTCTATTGTAGGTCGAATGACACTAGAATCATTCGTAAAGATGTTCAGGTACAAGCCAATTCCACCAGATACTTGGTCTCCATCCTTCCTCTAGCCTCGCTATCACCGGGCAACTGTCGTGGTTGCTCCATTCACCATGAACTCCTTAGAATGCCTCTTCCTGGCCACGAGAGTAGACCACGAGGGATGCTGAAACCTGGTGGCGTCTCAAAGAGGTTGCTGGACAGTAGGCCAAGAGTGCGAGGCCTTGGCTTTGGTGCTGCTCGCCGGAAAGCATCGTGCTGGGCTGTCATCGTGATCCCGATGATTGCTGTCTGAATCATATAAATGCCGTCTATGATCTCAGAACTGTGACAATGCCTTCTTTGCACATTTCTCGATGCCTGAAGCAATCTTCCTCGAATTTACATCATCTCGTGGCACATCATGTCCTCCAGAGTGGAACACAACCTGTGTCAGAGATTGCTCGCAAGTCTTGCTGAGCTGACGACTTTGGTTGTAACAAATATCTTGTTGGCCGATAACGTGCAAAGTCGGAACATCGATATGGCCGAAGGAACCAATCGTTTTGGCAAGCTCATCAGCTGTTGCTGAGCTGGGTGGGATTAATGCTGCGCAGATAAACACGGCAAATTTGATATTTCCTGCTGACTGTGCGAGGAGTGAAGCTGTCACCGAGGCGCCCTACAGTATGTCAGTCTAGGACGCCCGACTGCAAGATGGACGGAATCATGATACTTGGCTAAAACCCATGATGGCATCATATGGTCCATCTTCCTCAATAACTTCGCGCAGGTACTCGACAGCTTCTCGCATCTGCTCAGGCGTATACCAATCAAAGAAGCAGTAATGTGGTGGCGGATACACTCCTTCGATTCCTGGACCGGGCGCACTGTCGTTGGGCGCCTCGAGGTAATCGAACGTCCATGTTGGAGGCAAAAAAGCTCTGAATGAGCCTGGAGATTATCAGCGTCGATTCACACACTAAAGCCCGAGAGATTCCGTACTCGTTTGACTTTCCATGATTTCAGGACTGGCGCCCTGTCCATGGAGGCAAAGCACACGCATGTTGGCGACGCTGTGGCAGAGTATTGCTCGGAGTGTTGGTGAGAGATCCAGAATCGTTTCGCTGTTCAAAGTTATTGTTTCCCTCTCCGCGTTGCTGAGCTGGATCAGTATTGAAACCACATAACTGATGCTGTGGAGATAGTGTTTCCACCCCTGCGCGTGAACATCGGCTGGCGACTTCGCGACTGTTGCGCTTCAATACGCCACCTAGACTCAAATGCGCCGCGGCGAGATTGCTTAGTATGCTCGATCATGTGTCTACGTGCGAACAACGGTCGGAAGTGCGAGCTGTACTACAATGCTTCGCGCAAAAGGTCGATTACTATATTACTTGAGGCTCCCATGCTCATCATAGATCGGCCTGGACCAAGGAATCAAGAGTCAACACCTCGAACAAACCGCATTTGGAACTCACCTTATTTCAACAGCAGTTCAAAATGAAGATCCTCGTTTGCCATGGCTACGGAATGAGTTCCGAGATCTTGGAGCAGATGATGTCCTCTGTGATTTCGGCCATCGGTCGACATCATGAATGGGTCTTCCTCGATGGTGAAGTCACAGTCAACAGATCAGGTATGGCGGCAATCATGAACTCGTGGGTAGATGCGGATAGTGACTGACGCGCCACAGCAATGGCCGAGTTCATCCCGGGTCGACATCTTTCGTATTGGGATGCTTGGGGTGCCGAGGGTTTGAAGGCGGCTTTCGAGCTTATGGAAGACACAATCGAAGAGAAGGGTCCCTTTGACGGGGTGTATGGATACAGTCAGGGTGGCGCGTTCGTCCTTGGCTACCTACTCCAAAGACTAATCGATCATCCGGAAAAGCCATTGCCATTCAAATTCGTTGCATTCCAGGGCACAGCAGCGGCACTGTCCTCAGATCCAGAGTACAACAGCGCAGAGATCATGAGCGCGTTGGAGAAGCTCAGCGAGAAGGAAAAGAAAGAGCTTCACGATGGCTTCATCTCCCGGCAGGGCCACAAAGATCCTCGCACATTCGATGCCGTGAAGGATGGCCGTATCCAGGGCAGGGACAAGGAGATCTTCGTTGCGCTCATCGACATGGTGCAATCATCGCTTGGCGCACGCAACTTTTTCGGCATTGACGAGAGCGACGGCACGAATGCGATAGACCCAGACAGCTATGGTCTTGCCGACTTCCCGCGTTTCTTCAACCCGGTATACACCAAGCAGCGTATTCCTATCCCGACCGTTCATATTCGAGGCCATTTCGATGATCCTGCTGCGACGCGACTGGCGGAGATTGCTCAGGAGTTGTGCGATCCCAGCAAAGTACAGTTGGTCAAGTACAATGGCGTCCACGAGCTGCCCACGAAAGAGCCAGATGTGACGAATATTGCAAGAGCCATTGAGAAGGCGTATGGAATGGGCCAGTTGCTCTCGGTTGCAGTGTAGATAATTCTCGTACAATAATGTGATGCTCAACATGGAAGACGTCACGTCTCAAAGGGTAATCAAATTCGAGCACTGGCAAGATTCAGGCCAGTGCCAATGCCCCAGCCACGACTCTCCATTCACACTCCCCGAGCAATCTGTGTACTCTCCACCATACATCGACTTCTCCTCCACCGACTTAATGGAGTAGTCGCGTTTAAACTACCACATCTCAATGTCTAACAGCTCATCTGCGCCAATAAACACATATCTGGCACTGCACGCTACGATGTGTGAAGACAAAACGCGCTCAAACACTGAAGGAGCAGCTCTAGTGTTCTCGCTGCTCAAATGATGGCAGAAACGTCACCGATAGTAGCTTCACTCCTTTCTGGTGCTCTGGATGCGTCTCTTGTGTGTGCAGACTTGCGAGTGTCATTGACAAAGTGCAGATACCTGGCCATCTCTTCTAACCCGCAGATACCCCGTAAGCAGGCCGAACCGTATACTCCGGCCTGCCAACCGTCGTCACTGCAAGACGACTCCTCAAGACCCTTTCGGTAATTATTGGAGGTACCTTCTACTCGGAAAGAGCTGAGCTACTGCGACATACGGGTTCTGGAAGAGAAAGGTGGGTAGCGGCAGATCCGCCTCGCAAGAACGCGCCGCGGGCCTTTTGATACACGTGCGGCCCACGCGAGATGAGGACAACCTGCATGGCTGTGGCACCGTAATAGTCCTGGAGTCTGATGCATGAACTACAGATCTGCATTCGAGGGTACAGGTTGTACCTCGTATACAAGGATATGGCACCACGGCGAGTTGCTCTATTCTTGGCATCTTTCATGTGCTGATCTAGTGTATTCTGATCGGCTAGAATGTAGAGACCAGCACATGAGTTTTACCCGAGCGGTGATCTCTAAGCATGACGCTATCTCGCAGTTGACATGGGCTTCTCGCAATGCTGTGTTCGACACAACATTTGCACATCCAAGTGGCTGGCGCAAGATGACCAATTTACAGATATGGCCGGGACTAGTCTCACATACAGCTGGAGTAAGGCTTCTCCGTGATAGAGTCTCCATATCTCAAAGCAATCTCGCCGTGGGCAAGGTCCGGAGATGGCAACAGCTGCACTTTAATACAGCACTCATGCGCAATCCTCAAGCAGCAGCGAGCCCTTCACCTCTCTCCAGCATATACCCTACACGAGCGCAGCCCGCGACCTCTTTGCGTCGCCACTATCGAATCACAGCTCGCCACAATCCAGGGCTGCCTCTGTGCAAATTCTTGTTTTCTTCTCTCCCCTTCAGTCACGACCGACCGTACCCTGCCGTACCTTTAATTTATTCTTAGCTGGCCCTGGGGGTCTACATCACAGACATGGCATGCAATACCGATGACAAGCTCATGGAGCCTATCGCCATTGTGGGCATGGGTATGCGCTTCCCAGGCGAATCACACTCGAGCGATTCCTTCTGGGACCTCCTTTCGAAAGGTCGTGATGGTTGGCGGACGATGCCAAAGCATCGATGTAAGTTCAATCTGACGCAACACTTTGCCTATCGCTGACCACACCCCTTCACAGTCAACCTGGATGGCTACTACCATCCAGATGGAGCGCGCGCGGGCTCTGTACGCTTTACATCTTTGACATTGTGCGAATGCAGCTACTGATGGCTGTTTAGGTCTTTGTCAAAGGATCGCACTTCCTCTCAGGCGAATATGAAAAAAGTGCAAAGCAATTCGATGCTCCCTTCTTCAACATTACCGCGTCAGAAGTGGAAGGAAGCGACCCACAGCACTTACACATGCTGGAGGTCTCATACGAAGCACTCGAAAATGCTGGCATCCCAATGCAGTCAGTCATCGGCTCAGACACAAGTGTCTATGTTGGCTGCTTCACCCGCGACTGGGAGGCCAAGGGTGGCCGAGACCCATACACTGGACCTTTCTATGCAGCGACAGGTAACGGCATGTCGATGCTTGCCAACCGTGTATCTTGGTTTTACGATATGCGCGGTCCGAGTATGACCATCGACACTGCTTGCTCTTCATCCCTGTACGCGGTGCACCTTGCGTGTCAGTCGCTACGCACAGGGGAGGCTAAGATGGCCATTGCTGGAGGCACAAACATCATCTGCGATCCTTGCTATATGCGCGATCTTACTACTATGGGTTTCCTGAGCCCCGACGGACGATGCCATTCATTTGACCATCGTGCAAACGGCTATGGAAGGGGCGATGGTATTGGAGCCGTTGTTCTGAAGACCATCAGCCAGGCACTCAAGGATGGCGATACCATCCGCGCTGTCATTCGGAATACTGGCCTCGGACAAGACGGCAGAACTCCCGGTATTACTATGCCAGCCCCGGAAGCCCAAGCAGACCTTATCAGACTGGTTTACAAGAATGCTGGCCTGACAATGGATCAGACTGCTTACTTTGAGGCTCACGGCACTGGCACCCCAATCGGAGACCCATACGAACTCTCAGCACTAGGTGCAACATTCGGGAAGACTCGAGAATTGACCAATCCGCTCTATGTAGGCAGTGTGAAAGCCAACATTGGCCATCTCGAGGGTGGCGCTGGTATTGCTGGTCTCATCAAAGCGGCGCTCGTGGCCGAACGAGGCGAAATTCCACCACTAGCTGATTTTGAGAAGGTCAACCCTCGACTCAAGCTAGATGAATGGAAGGTTGCTCTACCATTGAAGCTCACTCCTTGGCCAGTATCTGGAGTTCGAAGAGCATCGGTGAATTGCTTTGGCTACGGAGGTGCAAACTCTCACGTCATTGTCGATGACGCCTACCATTTCCTCCAAGAACATGGCTTGAAGGGCCATCATCAGACGATTTTGGGTCCAAACGATATTCCCGAGATCTCCGATGGCTCCGATTCTGGTTTCAGCTCGTCCGGAACATCCACTCCTGGCGACAACACAGACAGAGAGCTGTCGAGACCTTTACTGATGGTTCTGTCTTCCGTCGACCAGGCCGGTTTAGGAAGGAGTGCTGCAGCGTTGACAGACTTCATTGCTCAGCAAGCAGATCGCGAAGCTCAGAGGAAGCAATTAGAGACAGCTTCTCCAGGTGTGGACATGGAGTCTTTCCTGCCAGATCTTGCGTACACACTGTCTCACAGACGATCTACGTTCGACCATCGCACCTTTGTCGTTGCTCGATCGGTCAGTGAATTGCAAAGTCAGCTTGCTGCTCCTCTGTCTAAGCTGCGTCGGAGCGCCAAGAACAGCAATCTGTTTTTCGTTTTCACCGGCCAAGGAGCGCAATGGGCCACTATGGGCAAGTCACTTTTGGCTTTCGACACGTATCGACGTAGCTTGGAGCGTGCCCAAGCACAGCTTAGCCGACTGGGCTGTGCGTGGAATCTGGTCCACGAGCTGTCAGCCCCAAAGGAACAAAGCCGTATCGATCAACCGGAGTTCAGTCAGCCTCTCTGCACAGCGCTCCAAGTTGCTTTGGTAGATCTGCTTGAGGAATGGAACCTGAGACCAAAGTCTGTTGTTGGCCACAGTTCGGGTGAAATTGCTGCATCCTATGCGGCAGGCTTCCTCACCCATGAGCAAGCTGTGAAGGTTGCATACTGCCGTGGTCTCTTCTCAGCAGACGTCAATCGCCGTCTAGGGGACAAGCGTGGTGCTATGATGGCTGTTGGCCTTTCCGAGGCTGATGTCAAACCCTACCTGGAGCAGGTTCCAAAGGAATCCGTAGTTGTCGCCTGTGTCAACTCTCCAAACAGCGTTACTCTCTCTGGAGACGAGACATCGATCAACGTCCTCGAGAAGATTCTCCAAGATGCCTCCGTCTTTGCCAGGAAATTGCGAGTGAAGACTGCATACCATTCTCCACATATGCGCGTCATCGCGGATGACTATCTGGCGGCAATGGACGACATTCAGCAGTCAACAGAGCCACCAAAGGCGACAATGTTCTCCTCGGTCACAGGCGGCACTATTCTGAAGGCGGTCGATGTTGACGCATCTTACTGGGTCAAGAATATGCTGGGATGTGTCAGATTCTCTGACGCGGTCCAGGCATTACTTACCCAGCCTGCTAATCCAAATGCGAAGGGCCGTCGCCGAGCTCCTGTCGTGTACTCTGGAATGGTCGAAGTTGGCCCGGCGGAAGCTCTCAAAGGACCATTGCTTCAAATATTGAATGCAACAGATGGGAGACTGGCCTCTTCCTTACCGTACACGGCGCTCCTGTCGCGCAATGTTGATGGCGGTCAGTCGGCTCTCGCAGCAGCTGGCAAACTTTGGGCTTCCGGACTGCCTATTGATCTCCATCGTATCAACTTCCCGACTGAGCCCGAGCAACCTCTGCAGTCACTGGCCTGTCTACCGCCGTACAAGTGGAACCACAAAGTCTACGAGCACGAAAGTACCTACGGCAAGACCGTGCTTCGACGTGCCAAGCCTCGAACGGACTTGCTGGGCTTCGTGGACGAGACTGCAAATGAGACCGAGCCACGATGGCACAACTACATTCGTCTAACGGAGCAACCTTGGCTCGGTGACCATAGAGTACAGAACATGGTCTTGTATCCAGGCGCAGCAATGGTTGTTCAGGCAATTGAGGCTGCGCGAACTCTTCAGAACGCATCGCGACCGCTCAAAGCTGTCGAAGTTCGTGACATTGCTTTCAAGAAAGGTCTGGTCATTCCAGCAGGCGATGCTGCAGCAGAGACTGCAATTCACCTGAAGCCTGAACTGGTGCCATCGAGCGACGAGACTGCTTGGTCTTTCAGTGTCTTCTCGAAGACTGGTGAGGATCCGTGGAACGAGATGTGTACTGGATCCGTGTCGTTACTCTACAGCGGCGAAGACTACGGCGAAAGTGTGCGCCAATGGACATCCGAATCCAGCTTGTACGATGACATTCGGAAGCGAGCCTGCCGTGTGGTCAAGGCCGCCACGTTCTACAAGCTCTTCGACGACAAGATGAACCTCCAGTACGGTCCACTGCATCGCAACGTCACAGAAGCTACCGCCGGATTTGGCGAAGGCTACGGAGTAGTGACCATTCCCGATACAAAGTCGGTCATGCCCTCGCAATTCGAGTACCCACATCTCATCCATCCTGCGACGTTGGACTCCATCTTCCACATGCAAGCTCTTGGCTATCTTCACAGCTTATCAGGCGATGAGTCACTTGTGCCGATCAGCATCGACAAGATCTACATTGCTGCGAATGCCCCCACCGAAGCTGGCACTCAGTTGAAGGGATACTCAAAAGGCACACAAAGCTCATCTGGCGACACAGTTGGTGATATTGTGCTCTCAGATGATGATTGGCAAGAGCCTAAAGTCATCGTTCGCGGCTTCCTCTCCAGAGATATTTCGGCTGCAGCACCTTCGTCTGCCAGCGCCATCGACAATGCTCCCCGGAAGTGCACCCGTCTTGACTACGTACCATTGCACCCTGAAGAGTCGTCAGGCTCATCCTCGCAGAGCGACTATGGCATTGAGCTTGCATCTCCAGGATCGAGACTTGACCAACTGATCGTTCTACATGCATCCACGGAGTCCCTTGATCTCCCACTTGTCGTGGCTGAAATCAGCGCAAGGCTTGCTACATCTTGCGAGCAGATTGTGCAGATGCACCCCGAGCAGGTCACCTTTGGCGAAAAGTCTAATGTCAAGGACAAAGTAGTCTTGTCATTGCTCGAAGCCGAGGAGAGTTATGTTGATGGTTGGTCGGAGAAGCAGTTCTCATGGCTGCGCGACCTGGCCTCAACAGCTGAGACAATCTTGTGGGTCACTCGTGGTGCAGACGTTGGCAGCCCAGAGACCATCAAATTCAGTGCCACCACTGGTCTGCTTCGCACGATCCGTGTCGAGAAGCCTCAGCTACGACTCTTCCAACTTGACCTGGACACGACCTCTGCGCTGTACTCAGACAACAGCATTGATTTGATCGTCGATGCTTTCGAGACGTCTGTGCTCTCGACGTCAAAGGCAGTCGAGCAAGAATTCGTGCAGATTGGCGACAAGCTACACGTGCCACGCCTGGTCACAGATGAAAGCTTCCATGCTGAGCTTAAGTCGGGCGCTGCGAACAGCACACCTATACTGCAAGCTCTTACCGCCACGCCATATCCTGTTCGTGCTGTGGTCTCACAAGGCGGTAGATCGCTGTGCTTCGTCAAGGACGACCAGTACGAAGCTGAACTTGCCGAAGATGAAGTAGAGGTCGCTCCATGCGTCACAATGCTCGACGCTGTCGCCTTCGAGGCAGGAGCATCTCTCGGTCGAGATGCAGTCGGTACGGTCACCGCCATTGGAGATGCCGTCAAAGACTACAAGGTCGGCGAGAAAGTTCTCGTGTGTGCCGCTTCTTGCCTCCGGACTCGCCTGAGAGTGAAGTGTAGCTTCGTTCGCAAGCAACCTGATTTCATCGGTGACGCAGTCGCTGTGACTTTGCCCACAGCGTTGACCTTGGCTTGGCTTTCTCTACTCGAACTTGGTTTCCTCAAGACCGGTGAATCAGTTCTCATCGCTGCCGAGCCAGATGCTACTACTGGAGCCATGATCTACTTGGCCCAGCATCTTGGCGCAAAGGTCTATGCTTCATTCACCACTGCTTACCACCACCGCTGGCTCGTTGAGCAGATCGGCCTAGAAGAAGACCAAGTAATCAAAGCGGATCGCGGTGACAACTTCAAGGAGACTCTGCTTCGCCGTAACAAAGGCAAGGGTGTTGACGTCGTTGTAACTTCCAACGCCCACCAATCCTTCAACGTTCTGGCTCCTTTCGGAAGGTGCGTATGCCTCGGACCCAACCAGACGCTTTCGAGCACGGCACAGTTGGCACGCGGGGTCTCGATCCACAATCTGGACATTGAACACTTCCGTGCTGCTGCACCAGAGAGAGTCGCCAGAGCCTACCAAAGTGCGTGGAGTCTTGCTTCAAAGGGCGTGTTCCACACTTTGCCACCAAAGAAAGCTCTAGACCTTGCAGACTTCGCGGCGCAAACGAATTTGCCTGATGCCGTTAAAGCACCTGGCGGCGTTGCAGTCACCATCGACCCAGCCAGCAGCGTGTGGACGCTTCCACCACCACCTGCAGTTCTCAATCTTGACCCAGAAGCCACGTACGTCCTGGCTGGTGGTCTGGGTGGTATTGGTCGATCGATCGCTGAGACAATGTTTGCTGCTGGTGCTCGCAAGATCAGCTTTATCTCGCGCTCTGGCGCAAAGACCGAGGAAGCAAAGAAGCTGCTTTCGTCTTTGCAGCAACGCGGATGTATAGCAAAAGCATACCCGGTTGATGTCTCATCATCTAGTGCTGTTGAGGCCTTTGTTCAGACAAGCATCGAACGTGGTGAGACCATTAAAGGTGTGGTTCAAGCTGCCATGGTGCTACAAGATTCCGTGTTTGACAACATGACATTCGAGCAGTGGACCAAGTCCACTCAGCCCAAGATCCAGGGAAGCTGGAACCTACACCAACATTTTCCGAAGGACATGGACTTCTTCATCATGCTGAGCTCAATGGCTGGCATCATCGGTAACCCAGGTCAGGCGAACTATTCGGCTGCTGGCACGTATCAAGATGCATTGTCTGTGCAGCGTCGCAAGCAGGGTCTCAACTCTACGACAATCGATCTTGGTATCGTGTCAGACGTTGGATACATCGCCGAGAATCCAGAGCAATTCGAAAGACTTCGCTACCTGAAGCCTCTATTCATCTCAGAGCGAGATCTGCGTCTTCTCCTTTCGGCTGCTATGCTTGGCAAGACCATGGATGGCAAAGATGTGCCTCCTCAGGTCGTGACTGGTGTCGGCAAGGAGCTGATGCAAGATGGAAGCATTGGAAGTGCCATGGCAGCCGATCTCAAATACTCCAGTCTTCACGGATCCAGTGGAAACGACGCTGGAGATGCTGGAGAGGATGAGGCCGCTCAAGAGGCTCTGAAGACAGCGACCAGCCTTCAGACCGCGACAGAGTTTGTAGAAGCGGTGTTTGCGTCGAACATTGCCAAGGCTACTGGCATGGAGCCGGAAGACGTCGACCTTGACCGACCGATGCACGCTTATGGAGGTAAGCGCCCATTCTTTCGCAGCTCTTTTTTAATCTTTGCTAACTTCATGAATTAGTTGACTCGCTCGCGGCAGTTGAAGTTCGCAACATGATCTTCCGGAAGTTCAAATCCGACATTAGTGTCTTTGATCTTCTGAGCACACTCCCACTGCACAAGCTGGCAATTCGGGTAGTAGCGAAGAGCAAGCTTGTCAAGAACGAGGTGCAGGTTGTTGCTCAGGAGGAGAATGCCGAGTGAAGGCAGATTGATCTTTCTTAGAAGGAGTTGGTCTTTGGCATTTGTGGCGTTTGATGTGGTTGGTAGGGCGTTCCGCATTTGACTTTTCCTGTATGATATACTCTCACGAACAAGTAATGTTAGATTTATGCCGTTCTACAATGTTCCTTGATATCAATATCTCCCGGCTGGAATGGTACTGCAGCTTCCTGATAGTCGTGGTGGCCACTCACCAGCCACCTAGTTCTCTTATCAGACGCCTGGTGGGTGCCTCCCTTGTGAAAACGAGGTTCCAGGCAGAGTGCAGTCGTTTAGAGCTGCGTCATTACTTTCTTCCAGAATAGTCACCGGCGCAGAACTCCCCTCTTCTGACTTCACTGCAAAGACTATCAGCTCCTACCAAGACAAGATCATCGGGGCTATATGATTGAAACCCGGATGTCTTTCAATCCAGGCGGTCCGTAGACCTTCCGAGGCCGACAGTGTTCGAACTTGATCGAACCGGCTGCTGACCATTGCTCCAGATCGTAGATCTTCTCTTCCCTGATGCTGAGGACACTGTGATAGTGATAATTAACGCATTGAATAAGGTGGTACCGCGCTCCTGATTCTTGCATTGCATTTGCCACTTGTCTCGGCAACTGAAGGTCGAATCACGTTTCTTCTCACCGCTCGGCTTAATTGCGAGAGCAACTCATTGATGAAAATCGAGTGCGCCTCGATGAGACCGACAATGCATAGTAATCATCGTTAAAGAAGAATTTAAAGCAAATACTACGATCAGGCGACCCGCGAATCGTGTCGGAGACCCTTCCGAAAAAGTACACCTTCCCGTCAGACGCGTCGTACTCCTACTCCACTACACCTGCACTTTGATATGCGCCGCGATGCCCGGCGGCCTAAACGTAGCACTGGACGGATACCTCGGTATTTGGAAACCTCGCGATTTCTAGTTTCTTAGTATCTTAGAACCTCGCGATTTCCGGTTTCTTAGTATCTCGTATTCTAATATATATATATCCCTTAAATAGTAGTATTTAGCTATAGTACGTAATCTACTATACTATATATAATTCGGCGTATTACGTTACCTCCGTATCGCCGATATCGTAATACTTAGTAGTAGTAAGTATTAATATTAGCTATTAATATTCCTTCTAATTTCTATATAGTATACTATAGACGTACTATAGCTAAAGCTACTCGAACTAGATAAGATATAGGTCGAACTATAAACCTAGAATAGGGACGATTTATATATTTAATAGTAGCTATAGCTCCTTATTCTATAGTAACTATAGCTTAATAACTATCTCTTTATCTATAGTATAGCTATCGTATACTATAGCGAAATACTAGAGGTTTCTAAGCTCTTTTACGATATTAAAATACTAGAGATATTAAGCTTCTAGGGTAAGTAAGTATAAATAATTTTTTTTTATCTATAGTACGCCTATTATATATTATAGCGAAATACTAGAGGTTTATAAGTTCTTAGGACCTAGGACTATATCTATACTTTACTAGACTATCTATATACTAGTCTAAGATACTCGATAGGAAAGAGAATATTATAGTAGTAGCGTATTTTACTATAGTATACGTTCTAATATACTATAGTAAAAGACTAGAAGTATATATATTTAAGGCTAATTTAAACTATAATATAGGCGCGATATATAGTTATTAATAGTAAGGAGCTAGTTCTATAAAATATCTCGGTAATCGTAATCTATTTAGCTATAGTATATAGTATATATACTATACGGAAAAAGTAAAAGAACTAGATATCTAGTAAAAGAATATAGCCCTTCCGAGATTCGAACTCGAGTTACTCTAGTATAAAAGAGATATTCTTAATCGAGTATAACGTAAGTATATAGATTATAACCGCTCTCGCGTATTATAAGCTTAGGACTCTCGGCCGCTACTTAGTAGCGGCTATAGATCCGAGTCTCGAGAGATAAGCCTATAAGACGATCCTCGAATAGCTACGCCCTAATACTATACTATAGAGCGTAATAAACTACTATACTAAAGAGTCTAGTTAAACGATAGTAAGGCTATAGCCTAGTTAGATAATAGTAAGGCTATCTAGTTTATATATTAATAGTTATTATTTATAGTATCTTAGGCGGCTTAAATAGGGCTTAATATTCTAGCCTAATACGACTTAGTCGAGTTAAGTCGATTAAGCTACTTTCCGCTAAACCGTACTAGTAAAAGTATTTAATACGATAACGATAGCTTAGCCTTAGTATTATAGGGTTTACGCTCTAAAGAGAGCTTCGCTTTAGTTACGGTACTTATATAAGCTCGGTATTAGAGCTCTTTAGAGTAATAAGATATCTTAAAAGCTTTTACTATAGTATATAGGCCGTATACTATAGCTAAATACCGCGAGATAGTAAATATTTAATTATTATCCTTACGTAGCTCTTAGGACTAAATTCGGTTAGTATATCTCTAACCTCTTACTAATTTCGGTATAGTATATAGTCCGTATACTATAGCTAAATACTACGATACTATAGGACCGCTATCTCGAATATATCCTTAAAGATTAATAGCCGGTACTAATCTAATATCGATACGTAGCGCTATTAGTATAAACGATAGTATAGTAGTATAAGATACGAATAGTATCTCTCCTACTCTATTTAACTAGAAAGTATTTAACTTCGTACTAAAGCTAGATAATAATAAATCGAAGGCTAGTATATAAAATAAGCCGCGCCTACTATATCTAACGCTAAAGAATATATCTAGTATTTCCTCGATATCTTAAAAGCTTTTAGTATAGTATCTATTTAGTATACTATAGCTAAATACTATAAGACTAACTACTTCGAGTCTAGTTCTAAATATCGCGTTAGATAGATCTTTAAAGACTAAACTCGCGTAAAAGTTAATACTAAGATAGGCTCGTAAATTCTTAATCGCGCCTATTAGGACTATTATACTAGTAGTATCTATAACCGTCGCTATTATAATACGTAAACTAGCCGACTTTATAAAGGTCGATCTCGATAGCGCCTTACTAAAGTTAATATTAGTAAGTACTATAAAGGAGATCGTAAGAAAGATCGATCTCGATAGCGCCTTACTAAAGTTAATATTAGTAATTACTATAAAGGAGATTATAAGAAAGATCTACTAGCTCCTATTAGTAATTACTATAAAGGAGATTATAAGAAAGATCTACTAGCTTATTATAGTTTCGCTAAAGTTAATATTAGTAAGTACTATAAAGGAGATTATAAGAAAGATCTACTAGCTTATTATAATTTCGCTAAAGTTAATATTAGTAAGTACCGTAAAGGAGATCGTAAGAAAGATCTACTAGCTCCTTATAGTTTTACTTTCTCGTATAAATAAGCCTACTATAAGAGTATTCTCTAAGGATTATTATCGAGAAGGAAGCCTATAAGAATAGTAATCCTAAGTAAGATACTAACCTCTATTTAACCGAAGAGTAATATAGATATCGAGATTTAGCTATAGTATAGTATAAGCTATACTATAGCTAAATACCGTTATCTCTACTACTTACTTAATTATAAGTAGTAAATTAGGCTAAAAGTTATATACTTCTTCCTATTAGTAATAGATAGATAGATCTATAGAGTATATAAAGAGAAGGTATAAGAGTAGTATAAAAATAAAGTCTATTATAACGATATTAAGCGATTATAGTTAATAAAGGATAAGATCTACTATAATAATATCGAGCGATTATAGTTAATAAATAATAAGATCTACTATAACGATATCGAGCGATAGTTAATAAAGATAAGATCTATTATAATAATATCGAGCGATTACGATTAATAAAGGATAATATCTATTACGATAATATTAAGCGATTATAGTTAATAGAGATAAGATCTACTATAATAATATCGAGCGATTACGGTTAATAGAAATAAGATCTACTATAATAATATTAAGCGATTACGGTTAATAAAGGATAATATCTATTACGACGATATCGAGCGATTATAGTTAATAGAGATAAGATCTACTATAACGATATCGAGCGATTACGATTAATAGAAATAAGATCTACTATAACGATATCGAGCGATTACGGTTAATAAAGGATAACGTCTACTATAACGATATCGAGCGATTACGGTTAATAAAGGATAACGTATCCGAGTCTTTATAGTTCGAGATTATTTATATTACTATAGAGTATAAGAAGTATAATATAGCTTAGTAAGCGTATTCTAATAAGGATATACTCTATTATAGTATATCTACTACGAATCTTAAAGCTAATATCTTTATAAGTATACGTATACGCGCCTACTACGAGCTAGTAATAATCGGATTAGTCTACTACTAGGCCTTAATATATAGAGTAGATAGACTAGCTTCCTATACTCTACCGATCGCTAGCTATATTATTATAAGTATATCTATAGTAAAGAGTCTACCGCTAGAAGTACTCGTTATCGTATTAAGTACTTTTACTAGTATAGTTTAGTAGAAACTAGCTTAATCGACTTAACTTAGTAGTCCTTTATCCTTCGCTTCTATCTATAGATTTATTAATTAAGCTATTATTAGTATACTATAATAAACTAAGAAGGACTTCTATCTATTTATTAGTATACTAGCGAGCCGAGGAATAAGAATACTAGAAGTAGAAGTAGAAGATTAATATAGTAATAAGATTAGTAGAGTAAGAAGAGAGTTTATTTATAGTAGTAGTACTACTATATCTAAACGCTAAATAGAAGATCTACTAAGAGTATAAAAATAAAGTAAAGAATATAGCCTATTATACCTAAAGACTAGTAAATAGTAAAGTAAAGTAAATAAAGAAATAAATAAAGAAGTAGACTAGCTACTATATCTAAACGCTAAATACTAAATACTAAATACTATTAGTAAGTATCGTACGTCTTACTACTATATTTTAGATCTTACTACGCGAAAAAGTAATTAGTCGTAAGTCTAGTTTACGCGGCGATACTAACCGTAACGAGTAGATACTAGAGTACTAATAGTAGTAGTACCCGCTATAGAGTAGTAGTAATAATTATCGACCTAACGATAGTTATTCGTAAGCTACGACTTATAGACGTAGCGGCGGTAGGTAGGTATACGGAGCTTACTAAGCCTACGAGCTAGGTCTTAGATCTAACTAGTATAGTACTAGTTTCCTAATATATCTATAGGCCTAGATATACGCGTATTCTCTCTCTACTAGATCTATATACGATAATTAGCTATTCGTTTATTAATCGATTAGTAAGTATAAGGATTAAAGTATACTATAGGATTAACCTCTACTAAACTACCTAGTATTAGTATAATATATTAAAGGCTCTATCTAGTAGGGCGGCCGTAGCGGCGAGGAGTTAGCGCGGTAGTAGTAGCCTTATCGTTATTATTATTATTATTATTATCGTTATCGTCGTCTTCTTCTTTATCGTTATTATTATCGTCGCTATCTCTATATAATTATTAGTATACCGCTTAACTACTCGATAGGACTACTAGATAGATATACTACTCTTAGGCGAGCTCGTAGTACTACTTAGTATTATTATTATCGCTATATATATATTAGTATCTAGATTTAAGCTTAGCGATAAGTCGGACTTATATAATAAGTAAGACGCCTATATCCTCGTCCTCGTCCTTATTATCGTCGTCGTCGTCGTTATCGGTAGTAGCGGGGCTATTAAAGTAGTTAGTATATTATTTATCGATATAGATTAAGGAAGAACTTACGCCTATAGTAGCGGCGGAGGCGGTAGTTATACCTACTATCTACTATATAAGTTAGTATCTTAACTCGAAGACCGATTAAGGATTAAGGATTAATATACGCTTACTACTACTATAGTAGAGGAGGCGGCGGAGGTATCCTCGTATAAGTTAGTAAGTTAATCCTATAAATAGAATAATCGAAATATCCTTACTATACTACTACTACTAGCTATATCTATAGCCTAACTACTACTAGTACTATAGTAACTCGTACTACCTTCTTTTATATAGCGGTAAGCTTAGAGCGCTTAATAGCGCGGCGTATATCGATATAGTAAAAACTAGGAGCTAGTTAGCTATTAACTACCCTTAACTACTATTAAGTACTATCTAAGAATATATATACTCTATTATTTAGCCGGCGTAGCCGGTTCTAACTCTACGTAGAGCGTAGATCTTTACGCTAACGACTAGACTATAAGTATATTAGTATTAATCTTACTAAATACTACTAGTAGCTAGAATATATAATATTACTTATAGGATCCGAAGGAGGACTAAACTAAGGAGCTATCTTTATTACTTTCTATACCGTTAATATAGTTCTTATATTTAAGTACTATTATAGATAAGGATAAGAGGATATATATAATATAGAGAAAGAAGGAAGAAGAAACGAGAGAGTAGGCGGAAGATATATAGTTATAAGAGCTATAAGAGTAAGGTTTAGGATTATCGAGTAGCTATACCGCTCGATAATAGTAATAAAGTAAGGTAAACCTATACCGTAAAAGTAATAGATAATAACCTATAGTACCTAAATTTAGATACTATAGATAATTCTAAGTTAGCTACTAGTATAAAGTTTACTCTAGCTAGGGAGTAAAATAGAATATATAAGAGACTTCCTAATTAGATAACGACGGTAAGTATAAGGGTAATACTAAGCGCCTAACTCGGACTAAATACTAGTCGCTAACGAGGTATACTATAGCTAATTCGAGGATTATTAGGCCTAATTCGATACCTATATTATAGGGCTACTCTCTAAGACTAGGAGAAAGGAAGCTTATTCTATAATATTAGTAGGGCTTTAGCTATAGTATATAAAGTATATACTATAGTAAAATACTATCGATATCTCTTAAACTAGAAGGAGTATTATAGCCTTATATTATATCGCTAATATATATTTACTAGAGATATCGAATATCGACTTATCGTCGAGCCGAGTATTATCGCTATAGAGGTCTCCTAAGCTTAAAAATAGTTAGATTAATACGAAAGTTAAATAGGAAGAGAGTACTCGATATATAGAATCTCTACTATCTACTATATAGATCGGTACCTTATATCGTTATAGTATCGTAGTATATAATCTATACTAGTATACTAAAGCCGGATTTAGTAGTTTATTCGAATACTCGATTAGAAGCCGCGCTATATATATATATTATATACGGTATCTATTTAATTATATAGGTAGTCTATTATAAGGTATACGCTACTTACTATTACGATTATCCGGTTATTCGGCTAGTATACTATACGGTATATACTACTTACTATAGTAGTTACTTAGTTACGCTTACTATATAGATAAGTACGTACTTATAGGTAATAGAAGCAAACTTCTAGTCGAAGAGTAGTACTTATTAAGGCTCTATCCTTATCTTTAGCGAGGTATACTACGAGATATTAGTAATATACTATTAACTAAGTCTATATACTATATACTATATACTATATATTAAGTATAATCGCTATAATCGCTACGATAAGCTCTTAGAATGATAGTAAGAAGGCCTCTAAGAAGCTAGCGCCGCTTAACCTATAGTAGCTATTATTTACTAAGCGAGTATAGCGGCTTAATAAGGAAATATAGCGGCAAGTCTACTAGTAATAGATATAGCCGACGAGTACTAGATCTTAAGGAATAGCCTAAGTAGTAATCGAGCGAGAGGCTACTAGTATAGAACGAGAGAAGTTTAAGGTAGTATAGGGATATTATCTAGAGTAGATATCTCTACTAATATCGCCTAGTTCCGTAGGAGGTAAGAAGGATAGTAAGAAGGGCTAAGTATCGAGGGTTAATACGGAATATAGTATTTTCGGTATTAATCTTATTATTTAAATAGTTCTAGTTTTAACTTAGTTATTTAAATAGTTCTACCTTTAATATTAGTTATTTAAATAGCTTAAGTAGCTCCTAGTTTAAAGTAGCTCCTAGTTTAAAATAGCTTCTAGTTTAATAATTATAATAGCTTTAAATTTAATACGATACGAATAGAATATATATACTTAGTACTTAAAATAAGGCTCCTTCTAGGTATTAGTAATTACTTAGCTAGGCTAATAGTTTAATTCTTATCGTTTAATTCTTATTACTTAAGCTTATTACTTAAGCTCTAACGTATCGGTTAGTATTATATATAGACTATTACCTTATCTATATAAGTTAATAGAGCTTAGTTATCTAATAAAGTAGTATAAGTCCGTATAGTATAATAGCTAGTATACTAGGTAGTTATTAGGTAAAATCTTTATTATAAGATAGGATTAAGCTCCTAGCTAGGACTTAGCTAGAGATATAGGTTCGAATCCTATTACGGGTATTATAACTACCTAGTAGTTATATTTTTGCTTTTTTTAATATAGCTAGTACTATAGGTAATACTATAGATATTTCCTTTTACTTATTAAGCTACCTAGGCTAAGCTAAATAACTTAGTACTTAAACTAATAGTATAGTTTATAAAACTATATAGAAAGTAGCTATATATTAAAGATTCTTAGTAGAAAGTAGCTATATATTAAAGATTCTAGCTTCTAGGCTAGCTATATATTAGAGATTCTATATAGAAGCTAGCCGTATATTAAGTATTCTAGCTTCTAGGCTAGCTATATATTAAAGATTCTATATAGAAAATAGCCGTATATTAAGCTCCTAGCTTCTAGGCTCGCTATAGAGTAGAGATTCTAAGTAGAAAATAGCCGTATATTATATATTCTAGCCTCTAGGCTAGCTATAATATTAATACCCTACTTTTAGGCTAGTAGTAGTATCTAGATTTTAAGTCGATTAAGATACTTTCTAGTAAACGGCGCTAGTAAAAGTACTTAATATAATAACGAGTATTTCTAGTAGTAGGTATATCGGCGCTAAGTACTCGACGATAGCCTCGTATAGATATACTTTATTAGTATTACTTAGTAACGACGCGGTATTACTAAGATTGCTTTTAGTAATATCGGCTACTTAGTATATAATATTATATCGTAGAGAAGTTTCTAATAGAGATAATATATATAGGATTTAGCTATAGTATAGTATACTACGTACTATAGCTAAATCCTATATATATCGATCGGATAATAAGGCTTATACTATATATAGCTTAGATCTATTTTTAGTAGAGGCGGTTAATATTCTTATTATACTAGTATATATATATATATCGAAGTAATATCCTAAGACTTTCGAAGTAGTAGTATTTACCTATATTATAGTAATTTATATACTATAGATAAATACTACTATCTCGATACTCTTAGACTAATATTATTTCTTCTTCTACTTAGGCTTTAACTTATTTATCTAATATCGACCTCTAGAATAACTTTAGTTAGCTCTTTAGCGCGCTATTATTAGTAGTAATAAAT
>JABCIY010000225.1:0-13463 GCA_014298035.1 Pseudocercospora fuligena
CAACTGAAGGTCGAATCACGTTTCTTCTCACCGCTCGGCTTAATTGCGAGAGCAACTCATTGATGAAATCGAGTGCGCCTCGATGAGACCGACAATGCATAGTAATCATCGTTAAGAAGAATTTAAAGCAAATACTACGATCAGGCGACCGCCGAATCGTGTCGAGACCCTTCCGAAAAAGTACACCTTCCCGTCAGACGCGTCGTACTTCCACTCCACTACACCTGCACTTTGATATCGCCGCGATGCCCGGCGGCCTAAACGTAGCACTGGACGGATACCTCGGTATTTGGAAACCTCGCGATTTCTAGTTTCTTAGTATCTTAGAACCTCGCGATTTCCGGTTTCTTAGTATCTCGTATTCTAATATATATATATCCCTTAAATAGTAGTATTTAGCTATAGTACGTAATCTACTATACTATATATAATTCGGCGTATTACGTTACCTCCGTATCGCCGATATCGTAATACTTAGTAGTAGTAAGTATTAATATTAGCTATTAATATTCCTTCTAATTTCTATATAGTATACTATAGACGTACTATAGCTAAAGCTACTCGAACTAGATAAGATATAGGTCGAACTATAAACCTAGAATAGGGACGATTTATATATTTAATAGTAGCTATAGCTCCTTATTCTATAGTAACTATAGCTTAATAACTATCTCTTTATCTATAGTATAGCTATCGTATACTATAGCGAAATACTAGAGGTTTCTAAGCTCTTTTACGATATTAAAATACTAGAGATATTAAGCTTCTAGGTAAGTAAGTATAAATAATTTTTCTTTACCTATAGTACGCCTATTATATACTATAGCGAAATACTAGAGGTTTATAAGTTCTTAGGACCTAGGACTATATCTATACTTTACTAGACTATCTATATACTAGTCTAAGATACTCGATAGGAAAGAGAATATTATAGTAGTAGCGTATTTTACTATAGTATACGTTCTAATATACTATAGTAAAAGACTAGAAGTATATATATTTAAGGCTAATTTAAACTATAATATAGGCGCGATATATAGTTATTAATAGTAAGGAGCTAGTTCTATAAAATATCTCGGTAATCGTAATCTATTTAGCTATAGTATATAGTATATATACTATACGGAAAAAGTAAAAGAACTAGATATCTAGTAAAAGAATATAGCCCTTCCGAGATTCGAACTCGAGTTACTCTAGTATAAAAGAGATATTCTTAATCGAGTATAACGTAAGTATATAGATTATAACCGCTCTCGCGTATTATAAGCTTAGGACTCTCGGCCGCTACTTAGTAGCGGCTATAGATCCGAGCCTCGAGAGGTAAGCCTATAAGACGTCCTCGAATAGCTACGCCCTAATACTATACTATAGAGCGTAATAAACTACTATACTAAAGAGCCTAGTTAAACGATAGTAAGGCTATAGCCTAGTTAGATAATAGTAAGGCTATCTAGTCTATATATTAATAGTTATTATTTATAGTATCTTAGGCGGCTTAAATAGGGCTTAATATTCTAGCCTAATATAACTTAGTCGAGTTAAGTCGATTAAGCTACTTTCCGCTAAACCGTACTAGTAAAAGTATTTAATACGATAACGACGGCTTAGCCTTAGTATTATAGGGTTTACGCTCTAAAGAGAGCTTCGCTTTAGTTATAGTACTTATATAAGCTCGGTATTAGAGCTCTTTAGAGTAATAAGATATCTTAAAAGCTTTTACTATAGTATATAGGCCGTATACTATAGCTAAATACCGCGAGATAGTAAATATTTAATTATTATCCTTACGTAGCTCTTAGAACTAAATTTAGTTAGTATACCTCTAACCTCTTACTAATTTCGGTATAGTATATAGTCCGTATACTATAGCTAAATACTACGATACTATAGGACCGCTATCTCGAATATATCCTTAAAGATTAATAGCCGCGCTAATCTAATATCGATACGTAGCGCTATTAGTATAAACGATAGTATAGTAGTATAAGATACGAATAGTATCTCTCCTACTCTATTCGACTAGAAAGCGTTTAACTTCGTACTAAAGCTAGATAATAATAAATCGAAGGCTAGTATATAAGGTAAGCCGCGCCTACTACGCCTAATACTAAAGAATATATCTAGTATTTCCTCGATATCTTAAAAGCTTTTAGTATAGTATCTATTTAGTATATTATAGCTAAATACTACGAGACTAACTACTTCGAGTCCGGTTCTAAATATCGCGTCGGATAGGTCTTTAAAGACTAAACTCGCGTAAAAGTTAATACTAAAGTAGGCTCGTAAATTCTTAATCGCGCCTATTAGGACTATTATACTAGTAGTACCCGTAACCGTCGCTATTATAACGCGTAAACTAGCCGACTTTATAAAGGTCGATCTCGATAGCGCCTTACTAAAGTTAATATTAGTAAGTACTATAAAGGAGATTATAAGAAAGATCGATCTCGATAGCGCCTTACTAAAGTTAATATTAGTAATTACTATAAAGGAGATTATAAGAAAGATCTACTAGCTCCTATTAGTAATTACTATAAAAGAGATTATAAGAAAGATCTACTAGCTTATTACGGTTTCGCTAAAGTTAATATTAGTAAGTACTATAAAGGAGATTATAAGAAAGATCTACTAGCTTATTATAGTTTTATTAAAGTTAATATTAGTAAGTATCGTAAAGGAGATCGTAAGAAAGATCTACTAGCTCCTTATAGTTTTACCTTCTCGTATAAGTAAGCCTACTATAAGAGTATTCCCTAAGGATTATTATCGAAAAGGAAGCCTATAAGAATAGCGATCCTAAGTAAGATACCGACCTCTATTTAACCGAAGAGTAATATAGATATTAAGATTTAGCTATAGTATAGTATAAGCCGTACTATAGCTAAATACCGTTATCTCCGCTACTTACTTAATTATAAGTAGTAAGTTAGGCTAAAAGTTATATACTTCTTCCTATTAGTAATAGATAGATAGATTTATAGAGTATATAAAGAGAAGGTATAAGAGTAGTATAAAAATAAAGTCTATTATAACGATATTAAGCGATTATAGTTAATAAAGGATAAGATCTACTATAATAATATCGAGCGATTATAGTTAATAAATAATAAGATCTACTATAACGATATCGAGCGATAGTTAATAAAGATAAGATCTATATAATAATATCGAGCGATTACGATTAATAAAGGATAATATCTATTACGATAATATTAAGCGATTATAGTTAATAGAGATAAGATCTACTATAATAATATCGAGCGATTACGGTTAATAGAAATAAGATCTACTATAATAATATTAAGCGATTACGGTTAATAAAGGATAATATCTATTACGACGATATCGAGCGATTATAGTTAATAGAGATAAGATCTACTATAACGATATCGAGCGATTACGATTAATAGAAATAAGATCTACTATAACGATATCGAGCGATTACGGTTAATAAAGGATAACGTCTACTATAACGATATCGAGCGATTACGGTTAATAAAGGATAACGTATCCGAGTCTTTATAGTTCGAGATTATTTATATTACTATAGAGTATAAGAAGTATAATATAGCTTAGTAAGCGTATTCTAATAAGGATATACTCTATTATAGTATATCTACTACGAATCTTAAAGCTAATATCTTTATAAGTATACGTATACGCGCCTACTACGAGCTAGTAATAATCGGATTAGTCTACTACTAGGCCTTAATATATAGAGTAGATAGACTAGCTTCCTATACTCTACCGATTACTAGCTATATTATTATAAGTATATCTATAGTAAAGAGTCTACCGCTAGAAGTACTCGTTATCGTATTAAGTACTTTTACTAGTATAGTTTAGTAGAAACTAGCTTAATCGACTTAACTTAGTAGTCCTTTATCCTTCGCTTCTATCTATAGATTTATTAATTAAGCTATTATTAGTATACTATAATAAACTAAGAAGGACTTCTATCTATTTATTAGTATACTAGCGAGCCGAGGAATAAGAATACTAGAAGTAGAAGTAGAAGATTAATATAGTAATAAGATTAGTAGAGTAAGAAGAGAGTTTATTTATAGTAGTAGTACTACTATATCTAAACGCTAAATAGAAGATCTACTAAGAGTATAAAAATAAAGTAAAGAATATAGCCTATTATACCTAAAGACTAGTAAATAGTAAAGTAAAGTAAATAAAGAAATAAATAAAGAAGTAGACTAGCTACTATATCTAAACGCTAAATACCGAATACCGAATACTATTAGTAAGTATCGTACGTCTTACTACTATATTTTAGATCTTACTACGCGAAAAAGTAATTAGTCGTAAGTCTAGTTTACGCGGCGATACTAACCGTAACGAGTAGATACTAGAGTACTAATAGTAGTAGTACCCGCTATAGAGTAGTAGTAATAATTATCGACCTAACGATAGTTATTCGTAAGCTACGACTTATAGACGTAGCGGCGGTAGGTAGGTATACGGAGCTTACTAAGCCTACGAGCTAGGTCTTAGATCTAACTAGTATAGTACTAGTTTCCTAATATATCTATAGGCCTAGATATACGCGTATTCTCTCTCTACTAGATCTATATACGATAATTAGCTATTCGTTTATTAATCGATTAGTAAGTATAAGGATTAAAGTATACTATAGGATTAACCTCTACTAAACTACCTAGTATTAGTATAATATATTAAAGGCTCTATCTAGTAGGGCGGCCGTAGCGGCGAGGAGTTAGCGCGGTAGTAGTAGCCTTATCGTTATTATTATTATTATTATTATCGTTATCGTCGTCTTCTTCTTTATCGTTATTATTATCGTCGCTATCTCTATATAATTATTAGTATACCGCTTAACTACTCGATAGGACTACTAGATAGATATACTACTCTTAGGCGAGCTCGTAGTACTACTTAGTATTATTATTATCGCTATATATATATTAGTATCTAGATTTAAGCTTAGCGATAAGTCGGACTTATATAATAAGTAAGACGCCTATATCCTCGTCCTCGTCCTTATTATCGTCGTCGTCGTCGTTATCGGTAGTAGCGGGGCTATTAAAGTAGTTAGTATATTATTTATCGATATAGATTAAGGAAGAACTTACGCCTATAGTAGCGGTAGAGGCGGTAGTTATACCTACTATCTACTATATAAGTTAGTATCTTAACTCGAAGATCGATTAAGGATTAAGGATTAATATACGCTTACTACTACTATAGTAGAGGAGGCGGTAGAAGTATCCTCGTATAAGTTAGTAAGTTAATCCTATAAATAGAATAATCGAAATATCCTTACTATACTACTACTACTAGCTATATCTATAGTCTAACTACTACTAGTACTATAGTAACTCGTACTACCTTCTCTTATATAGTAGTAATCTTAGAGCGCTTAATAGCGCGGCGTATATCGATATAGTAAAAACTAGGAGCTAGTTAGCTATTAACTACCCTTAACTACTATTAAGTACTATCTAAGAATATATATACTCTATTATTTAGCCGGCGTAGCCGGTTCTAACTCTACGTAGAGCGTAGATCTTTACGCTAACGACTAGACTATAAGTATATTAGTATTAATCTTACTAAATACCGCTAGTAGCTAGAATATATAATATTACTTATAGGATCCGAAGGAGGACTAAACTAAGGAGCTATCTTTATTACTTTCTATACCGTTAATATAGTTCTTATATTTAAGGTACTATTATAGATAAGGATAAGAGGATATATATAATATAGAGAAAGAAGGAAGAAGAAACGAGAAAGTATAACGGAAGATATATAGTTATAAGAGCTATAAGAGTAAGGTTTAGGATTATCGAGTAGCTATACCGCTCGATAATAGTAATAAAGTAAGGTAAACCTATACCGTAAAAGTAATAGATAATAACCTATAGTACCTAAATTTAGATACTATAGATAATTCTAAGTTAGCTACTAGTATAAAGTTTACTCTAGCTAGGGAGTAAAATAGAATATATAAGAGACTTCCTAATTAGATAACGACGGTAAGTATAAGGGTAATACTAAGCGCCTAACTCGGACTAAATACTAGTCGCTAACGAGGTATACTATAGCTAATTCGAGGATTATTAGGCCTAATTCGATACCTATATTATAGGGCTACTCTCTAAGACTAGGAGAAAGGAAGCTTATTCTATAATATTAGTAGGGCTTTAGCTATAGTATATAAAGTATATACTATAGTAAAATACTATCGATATCTCTTAAACTAGAAGGAGTATTATAGCCTTATATTATATCGCTAACGTATATTTACTAGAGATATCGAATATCGACTTATCGTCGAGCCGAGTATTACTACTATAGAGGTCTCCTAAGCTTAAAAATAGTTAGATTAATACGAAAGTTAAATAGGAAGAGAGTACTCGATATATAGAATCTCCGCTATCTACTATATAGATCGGTACCTTACGTCGTTATAGTATCGTAGTATATAATCTATACTAGTATACTAAAGCCGGATTTAGTAGTTTATTCGAATACTCGATTAGAAGCCGCGCTATATATATATATTATATACGGTACCTATTTAATTATATAGGTAGTCTATTATAAGGTATACGCTACTTACTATTACGATTATCCGGTTATTCGGCTAGTATACTATACGGTATATACTACTTACTATAGTAGTTACTTAGTTACGCTTACTATATAGATAAGTACGTACTTATAGGTAATAGAAGCAAACTTCTAGTCGAAGAGTAGTACTTATTAAGGCTCTATCCTTATCTTTAGCGAGGTATACTACGAGATATTAGTAATATACTATTAACTAAGTCTATATACTATATACTATATACTATATATTAAGTATAATCGCTATAATCGCTACGATAAGCTCTTAGAATGATAGTAAGAAGGCCTCTAAGAAGCTAGCGCCGCTTAACCTATAGTAGCTATTATTTACTAAGCGAGTATAGCGGCTTAATAAGGAAATATAGCGGCAAGTCTACTAGTAATAGGTATAGCCGACGAGTACTAGGTCTTAAGGAATAGTCTAAGTAGTAATCGAGCGAGAGGCTACTAGTATAGAACGAGAGAAGTTTAAGGTAGTATAGGGATATTATCTAGGATAGATACCTCTACTAATATCGCCTAGTTCTATAGGAGATAAGAAGGATAGTAAGAAGGGCTAAGTATCGAGGGTTAATACGGAATATAGTATTTTCGGTATTAATCTTATTATTTAAATAGTTCTAGTTTTAACTTAGTTATTTAAATAGTTCTACCTTTAATATTAGTTATTTAAATAGCTTAAGTAGCTCCTAGTTTAAAGTAGCTTCTAGTTTAAAATAGCTTCTAGTTTAATAATTATAATAGCTTTAAATTTAATACGATACGAATAGAATATATATACTTAGTACTTAAAATAAGGCTCCTTCTAGATATTAGTAATTACTTAGCTAGACTAATAGTTTAATTCTTATCGTTTAATTCTTATTACTTAAGCTTATTACTTAAGCTCTAACGTATCGGTTAGTATTATATATAGACTATTACCTTATCTATATAAGTTAATAGAGCTTAGTTATCTAATAAAGTAGTATAAGTCCGTATAGTATAATAGCTAGTATACTAGATAGTTATTAGGTAAAATCTTTATTATAAGATAGGATTAAGCTCCTAGCTAGGACTTAGCTAGAGATATAGATTCGAATCCTATTACGGGTATTATAACTACCTAGTAGTTATATTTTTGCTTTTTTTAATATAGCTAGTACTATATAGGTAATACTATAGATATTTCCTTTTACTTATTAAGCTATTTAGGCTAAGCTAAATAACTTAGTACTTAAACTAATAGTATAGTTATAAACCTATATAGAAAGTAGCTATATATTAAAGATTCTTAGTAGAAAGTAGCTATATATTAAAGATTCTAGCTTCTAGGCTAGTTATATATTAGAGATTCTATATAGAAGCTAGCCGTATATTAAGTATTCTAGCTTCTAGGCTAGCTATATATTAAAGATTCTATATAGAAAATAGCCGTATATTAAGCTCCTAGCTTCTAGACTCGCTATAGAGTAGAGATTCTAAGTAGAAAATAGCCGTATATTATATATTCTAGCCTCTAGGCTAGCTATAATATTAATACCCTACTTTTAGGCTAGTAGTAGTATCTAGATTTAAAGTCGATTAAGATACTTTCTAGTAAACGGCGCTAGTAAAAGTACTTAATATAATAACGAGTATTTCTAGTAGTAGGTATATCGGCGCTAAGTACTCGACGATAGCCTTATATAGATATACTTTATTAGTATTACTTAGTAATAACGCGGTATTACTAAGATTACTTTTAGTAATATCGGCTACTTAGTATATAATATTATATCGTAGAGAAGTTTCTAATAGAGATAATATATATAGGATTTAGCTATAGTATAGTATACTATATACTATAGCTAAATTCTATATATATCGATCGGATAATAAGGCTTATACTATATATAGCTTAGATCTATTTTTAGTAGAGACGGTTAATATTCTTATTATACTAGTATTCTATATATCGAAGTAATATCCTAAGACTTTCGAAGTAGTAGTATTTACCTATATTATAGTAATTTATATACTATAGGTAAATACTACTATCTCGATACTCTTAGACTAATATTATTTCTTCTTCTATTTAGGCTTTAACTTATTTATCTAATATCGACCTCTAGAATAACTTTAGTTAGCTCTTTAGCGCGCTATTATTAGTAGTAATAATATTATTATTAATCTTCTATACTCTACTAGCTCGATCCTCGTCTTCTTCGATAAAAGTACTATATTTAAATATATTCTCTACTACTATTATATTTACTAATCTTATAGTATTATTTTAATAACGAAGTAGTTAGAAAATAGGATATCTTTATAGTTAAAGTAGCTATTAGTAGGTAGTATATATATATAAGTACTATAGGCTCTTAAGTATTATAAATTAGCGCTTCGTTTATTTATTTACTTATTTATTTATTTATTTATTTACTATTATTACCGAAGTAGTAGAATATAGACTATTCTATAGAGATAGGAGCTAAAGAAAACGACTTTTATAAATAATACGGTTACTATAGTAACTAATCTTAGGGTTACTAGGATTATACTAGGATTATATAACTATTAGAAAGATAGAAGATCTTAAGGAAATAGGCTATTTAGAATAACTTTATATTCGGGCTTAGGGTTTATAATCCTAATCCTAATCCTACTAGGATTACTAACCCTAAGAAGCGATATATATATCGTTAAGATCGTCTCTTCGCGCTTACTAATATAATATAGGTCTTATCGTCTAGAAGTTACTAAATCTACGTCTATCTACTAGTAGCGGCGATACTCGGTAGCTTAGTAGCGGCTATAGACCTAAGCTTTACTCCTATTATTAGAAGAAAGGAAGAGATAGTTAGTAGATAATAATATCTTATATAGCCGTCCCTCTTATACTACTTAGTATATTCTCTTTAGTAAAGCTAGCTAATCTATAGATTATATTAGTAGTCTACCGATATACTTAAGTTATTAATATTATTCTACGAGACTATTAGGATATCGATATTTAGCTATAGTACGTAGTATACTATACTATAGGTAAATATTAGTATTTTAATAGTCTTACTAGTCTATTATAATACTAATACTAGGCTAAGCGAGAAGATTCTTCTATATCTAAGATACTTATATCTACTATCGATAGAGTAGATAATAGAGTATCTATCTATTAGCCTAGAGCTCTTAGTTTATCTTAGTACTATACTAGATCTAAACGTCGAGATAATAGTATACCGCGATTTAGCTATAGTATCGGATTTAGTATACTATAGGTAAATTCTAGTATTTATCCTACTATTACTAGTCTTATTTATAGTACGTCTTATACTTAGTAGATATAATCTAAGGTATAGTAGGTTCTTCTATAGCGGACTTAGTCTCGTTAGCTTTATTCTCGTATCTTATCCCTAGTAAATATAGAATAAATATTAGTATATTCTTCTATAGTAGACTTAATCTCTTAATATTATATTTAGTCTATATATTATTCTTAGTAGATATATATATAGACTAAAGTATAGTAAATTCTTCTATAGCGGCCTTAGTAGTATATATATATACGTATATATATATATATATATATATATATAGATATATACTATTATTCGCGACCGTTACTACTTATAATAATATTTTATAAAGATCGGTTTAAGTCCGTATAATAATAGCGGTATTATATCTAAAACGGAGACTTCCCCTTTAGGCAAGTTAGTTAGTACTTCTTTATATAAAAGAATTGTCGAGCTGAGGAGGGCCGACAGGTATAAATGGATCATAAAGTGCAACAGAAGCTACAAGGAGTAGTAGGGGCCAAAGTAGGAACAGCAAGTGTGTTGTTGTTATCTACAGGTTGGAGCTGAACCTGAAAGGTGTCAGCTTGGACTAGTCACATGACCATTATCATGTAATCCAGTCTGCCTTGGCATCCGTTGCCAGGTTACCAACTGGACTGTATATTCTAACACTCCCACTCAGAACAGTTGGTCTCTGAGTCCAATCCGAACAAACATATGCAATTCAGAATTTCAATCAGCCAATCAGATGCAGTGGTCTCCTGGTTGGCACAGTGTATCCAACCAGCAAGGTTCAATTCCTTGATCTGGAATCAATGTGGTAGAACAAATCCCAATGATCTGTTTCTATCACATTCTTTTGTCTTTCCTTTTGAACCACTGTATCCTGCTTGCATTCATATTCAGGAAAGATTCCAGGTCAGCCAATCAGGTGCAATGGCTTCCAGATTGGCACAGTGTATCCAATCTGCTGAGTTCAATTCTCAGGCCTGGTATCTTGTTTGCTCAACGGCGTTGATCGCCTTTGAGCAGGCACTTTTGTTGCCTTTTATGCAAGTTGTAATTGCCTTATGAATTGCTGGAACTGTGGCCCTGTCTTTGGCTTAGTCAGGCCATCAGCTACCATCTCTTTTGTTGGAGTGTATTCCACTGCAATCTTTCTTTGCCACCAAAGATTTCTGACCTTGTTGAAGCTAATATCAATATGTTTTGATCTCTCATGGGTATGAGCATCTTTGACAAGAGTCAAAGCTGCCTGGTTGTCACCCATAATCTGAACAGGTCTGATTTCATTCACTGTATCAGAATTTCCTTTGATCAGTGGTTGAAATGAACATTCTCCCACTAACCATGCACAGTCCATCTCCCTTAGGAGTGCTGCAAGGAACTGAGATTGCTTTGCACATGCATTCATTGCCATGTACTCAGCTTCCATAGTTGATGTAGCAACTGACTTTTGCTTCTTACTCATCCAAGAAACTGGTGATCCACAGAGAAAGAAGATGCTTCCAAGGATTGAGACTCTATCAGCTTTGTCCATTGCATAATCAGAGTCTGAATATCCAATCAGCTTTCCTCCTCCCCTTCTGAACATCAAACCCAGGCTTGGGAATGATCTCAGGTATCTAGCCAGTTTCCTGAGTGCTTTTAGGTGTCTCTTGGATGGATCTGATGCATATGATCCAAGTCTTCCAAGGGCAAAAGCAATGTCAGGTCTTGTCATGGTCATTGGCCACATCCATGTACCATTTTGGCTTTGGTACTCTGTCTTGTCACATCTCTCTTCATCTAAGTCAGATTTCCTCAGACTCTCATAGTTGTCAAGAGGTGACAAGGTTGGGTGGGCCATTTCTTTGGTCATTCCAAACTTTGCAAGGCTTTCCTGGATATAATGTTCTTGGTCAAGCTTCAGAGTACCATTCTTTCTGTCTCTGGTAAGCTTCATCCCAAGAATTTTGGTTGGTTCACCCAGGTCTTTGATTTTGAACACCTTGCCCAGTTCTTTCTTGAACCAGAGAACATCTTCCAGTTTTGGTGCTGCAATGGGAATGTCATCCACATGGGTTAAAACCATCAGGTTCCTGCCCTTGTGAATGAGCAAGCATGGGTCTACCTCTGATTGGTAAAACCCCATTTTCTCCAGCTTTGAGACACATAGCTTGTTCCAGTCTCTTGCTGCTTGTTTCAGGCCATACAAGCTCCTCAGGATTTTCAGAGCCATACCTTGTGGGATTTCCACTCCTGGTGGGGGAATCATGAAGATATCTTCCTGTAGGGTACTTTCAGTGAATGCATTGTTCACATCCACTTGGTGCAATTCCAGGTCTTTCTCACATACAGCAGCCATAAACACCCTGAGTGTGTCATGCCTTACTGTTGGTGCAAATGTCTCCTGAAAATCTACCCCAAATTTCTGGGAAAAACCCCTTGCAACCAGTCTTGCTTTGAACTTGTCAATTGCTCCACTGATTAGTCTCTTCACATCAAACACCCATTTTGAGGTAACCAGGTTTGCTCCTTTTGGTGGAACTACCTGATCCCAGGTATGGTTGCTTCCAAGTGCAATCAGCTCTTTCTGGATTGCCTCTTCCCACATGTGACCCCATTTTGGATCTTGTATTGCCTCTTGGTAGGTTCTTGGAATTGGAACCTCCTGTCTTTGTGCAATCCCTGGTGCAAAAGCAGGGAATGCAACCTCATAGACACACCCTAGAAGTTCTTCTGTCCAGTTCATACTTGGATCCAGGTCTTTCATCATACAGATAAAGGCTCTGTGATGTTTTGCTTCAGGGAGTTCTTCATCCTCTGATTCTCTTGGTCTTTTCTGCATAGTTGATCTTGTGGTCATACTATGAACTCTTTCTTCTCTTAACCCTTCATCAGAAATTGATCTTCTTCTCTTTGAATTCCCCTCCTGAGCCTGGACATTCTGGTTGTCTTGCTGAGGTTTCTCTTGGCTCTGATTAGGAGCCTGCTGTTTTTCATTCTTGTTTTCTTCTTCTGGATCAGCTATCACCTGATATTGCTTAATGTCCTTTGGTGGTGGAGGCAGTTGAACATGTAATGGTTTCAGATCCAGTTTCTCCTTTCTTGTCTGCCAACTGGGTTTCTTGCTGGGGCTTGGCTTGGCTGGTTGAGTCTGGGAACATTCAAGGTCATATCCCCTCCTTTCTCATTCTCAAACCAGACAGCATTGTTGTGAGCCCTTATAGCCTTCATGTCAGGCTCCCAGAACAGCCACATCTTGGATGTATCAGGCACATATCCAATGAACACAGCATTCTTTCCCCTGTTCATTAGCTTGTCTGATCTCATCCCAATTGGCTGAGATTTGGCATCCATATACACAACTGCTTTGCATCCCCAAACCCTGAAGTGTGATACAGAAGGTCTCTTTCCAGTGAAAGCTTCATCAGGTGAAACTTTGAATCCATCAAAATCTGGCCCATTTGGTAGGCATTTCTTATAACAGTACAGGCATCCAATGCTTCTGGCCAGAATTCAACTGGCATATTTGAATCTTCAAGCATGGCCCTAACATGTTCTTCAGATGTCTGGATTGACCTTTCTACAACCATTTTGGATTGAGTTGTATGCCTT